>VXBQ01016211.1:111710-209583 GCA_013400175.1 Phainopepla nitens
CCTATGGACAGACAACAGCAAGCTGGCAGGACTGGAGGTTAAACTTGATTTTCTAACTCTTAAACCCATGCCCTGCTTGCTCAGTGATAACAAGAAGTGTAAAACAAAACAGAAATTGCAACAAACTCCTCTCTCCCTTTTCCCTACCCCTTCCCTTCCCTTCCCTTCCCTTCCCTTCCCTTNNCTTTAGTGGCTTAAGGTAAAGCTTTTACTTAAAACATTACTTCAAAGCTAAACTGTTTCCTTAAACCTCATTAAAATAAACTTTGAATCAATGAGGATATGATTTTGTGTCAGATAATTTTTGATCAGTTATTCCTGCTTCTGAATAAGATGCAAGGTGTTTATTAACATAGAGACAAAAATATAGAGTCCAAAATGTAGCTTCAGAAAAAGAACTTAAAGTACACAGACTTGCTAAATAGAGATGCCAGGTCATTTCTGTGTTTAAACACAAGGAAATAGCAATTCTGTATTTTAGAAACAGGTTTCCACATATGGTGTGGATGCCTAAATGAACATGTCCTAGAGCTCTTGAAATCCAGACAAGTTTAGAAAATTTTGATGTCATCCTGAAAAATCAGATTTTTTTACAAGGGAGTTTTCAAAGTGTATGCAAGAACAAGTACACATTTTTTCAGTTGTGTCACGTGCAAAAAAAATTACACTCACTCCAATATCACTGCCAGGGGTTCACACCACATATTTCCAGTGCACCTGTTACACAAATAAAAATTGCACTGCCAACTGCAATTTCATCTGACCATGTCCACATTCTCTACTAAAAGCTGGCTTGCAACTGAAAAGTGAAACCCTAGAGCCTAAGGATGGGACTGAAGAAATGCTTACACAGACCCGCACTTTTCCCATGTTTTCAATTAAGTAGAGGATGAGCTTCTTAAATGAACTTAATTTTGTACAAAAAGGCAGAAATGAGTATAGATGTACTGTGGGAAAATGAATCTGGCCAATGAACTAAAATGAGGTGGACAGGAATGCAAGCTGTAATTCTTGCTAAGTCCTTTGGCAACATCTAGTTAGGTTTATCACAATACAAGAATGATATTTGACACAGTGAATTTTTTATTTGTATTCTCTTCTTGTAAATCTTTAAACTAGCATCAATTCACAGTATTTCCATTTCCTGAAAAATTATCTTGAGTAAGGTAATTCCCTTATGGGAATTATACCCCTAGTGCTGTCAATATATTTTATATTGTCCTTAAATGATGACAAGTGTCCAAAGACCACAACAACTGGTTAGAGCCTTGACAACTGCAAAACAAAGATGTTCTGTGCTGGCCTAAGCTTGTGAGAATGAGAGAAGTGCTGGAGCCAACCACATAGTTTGGGAGTTTTCCAGTTCTGTCAGAAAACCTTTTTTTTTCTTGTTTGGCAACAAATGGCACTAATGAGAACAATGAATTTCCGTAATTAGGTGAAGAGGCTTAAACAAACAACCTAACTAGAACAATGAAAGATAGAGATGGGAATATAGATAATTGTGAGCTTATTGTCATTGTAGACTGATGAAAGTGTAGTTAGCTAGCTGGCATTTATATTATTCATTTCATCACAAACTTCATTCCAGACCTGCCCATTTCTCTATCTGCTGTTTGGGTTTAGGAGCAAAAAAGCTGCCTAAGACAACTGGAAGAAAGTAAATCTGAGAGATACTGGAGGGTGAACTGACTGCACAGGAAGTACATTCCTTGTTCACCCAAAGAACAGCTGTAGTTTTTTTCAGAAAGAAAGCTCAGTCCATGAGTTAATGTCTCATAACTTTTTGGGGTTCAAATCCCTCCTCTTCTGCTCTTTTTTTTGATCTTGAATAATTCACTTCAAGTTCCCCATTAGCTAAAAGCAGCACTCAAATATGGAAACAATTCTGTCTTGCAGGAGTGTTGCAAATCTTATGACATGCTCAGATAACAACGAGTTCATTTAAACATCTTACGAACAACTGTAATATTTTGCAAATTACCCTACTCATTGGCTTTGGCTGCAACCTGAACCTTTGCGTGCAGGCTGATGTTTCTGGTGTTCTTTCTCTGTGACACTTTCAATGACTCTTTACCTGTGAAACTGTCATATGTTTTCCAAATTTGCCCTTTTTGAGCTGTATAGTCAGTCATGGCAGGCATGTTCGCAAAGAGAGTTCATGTTTAAAACAATTAGTAGAGAAACGAGGAGGGACACTTCACTGGAGTGGGAACCACTTCATTTTAGCCTTTAGGACGGAAACTGATGTAATCATAAAAGACAAGTTTGTTGATAAATTTCTTCAGGAACAAGTGAAGACTTTCTATGCTTTCAAACTTTCATAGTGGTGTAACAGGGTGTGTTAAGTGATGCATAAAGGTAAGAATGGTGTTGGACTGGAAACATGCTGCTTAAAAACCAATGATTGCAATATTTAAGGTGAAGAATATATGTCTCAAATATTATTTAGTGTTTACTTCAAAGTGTCTTCAGAAGGTTCAATTTATAAAGGCAAAGCCAGTTTGATGGTGAGGAGGGACTGGACTGGAAATTTAGGCTGATAATGCATTTTGGTTTAATGCATATTTGCTACACACGTAAACCTTCCAATAATGCACATCCAAGTCTCTCAATTGTTTATAAATAAAATTTGCTTGCATTAAGAAGTAAGACAGCAGTTAGGAAAAAACCCCAAACACAATGATATACAATATGTAACTTGCATGCTAAAAAATACTGAAAAAAAAAGTGAGAAACTAAAAATACGGAGGAAAAATGTTAGCATGATAAAATGTAGGTTCATAATGTATACTGGTATAAAAGTATATCTGAAGATAGAGTGATGTTGGAAAATATTAGTGTCACAATGTTGGAAACAAATCACCAAATTCTTTTTAGAAGACATAGAATAGTTAAAATTCATAAAAATAGCTGGATTCCTAGGAATAAAATACAATGCTGTACTTCTACCATATAAGAGCAACAAATTTCTTTCTGGCTTGTCATGGTCTGAGGAAAATACAAAGCAACTTTAAGTAGAATTAAACACTTCTAATTCAGTGGAAACAGATGTTTTGCACACAAATTACTCTAGGAAATATTTAATCTTTAATCCTCATTTTTAACAAATTCTGGAACACCAGGAAAATTCCAGAAGGTTGAAATTGAGTTTACAGTGAGCCAATATTAAAAAAAAAAAATCTGACAAAATCTGACTGGAGTTCAGTGTAGGTCAATTAGTCTGACATCTGTTCCAGAAAATATAACAGAAAAGCTGGGAAGAGAATCAGCTGACAAATAATTAAAGGATAGAAATAAAATTATTTCCAGACAACATGGTTTTATGAAAAGCAGATCATGTCAAAGAAATCTCACTTTATTCTTTGATGAAATTGCAAGCTTGTTTGAGTAATCTGATTTTTGTAAAATATTTGAATTTGGCTGCACAGCATGTTCTGATTTAAACATTGGCATCATATACTATTAATAAAACAAATGTTTTATGAATTAAGAACTGTTTAAGTGATAGATCTTAGAGAGAGATTGTCTCCAGGAAATTATCAACAGCTGAATATACTTATAACAGAGTTTCATGGGGATCAGTAGCAGACCTGATACCATTCAACGACTTCACTGATTATTTTTGAAAGTAAATAATAAATCACTTATGATAATATTTGTAATTAAAACTGAAAAAAGTAAAGCAAGTTGGTAAAATAGTACATAAGGATAAGACAATGAGGCAAGATGATCTTTTCATAAACAAGAACCTGAAAAAAACTTAGGAGCAAAATGAAGGAGTGATCTAATGTGAGGTGTCAGCATGGTAAAAGTGCTGATAATTAGCTATAATTGCAGTCTACCTGCAAATGCAGCTACTCTGGTCTCTGGGTCCTGGCTCTTCCGTGTGCAATCAGCACTGAGGTTTTTGTGCTGCACTTCCCTACATTTCCTCTTGTGCTGGTTTGTATAAACTGAGACAGCTCAGATGCCTTGGATGCCTCTGCCAGCATGATGTAGTTTTGCCCTTGATCACAATCACACTACTTTCATGGGGAGAATGTAACGGGTATTAAATAACCCTTCAATCTAAGAGGAAGGAAGTAACAAGAACCAATGTCTGGAAGTTGAAGACACGCACATTTGAGTTAAAATGTATTATTGTTCCTATATGCACATCACTGGAAGAAATTATCTGGGGAATTTCCAGCTTTAGTCAAGCCTGTGCCTTTGGAAGCATTTAATTTTGTGAAAGGGGGTGGCAATTTTCACGAGACCTAGGTGAAAAAAGCACTATATAACCTTCTTATTATTGTTTTTAAGAACAGAGACCTGGTTGCAAATTCTGTTTACTGTTCAGAACAATTAGCTTGCTGACACTGATTTTGGAGGGGAAAGGGTTGCAATATCATACTTATAGGAAAAGTACATCATATGTACAGAAGAATCTGTAAAGAAAAAGAAAGTTCATAATATAACACACTAAAAGTCAAATCTGAAGCTCTACTCTCGGGAAACAAGCCTGACAATTGAAAAAAGTCTTAGATTGCCCACGCTTAATGCTTTTCAGATGACAGAAAGGGTATGACCTTGAGAGGTCATCCCCTATCTTAAGTCAAGATCAACTCCACTGAAAGCTGATTAAGAAAAAAATGAAATGCCAGTAATGTTAAACTCACAGATATAAAAAAATGTCCTTCCTGCAACAACATAAATGACTTCTAATCCAACTGAGGTCCCCCTATCCCAGGCATTGCAGGGAAATAATAGCAGCTTCTCATACAACCTGTGAATGTGTGGACCTTTCCATAAGAGTCCTTAAAATTCCCTGAATGTGTTGTTCTCTCGGAGACTTCAGGCTACAAATCTGTGTATAACTAGTTTAAATCAAGGATTAAAGAGCGTCCTGCCCCTGAGTAAGTCCAGGCAGTGTGGAAGGTTGTATTTCAACAGCAGAATAAGAACAATGAGATCAACTACAAGTGACTAAACTTCTCAACATAGCCTCTTTTAAAATTCAATTTTATAGAAAGATTCTGTAGTCAATACCCTTACTTGCTTGTAACTCTCTGGCTGCCCACTGCTGAAACTAAGCCTTCTGGACTTCAGTTCCTGTAGAATCACTTATCCTATCTGACAAAAATATTGTTAGGGGTCTTTAAATTAAAGATTATTGATTTGGAAAATCACAGTAGTTTGCAGTGAAAGAGTGATATTTAAATATTTTCTTGGTAAAATGATCTTAAAAATCACAGCTTATTCAGTATTTTTTTAGATGGTGTATAGTTGTACATCTTCAGTAAAATTTCATTTAGATAATGTTGTTGTAAGATGGGCTGACTGGGGGAGCATGCTGCTGGCAGTGCTCATTTCCCATCATGAATTATTTGGGGATGTAGATGCTCTCCTCTTAATGATTTCAATTAAAATATTTAAATATTGACTACCATATTGAAAGAGGTATCCTCCTTCTAGACAAAATAATGTAAGAAATAAAAAAGCACTCATACAGCTGCTTTGGGAGCATCTGAACTGTTACTTGTGTAAGACAGTGATTGACACAATCTATTTGAATTATATCTTACTAATCCCAGACAAACAGATAAAGAAATGTAGAATTTGCAGCATTGCATCAATTTTAGTAAGCAAGGCTTGACCTAAAAATAGGAGGAGGCCACAGAGATGCTAAGAGGGCTGGAGCACATCTTCTGTGAAGGCAGGTAGAGAGGGCTCGGGCTATTTGGCTCTGGGAAGATCCTACTGCACCTTTCAGTACCCAAAGGGGCTGCAAGAGACTTGGAGAGGGACTTTTTGACAAGGGCACATTGCAATAGGTGGAATGGCTTTAAACTGAAAGGAGGCACATTTACATGAGGTATTAAGAAAAATTTCTTTCCTGTGGGAGCTGTGTGACACTGGAACAGGTTGTCCAGAGAAGTTGTGAATGGCCCATCCCAGAAAGTTTTGACAACAGTTTGGACGGAGCTTTGAGCAACAAGGCCCAGTGAAAGGTGTCCCTGGTCATGGCAGCGGGGCTGGAACTGAATGATCTTTTAAGTTGGCTTTTAAACCAAAACCATTCTGTGATCCCACGAATACCGTAGGCTCTTTCTGCTCCCACTCACTATGACAGTGGTGTCTGTCAAGAAAAATGTATTTTACAGAATCAAACAATATGCTGAGTTGGAGGGAACCCACAAAGATCATCAACTCCAACTCCTGGCCCTGCTCAGGACACCCCAATAGTCACACCATGGGCCTGAGACCACTGTCCAAATGCTCCTTGAACTCTGCCCAGATGGTACTGTGGAGCCTGTGCTACCCTCAGGAGCCTCTTCCAGCACCCAACCACCCTCTGAATTAAGAAATTTTTTCTAATATCCAGCCTAAACCTCTCCTGACACAACTTCAGGCCATTCCCTCGGATCCTGTCACCAGTCAGCGCAGAAACCTATGGTTTTAAGTTTACAAAGACTAAGAAATTGAAATTAATTTTTATATTCTTTATTTATTTTAAGAGAGAACAAATTTTGAGAAAAGGAGTGTAGATTCTATCATAAAGCATTTGCACCTGTATGAGAACCTGTATTAATTGGGATAAGGAGAGAGCAAGATTAGCCTGTCAGCAGAAGGGTAGGTGAGATCAAGGCAGCTGTGAAACCACACCTGAAATCTCTTTTGTCCAGTTAGCCTGGATCCCCAAGTCTCTGATGGACCAGCTCTTGTCCAAGGTGAGTGGAGAAGGTCTCCAGGCAGGGGTCCTGTTTTACATAGGAGCTCTGGCCACCCATCTGTGCAGCAAGGCTGGCTCAGACCCTGGCTATATCTCACACTGCTCAAGCAAGTGGTACAGACATCACAGTGCTTCACAGACTCTCTTATGCCGTGTGTGATGCTCACACACACAATGAAAAGATTGTGCCTGACCCAGTTTAAAAAGGTCTTAAAAGACTAGTCTAAAGACCAGTCCAGAAACCAGTAGATGCAGCAGAGGGAGATGTGTGGGAATTACCACTGGAACACCAGATCAGTTGTTCTTCCATTAAGCAGCTATTTATACACAAGGTGGGAATCTAGCTTTAACAGTCAACATGCAGCACGTAAACCACTTCTCAAACTCAGATGGCACAGATGACACTGCCAGGTTCTCCCAACACTGAAGTCAGTACAGCAGCAGCTTGTGTCTCCTGGCACTGTCTCTAAGGATCATCACAAGCATTCTCCTTTGGGACAATGTTTGCTTTGCAGTGCCAATCCCAAGCAATACATTCAATAACAACTCTGTTGTCACAAGTTGGAGGCACTGCTTGATGAGAAATATCAAGAAGGTTATATGTTTGCTATCCAAATTCCAAGGCTTGCTGATCAGGAGGATGGAGAGCAGCCAAAATAGTGTCTCCTACAACAGTGAGGGATTACTTCTGCTTTGTGGGCTTACCAGACTGTCTTCCCCAGGTTAGTAAACACAGGTGGAGGAGACACCTGTGTTACTCCATCCCTGGAAGTGTTAAAGCCAGGTTGGATGGGGTCCTGATCAACCTCATCTAGTGGAAATTTTCCCTGCCTGTGGTGGGGAGGTTGGAATTGGATGATCTTTAAAGTCCCTTCCAGACCAAACCATTCTATGAGTCTATGATTCTATGAGTCTGTGAGTCTGTGAGGCTATGAGATGAAACTGATAGAGACAAAAGAGAGGAATTTAAAGGACCTCTAAAGGATGTCACATGTTACTTTTCTCAAGTAAACCAAAATCTAGAGCCTCGTGTATCAGAGAGGAATATGCAAAAGACTTCAAGTAGAAGATAGAAGAATTCTGATAGACTTAGGTTATCTTAACCCTTGTTACACTCTGTTACTTATGTGGACATTAAATTACTCTTTGCTTTAAGAAAGAGTATGTGTTGGTTCATTGGTGACAGACCTTAAAGGAAAACCTTTAAGCTTCCTCAGGGTGTGTTCAGCAAATGTGGTTTTTAGTTCCTGTAGTATGGATTGGATTAACTGCTCTGCTTCTTGTCTCAGAAGTTATCTAAAATAGAGTCCTTAATAATTCTGTTGGAACACCACCCATGTTTTGCTATAAGCACAAGTTTATACTTCTGTAACTTTTTAGAAAGTTAACTCTGGCAAAAACCCACATGCAGATTCAGTCACAGGAGTGAACAATATCAGCTTACTCTAGTGTCTTTGCTGGTTACCCTCATTTGAACACCTCCATACAGTACAGGCACTTCTTCACTGCATGGATCTGTGGATGCACTGTGCTCAATCAAGCCATGTATGCTGGACTGTTTTCTTTCTCGCCTGGGGCAAGAATTAACCCTGAATTTTTAACTTGAACCATTAAATGCCAAAGGTGGTGTAGCTGCAGAATGACAACTTTTTCTCTGTACCTCCAGCTGTCTGCATCACACTCAGCTTTGCAGAACTCATTGAATTTATGAGTTCTCTTTGGTGCAATGTAAAAAAGTACAAAGAGTAGAGGCTTCAGCTGTGATTTTTCATGCATGTGCAGACTTCAACCATCCTGAATGCAAAAACTTTACCAAAAGTGATGCAGTTGATTCATTTAATGTTTATTTAAACACTGCAATAATATTTTGTCATAGAGCATTCCTATTATGGGCTTTGCTACTCAGATGTAGGTACCACAGAACCAAAAAAGAACTACCAGCTCAGGAGATGAAGGAGTGGATGTCAAGTAAAGGGCCACTGTCCAGCAGAACATGAGAAAAGAATTAACACATTTTGAGAGGACAGCGGCTGGTCTCTGAAGGATGAAACACAGTTCAGTGTTTCTGTCACTGCTCCAGCTGGCTGACCTACAGATTGGCTCCAGACCTGGGAACAGCTTGACCAGTTATCAGCCCAGAAACAAATGCTTCAGCAATTGAGCCTGTCAAATAGAAATGTAAGAAAGAAAAAAAAATGCTAATGAGATTTTTTATAGAAGAAATTTTCATCTGGGTTTGGAAAGGGCTAAATTTAAGAATTTAGAAAGTACCAGACATTAAATAAATAAATAATGAAGCCCACATAAATGAATAAACTTTACAGACTTACATTACCAAGGGTACTAAAAGGAGTTTAGTAATTATTAAACATACTTCCTAATTAATTGGTGTTTAGATCTGTTTATTTTGGAAATGCAGAATCTCATTCTAAATCTGAATAAAGTGGCATATTCACCTGGGGAATGTGCAGCCCATATAGAGGGGTTGCCTCAGTCTGCAACTGTGTAAATACATCTATTCATGTTATAAGTAAGTAAATGAGTTCATTATGGGAGGAGTAATTAGCCATTGGATAAAGTGGAGCATCAGTTGGGCACTGTGTATTTGAAGACTGAGAGGAAAGGCAAAGATGTGCTTATTTCCACACACAGTATGTACATCTTTATTAGCTATGTAAAAATCTATAGAAGCTTTTTTTTCCTCCATTGTCTGAGTCACTGAAAAATGAAATGTTCAGAAATACAATAGTGCAGAATGTTTCTCAGCTATTTGGAGAAGTGAAGAATACAGGAGAAAACTGAAGTGTAGACTCAGTAATGAATAATGTTGAAAGGCTGAATATGACAGGGATATAAGAAAGGCAAAACATGCCAATTCTGTGGGTACAGGAAGGATTAAACACCAGTTTCTTTAGTGAGAGGAGGTGCTGCAGGGATGTCTCATGGATGTGGGTTGGCCATTGCTACAACTTCAGTGTTTCATTCAGTAGTAAGATACAGGATTGATGTACTCAGTAAATGGTTCCTGGATGATATTTCCTCAGCCTTTTCAGACTGCATCGGTGTCTCTAGGTCTTCTTTTGTGTCACCCCAATTCTCCTGAAACCATCACAGAATTTGCTACCACAAGTGCTTCAGTCAGATCTGTTTTGGTACCCGATGAGTCCTGGTTAGAGGATGGAGCATAAACCTGCTTTATCTGTGAGCAAAGACGTCACAGACCCAGCCACATATCTGGTGCAGCAAAGCAAGAAGTTGGATTTCATGTTTGGGACCTTATTCTCCTCTCCTCCCTGCATTCTCAGGAGCTACTCAGCTTTAGAGAGAGGGACTCTAGCTTGGCTTTAGGCTATCTTTTCCCTCTGGGTTTCTGCAATATCACAATAAACATAAACAGGAATAAGGAGAAGAAAATACGAAAATTCTGAGCACAAAAGCAAAACAATTCTTGCAAAATGCATAAAATACTAATATAAGCAAAAAAAAAGGACTTAAACACCTGCAGTAATAATGGCTCTTCTGCAAAAATATGTTTCAATATTTAAATAACCATTTCTGGTAGCCTTTTGGGTAACAATAAAGTTTGATTGCTGGCCATTTCCTACAATGGAAACTTAAGGGACATCCAGTATCATTTTATTGTAATAAATAGAATCTGAAAAAAACAAACTATTAGGCTGCAAAGCAGACTGTTTTCCTGAACTGCTTTTCCCTCTGAAATATTTTGTTGGCATGACATATACTGTTTATTGTTTTACATGTCTTTATAGCCTTCAGCCTCTCTCTCTGTCAACACATTACTCTTCAGCTTCATTGTGCTCTTCTGTCTTCTCTGGTGCCGTGGGAACATAAAGCAAATGATTCTACTGTTCTCAGCCAGAAATTGTTTTTCATTATAATTTCAAGAGGGGCTTTGAAGTATCTACTTAGGCTCTCACAGCTAATAAGAGACAAGGCAGTTGCTATGCTACTTGTTGATTAAATGAAAACCAGACCTGATAACATGTGAAATCTTCCTGAGGGAGGTGTTTCTCTTTTGGAGATGAGTACTGAAAAGTTAAGACCTGAAGTTGTATATCTAAGGTTAAATGCCTAAATGGTCATTTTAAGCTCTTAAAGCAGTGAGCTGGCTATCTGGAGCCAGAGTGTCAGTGGGTGCAAAACATCACTGACACTTCCTGAGCATTTGGGAACTAGGAGCTTTGAGGACAAAATGTCCATTTTATATTCCGAGCATTAAAAATCCTATATTTTCATTTAAAAACTAAAAGAAAAAAATTATTTTTCTGACATGCAATGTGACATAAAATTCTATTGACACCCAGGAGAAGATCTTCAGCTCTGCCAAAACCAAGATATAATATTTAAGGCCATAAATAACATGTAATATGTATGAAATAACATTTCATACTTGTCACAGTTTGAAAAACCCATAATACGATTTATGTTTCTGAAACAGAGTATAGACCTCTAAATTCAAGACATTAGTCTAATCTAAAGCACTGAATCTGTTTAGACATTTCAAGTTTCTGGAGTATGTTGTACCATTTAAGTCAGATTTAACATATTCTGAGAGCATCGAGTGCAGAATAAATTTCACTGTGAAACACCACAAAAAGAGGTACCAAAGCATTAATGATTTTGTAAATTTAATTTAAAATATCATGCTTAAAACTGCAACTCTCTTTTCCTTTTTTCTTTGCTGTTGAAAATGGGCAACTCTGCAGCAAAGGATGTTAAGAGTCATGAGACCAAAGAAAGAACAGGCAAGAGAAATCATAATTTTATAGCCCAGTGATTTAAGCACTGTTGGAAGAGAACAGAACTGGTTCTGCTCTATATGTGATTTCATTTTATGTGTGTTTGTCTGTTTCAATGGAAATGCAGAAGCAATCCTCAGCAGCAGAATAGAAAATGATATTACACCTTGTCTCACTTGCTGTATTTTTGGTCCCACACTGTGGTTACCATGTGAACAGCTTGAAGAGTGGTGAATGCACCTATAAGCTTGTGTTTATTCTCTTAGGGTAAAGATCTGAATTTAGTTCCCTTAAGCTAAGAAGGGCTTTCTTCTGTTCTGGTTATTGGTAGCAAAACACCTGATTTTGTAGCTGCTCACAAAATAACAGGATAGCAAAGATCTGCATTCTTGCTTAACTGAGGAGAAAACATCAATTAGACAAAAACATTGGATGGCAAAATTCGAGACAAAGAGAGATGAACATTTTTCAGATACACTTCTATTTCCATCTGGAAGAAACAGCCAGCTGCTGTCAGCACCCTCCTCTTCCATGTGTGCTTTCCACCCCGTCTCCAGATTGTCTAGATTTGAGGTGGTACATTAATGTCTGTTGCATTACAGGACTTTCTTGGAATGGAGTTCTACACAGAGGTCATCAAGATGTGTTATCTACCAATGTATTTCATGCATATGGTATGTTAAAATTTCAATGATTGCCTTAATGCCTTCCTCTGGGGGAGGAAATAACAGTTCTCCATCAATGTGTTA
This sequence comes from Phainopepla nitens, assembly GCA_013400175.1. Classification (NCBI taxonomy): domain Eukaryota; kingdom Metazoa; phylum Chordata; class Aves; order Passeriformes; family Bombycillidae; genus Phainopepla; species Phainopepla nitens. The sequence continues at coordinate 123,935 of VXBQ01016211.1, forward strand.
GACAGCAAAACTAGATTTTTTCTGAAAATAACAGTTTTTGAAAGAAAAAATACTTTAGATGTTGCAATAATAGCACATTTAATCTATTAATTTGTGCTTTCTGAAAAGGACATTGAAGTAGCAAGATAATCCTAGGGCAGCCATGTCCACAGACTTTTCCCACTTTATGCCTTTATTTCAGGTTCATAAAAGGAAAACGTGCTGGGATAATTTTTTGTTTATTGTGTCAGATTTCCTTTATTGCACTTGGCAATTTCATCCAATCTGTGTGCTGAAAAAAAGAAATCTTGTTTTTCCAAAACAAACAAAACCTCCAGTTGCATGGTAACCAGCCCACATACTAAGCCCTAGAAATATCAGATCCAGAGGGTTCAAGACTTTACCAAAGAAACAGAGTGCTTTAAACTGATTTCTTCATATGATAGTAACAGGGATTTTAACCCCTACGTAATAAAAAATGATGCTGTAGCCAAATTCTTACCGCCACTGAAGTCAAGGGAGTTACATCATTGGCAAAGTGGATTCCAGTTCTTCCCAAGCAGATTGTCCTCGTGCAGCCTGCAGAGGGATGTTTGCCTCCATCACAGAGGGCAGGTCTCACCAGGCCACATGCCTCTTCTGTCAAAAAGGAACTTTGCTGTAAAGACACTGTGAACTTTAGATCCACAGAGTAAGAGGGCATAAGGATAAAGGGCATGAGGGGGAGAAAAGCCCCTCAGTGTTTGTCATCTCTTTCATATTACAGAGATAAAAAGACAGACACATTTGCATGATTTTTCTCTGCACATTTCATGTTAACTTGATAGTTTCAAAGGCTATAGCTACTCTGGTTTCCCAGATGATGTGGAACCACTGGAGATATGTTTCAAGAAGCTGGAAGGAGCCATTAAACTGGTGGAAGTGCCTTGCTAAGGATCATGAGATAGGGTATCATGGTTTAACCCCAGCCATCAACTCAGTACTGTGCAGGCACTCACTTAGTCTTCTCCCCTTCCCCAGTGGGATGAGGAGGTGAATCAGAAAAGAAAATGTAAAACTCATGGGTTGAGATAAGAACAGTAATAAGTGTAATAAGTGATACAAAGTAAAATACACTAAAAATACTAATAAAAAGGAGATGGAGAGAGAACTAAAATCCAAGAAAAACAAGTGATGTACGACACCATCCACTGACCAATGCCCAACTCACGCCTGAGCACCAATTGACTCCTCTCAGTCAACTCTCCCTCAGCTTATGTACTGCTCTCTCAAGTAAGAGAAAAAAGGCCCTAAACCAAAATTGTTTTCACAGTTCAGTTTGTAAAGCATCTTCATGAATAACAAGCTAACAAAATTTCTTATTCATAGTGTGTGGGTTCTCCATAATCATGAACTTAAGAAGTGAGCTGGCATCAAAGTAGTTCTTTGAGATATGCTAGATTTTCTGCCTAACATCGAATGTGCCTTGGACTATGGCTTTCACATCAACATTTCATTCAATTATAGCTTTTGATTCACTTAAATCCTCAACCAATCTTTCATCCACAGACCGTGGCTGGTAGGACTTCGGGGTAAAAGAGTAGTATCTGTGGCAATGTAAGTATTGCACATTGAAATCACCATTAGGTGTTCAGTAGAGGTAGCTGGAAATACCCAACATAGTACGAAATTTCAAACAAGATAAAGTTCACCATCATTGCTAAATTCATACTTGAGTGGGAAGGATATACCTGACTGTCACTACCAAACTTTATAGACTCTTTTGATTCCAAAGTTGATTAATTGTGAACAATGGAGTCAAAGTGCCATTTTTCAGCTATGTTCTCAGCCTGAACACACATACACACTGAGACACATGGCATTGCAGGGGTGTGATTCCTCACAAGCGTCTGAACTCCAGGAAAGGACTGTTAATATTTGGGAGGACTGGCAATTCAGCCGACTAATAGTGGTGAATCTCTGTTGAAATGAGCCATATTTCATTAACACCTGTTGATTTGCTTTCTACATGCCCCCAGTTCTGTGAGCAACACTTGGCCCTCATATTTGCCATTTCAGTCTGGTACAACTGCTTGTGGCAGCCCAACCTATGTGGTCTTTTCATTCCTCCTCTATCTCTCCTTCTTGTTACAAGTTCTTGGGACAAGGACATTTTTGACTCTGTGGGTGTGACAGAAAGCATCTCTTTTCACATTTTCAGGTCTTTAAGTTTGTCTCTTGATTTTGCTGTTCTATCTCTTGCTTGCCACAAAAGCGCCAACCAGCTGCAGCCCCAGTAATACACCTAGGCTTGTCTAATCTGACTGGACACAAATCTGGACAGCACAAGGGCAATAGTCTCCTGCTCTGTGGTTGTCATTGAAGGATCTATGCTACCTGTGCTCTTCAGGGCAGACTCTCAAACTTCTAATGGTCTACTTTCAACTGGTGTGGTTGATTGACCTGAAAAATAAATGGATGAAACTCAGACTCTTTGATCTAAGTATGGTGCTCTTGCAGCAGATTTGCTATTGGAATGAGACAGGATTCAAGAGAACCAGCTGGAGTCTGGTATGTAGGATTTTCTGGACTAAAGCCAGGGAGCTTAGTTAATAACTCAGCAAGACAGGCTGCTCGATCTTCTAATTGGCTGCCAACATCAGACCCTGGGTGCCCAGTCATTCATACTGGGACCTGCAAAACTGAAAAAGATCTCTATTGGTACAGATTTTATAGTTGGTTTATTCTGTCAAAAGTTGTTGAATTAATCTGTCTCTTTGCATATAAAACATAGGTTGCAAGTGCTTGTGAGCTGCAGAACCTCTGACTCAAACCATGCCCTAGTCTCCATTTGAGCATCACCATCCTTATAATGGGCTGGTGTGAAGTTCTGTGTTGCTCTCTCAAGACAAGACCTGAGGCCCAGAAAACCTCCTGTGTTGTGTCTGTCTTTAAACCTGAGCTGGACAAAAAACAACATATGTGATACCAGGTAAGAAGATTCTGTTCCAGAAAAGTGTCTACTCTGCCAGTAGTTGTGAGTCACAAACCTGCTGCAATGGGGAACAATATCTGATTGCAAAAGGTCCTTCTCTAAGACCTGTCCTACTTGAGCCTTTGCCTTTGGACATTTTGTTTCAGAATTATGATCAGAGCTGAGCCTCACAACCAGAAGCCTATAGGATTTTTTAGACAATATGAATTTAAACACCTTGCAAACAGGTGGCCAAAACTGTAGAAAACCTCCTGTAAAGTGCATCAAAACCAATGCCTTTGTGATATTCAGGCTGACAAAGGATTGGTGGGAATACTAGCTGAGGAGGGATGTATTTATGCCCAGGACACTGAGGTAGGAAAAACATTTAGGAGAGAAAAACTGGTCCCTCTCTAAACAAGTGCTGAGAGCCTGGTTCTCAAAACAAATGAAAAAAGAGCTTATCAAGAATGATTTTTTGGGGGAGAAAAGTGCTGGCTGAAAAATACATGAAACTCTTCTAACAGGAAAAAAAATCTCCTCTTGTTTGCTTCATCCTAAATTCAGTTGAACAGAACTTTGTATAATCTGTAAATAAAAGAGATTGGCGAGACACCTGAGTTGAGCACTCACACCTCCTGTAAACTGAAACTACCTTCAAGGCTCAATTGTTTTCTAACCAGGAATATCAAAGGAGGAAATGTAGAGAGTCCCTTATGGGATGGAATTCAGAAGAGGCACAAAATCTTTGAGCATCCAAAAGAAAAGGGTATAGCTAAATTATCCCTGTGGAAAATCATGGCACTGCAGAATAGAGAAACGAAGGAGCAGGAAAGCCACCACGACAATGGCAAGACAGGCAGAAAAAAACTACAGCTGTATATGAAATTATGTGGAAAATAAGGGAAGAAGGGAGGTCTTGTAGTCTAGAAGAGAAATTATGCCAAACAGGCAATATGTCTGGGCAGCAGGGATGTTGAGGACAAGACTGATTTTGTTGGTACTGTGGAAAAAGGAGCAGCAGGACGTTAGGGTGGGAAAAGGGGTGAAAGAAATGAAAGGTGACATGGAGGTTGAAAGCCTGAAAAGAGAAAGAAAATGTTTCAACCTCCAAAGATCCAACTGTGATTATGCAGCTGTCAGCCCTGCCCCTTTAATTAAGTAATTGATTAATTAAAATAAAGCACTTAATCTCTCCATTTACATATTATGCCTCCCACTAACCAGTGCTGACTGCAGGGTCCTCATCAGAGAGCTCCTTCCTATTTGAATTCGTGTTGGTTCCCAAACATATTACTTTGTAAATAGGAAATGACAACATTGGCTGGGTGCCCCAGTATCGTCGCAGCATTGCCATATGTCAGTATCATGCTAAACATAGTAAGCAGAAGACCCAACAATATAATTATTGAGGACATCTGTCAGCAGCACAAGCTACATCTGGGATTAGTAGCTGTAATACTGGAAAGACCTATAAGAAGCAGGGAGGAAAGTCCTTTTGTGTTGGCTTGGATTTTCAAGAATAGGAGCCAGATCCTCAGCTGGTGTAAATTTAAGCCATTGAAAGAAGCTAATGAATCCAGCATCAGCTGATACTAGCTGAGGATCTGACACTGAAAACGAGGCCAATGTCATTAAGCATGAGGTTTAATATTTTCTGTGTAAAGGTGGAATGCCTCAAAACAATCTGAGTTTACAACATGGAAAATCATTTATTAGTGGAGCCAGCAGGTACAGACTGTCTTTTATCTCAGATCTGAAGGATTGTGGACAAGTTTGGAAAGCTCCTGAAGAATATTTAATGTTCTTTGTACATCAAGCATGCGGTAATTTTATATTTCAAGTAATTATAGGTAGAAAAAAAATCTTTTGAGCACATTTAATAACACTTGCTAAATTTTCTTCATCAACAGCAGAGTTTATCTTGTAGTTTGCACAGGCAGACTGTCCTGTGAAACCAGTGACACATACAGATTATACCTATTTATTAATCTGAGGGCAAGCTCCTGTTGGGAAGCCAAGTAGTTGCATTAATGGAATGCTCCTTTTGAGTTAATATCCCCTGTAGAAATCATATAGCCATGTCTGTACCATGCTGTGCTCATTCTAACAATACTGTAGCTCTCAGCAAGCCTCAATATTTTAAACCCCAGGTTGTCCCAATATTGGTTATATAGCATCTGGGATGGAGGCTGTCTATGTTTAAATACATGGCAGAAAGGCTTCACTCCATGGATCTGCACACAAGCCCTGAGGACTTCCAGCCAGTTCCCAGCCCTGTTGTTTGAACACTAAGTATCTGAGGATGAGCTGCATCACTGCCTTCAACAGAGAAGCTGAAGGAATTATGCCTGAGAAATGTTAACAAGTAGATTTTGGGTAACACCAAGAAAAGTTGCTTTCTGAAGAAAGTGTCTAGTGATGTATTAGATGAGAAATAAAGGAGAAGAAAGGTTCATCTCCCCAGAAAAAGCTCTTCCTTCATGTGTCATGTGAAACTTTTCACTCCTTTACACTCTGTATTGATGAACAAGGGCATCTTTGCCCCTGAGTCAGGTTTGTGATAAAGAGAAAATGAGCTTATGCACTGATCTCTCCCCACTTTTAAAATTTTTTTGCTTTGCAAGATTTCTTTGAGCCTTAATTCCATAACCTATATGTAACAAAGGATTACAATAAAACAGCAGATTACAGAATTGACAAGATGTAGGCTTTACTTCTTTTTTTTTTCCTTAAACTGAGAAAAATCTTTCCATCTATCAATGCATTGCAAGTTTGGGAGGATCTAAGAGAGGTATGCTGCTTCACCTCATTCATTCATCAGGAGATTAACCAAGACACTTATGCTTTTGGATGTATATCTGTGTGCCTGGACATGAGCTAAGTGTTTAAACTCTTCGTGTAGTCAGCAAAGACTCATCCCGGGAAGCCTGTAGGTCTAGAGAGAGATCCTGCTGACTAAAGGATCTCCTTTAACTCTGATGTTTTGAATTGCCTTGCTGAGGTGTTTATTGCTCTCTTGTGACTGCAGAGAAAGCATATGGAGCCTAAAGCCATAACTGAGTACCTCTGTACGTCCCCCCAACAGCATACCCTGTTCAGGCTGGCAAACAAGGTAGCCAATTAAATGAGGTTAGAAATATTAGTTATTGTGATGAGATGTGAAAAAATAATCTGATACAAACCTGTGACAACATCCAAGCCATCAATAAGTTTTCATGTGCATAACACATAAAGAACATTTTCCTTCCAAAATTCAATTGTGTCCTTCCTAGACTGGAGAGGAGGGAAAAGCCTCCTTTCAGGGCTCAGATATGAGCCCTGAAATGCAGAGGGCTCTCTCTTGCTCCTGTTGGTGCTTTTCAGTGGTCTGGGCACTGCTTGAACATTGTGAGTGTGGTGATGAAAACACATGATTATTCACTGACTGCATGTATTTTTCTGTCAAAGGCAGGATCTGAATTAGCAGTGGCTTTGTTTAATTACATTTTCTTAATAAAACAGAAAAGAAAGCTCCTCTCAAATTGTTTCAGGCCTCTGGTCTCCCAACAATACATCTTCTCTTCACATGACAGAGTAGCTGAGAAAATTTTTCCCTTGGGTAGAAAAATAACCAAAAAACAACAAACAAACAAACAAACAAACAAACCAAAACCAAAGAAAAAACCCAAACTGATTCCCCCCTCAGTCCCTCTTCCCTCCAAACCAACCAACATAACAACAAACCTCCTCCCCAAACAAAAATAAACAAGACCAACCAACCAAACAAAATGTGACAGGTTATTTAGATGGAAATGGAAAAGTTAAAAAAATTAAAATTGAAAAATTTTTATTGTTTGATTTTCAGAAATTTTTGTCCTCAGATAAGTGAGGATAGCTGTTTTTTTCATTTTTTTTTATTAAGAGGCAGGACAATCCAAATGTCTTGAGCCTATGGTCTGACCCTGAAAGCATAAATTTTTCTGCATCAGTAAACTGATCCACCTCATTGACAGTACTTACATTTGGAAATCACTGTCTTGAATAATATTTTGTAGGACTTGTTCCAAGTGGGCTAAAGTGAGTCTGAGGTACACACCTTTAGCTTGGGAGGAGATTTCACTATTACTGCTGGGAGAAAACACCCAGTTCAGAAAACTACTCTATTTCTTTCTAAAAATAAAAGATGGTTTTAGGAACACAGACATTCAGAATGAATAACTAGTTCTTGTCTGATTGCAGCTCTGGAGTGAATTTTGACGGTTAAATTGAAAATAGTGTTTGGATGAAAAGGAGTCTATAATGGAAATCATGCAGGAACTTTAACACCACCAGCAGTGCCAGCAGAGAGCTCGTAAGAATATTCAGTCATATGGGGAACTGTGCACCTATTGGACGTGTTCAGCAAAAGATTAACTTCAAAATCTATAGCCTCAATTTCCTGAGTTTAACTGTGTTTGAATGATCTGTGAGTTTTAGGGTAATGTGTATTTAACATGCATCCCTATAGGAACTATGGACCCATACAGTGTGTCTTTATTTGCAATGCTATAGACCTTACAAGCATTCATTTAGGTGTAGCTTATTTAATTTTTTAATGGGCTAATCCTTGTTCTTTCAGGAGAGTTTTTCTATATACAAAGCAATTACTTAAACTAGTGTTTGTTTTACTCACCTAAACAGAGCAGTCACGTAATCTTTGGGCTTTTTCATATCTTGCCAGCAATTTTATTAATAGAATTGGGCTGTTCCTGTCTGAAATATTCTCCTGCAAATGTTTCCAGGCAGAACAAGAATGTGAATAACCTAGTGTTCAGCAATGAGTTTTAACAAGATTCTGAATCTCCTGTCTGATTTTGATAAGGTTAATGCAGAAACCATCACATAGACATCACAGTTGATTTTTGTTTAGGGCAGTTAACTAATATTTGTGTTATTGCAGACAGAATTAGAGAGAGAGATGGAGGATGGAGCCAGGAGTTTTCTTTGTTCACATTTCCAAATCTCCCTCAAAGCACTTTTATTTTTTTTGATACCATGCTTCAAGGCCTGGCTGAAATTTTGACTTCCACTTTCTCAATGTCTGCTGTGTTGTTTTGCTACTCAGATTTCTACTTCTCTTCCCCCTCATGAGGGCACATCCATACACATATACAAAAAAAAAAAAAAAAAAAAAAAGAATTTAGATTCCAACCATTGTTAAAACCCAAACTGTACATCCTAGCCATTGCAACAGCTGCTTTTTTGATTACCAGTTTCACAAAGGCATTTAATGACTCCTTATGGCAGCTCTTTCTTTATGGAATTAACTCAATTTAACCCTCAGGATAATGGCATTTACTAAAAATAAATTAATAAATAGCATCATTATTCTATTTTTGTATTTGCAAGAACCAGAGACTGACTTTCATTTTGGTCAAAATCATAAAAATTCTCCTGACATCAAAGGAACTACCTTCATGTCAAAGTGCTGTAAGCTAATAAAGAATTTGGCGAGGCTATTTCTTATTGCATGGGAAACATTTATTGTGATTAAGCCTGTAAAAGTGAAGCACCCACAGCCCCTTCTCTGCCGTACATTCACCAGTCAGCCTCACCATTGCTGCATCTAAGGCCAGGGTGCACTAAGGCATGACTAACATCTATTATATATTTGCTTATTCCTCTCCTTCCCAGGCACAAATCATGTGCAACAACTAATGGAGTACTCAGAATACACCTACGTGCTTGTGCTACCCAAGGTAAGGTCAGAGATGTGCAGATTGCTTTTCCAGCAGGAGGTAGTGAGGTTTGTTGTAGCTCTTTGTTCCCGTGGGAATTTATTTCCTACTTTGGGTCAACACTGAGGGAATTCTGTCTCGTGCACTGACACCCTTACAAATGTTTTACCAAAGCAGCTGCTTCCTTCGACTGGGAAAATTTTGATGTGCCAGCTTTCTGTGTGCTTTTGTCTCAGGATGCTATCAGTGGGCTCTTTTTGCCTTTACTTTTCACTCATTCACAAAAAAAGGAGGTCTTGCTTAAATTTTCACTTCCCACTTTTAAAGTAAACTTATATCCTTCAAGGGGAAAGGTCTTTAATTCTGCACCATACTGAAAGCAGCCCCTCCAAAGCCCTGCTGGTTTCTACCTCATCAGTAGGGAAGATATCCTCAAAAAGCACCACTTGCAGTTTACAGTTGTTGCAAGCTAACCATCCAAAGGAATGAAATGCAGAGAGATGTAAAAATATTTCACAGCAGGAAAACAGGGAGAAGGAAAGCAAACAATGCAGAAAACTGAGTATGCGGGGGAAATTCATCATAATGGAAGAACCACATTGAAAAAAAGGGTACTTAAAAATAGAGGAAAATTCCACATTTGAAAAATATAGTAGTTGTGATAAAATCACATAAAAAGTAAAATATAATTGCAAGGTACAGAATTTGAACAAAAAAGATGCCTGAATGGTTAATGTGCTGACTTTGCTCACTGCATGTATTGTTACTTCAAAGTGGTGTTGAACAGTGTTGCAGTCAAGACTCGGAGGCAGATAACAGACTCTTAAAGCATTACCTGCTATGCAGAATATTATTTGCCATAAGACTGGTCCCAGGTTCTTAATTTTAAAACAGCATTTGCATAGGTGTGAACATGCTTAATTTTTATAGCAACACATTGCATTCAAATTGGATTGAATTGTAGCAGTGTTTTAAAAACTTGTCATCTGATTCTTCAATTAAAAAAAAAATTACATGTTATTGCTTTAAGTTAATTTTCATTTACAATGGAACACTTCAGTACAATGGGCTTTGAAGACAATAGTTAATGCTGACTCCTCTGCATTCTGGCTTCATTTGTGGAGATACACAAGCAGCCACAACAGCCTCAAACATGACTTTCAAAACACTCTGCTTTTGGACTTCAAAAGAGATATGTCCCCATTTCTTTCTCGTATGTCTTTTGTCAAGCCTTTTATTCTTCACAAAGAACTACAGAGCTGACCTGAAAAAAAACACTTTTTTTGACAGAGTAGTCAAAATTATCCTGCCTGAGTAAATCTGAGAACTCTTCCCAATAGAGCCACCTGGGAGCATGAAGACATATATTTATTTGTATCTCTTGGAAAAAATGTGGCCTGGCGTGCAAAAGAACATAAGTATAACTAGACCTAGAGTCTTACCAGTTCCAGGTCTTCAAGAGATAGATAGCTTTAATCTCAAATGGAGGTCAATAGGATTAATTGAATGTAAACAAGGGTCTTGAGGGCTATAATTGTATTGGGAAACTGGATGCTGACCTGCTTCACCCAAAACTTCCCTGACCTGGAAGGCAACACACTCCCTGGGTTTTGACATCTTCCAATTGTCCATACTGCTTGCAGGGTCAAAGTATTGGTGAGTATGCCATGACCTGGTTTCCCAGAGTATCCCCAGAAAGATAGAAAAACTGGTGTAGCTCCTTTTTTTCACTTATTTACCTGGAATGAAGAACATGCTCTGTGACATAGAGGGCCTGCTCTCATCTGCTTTATTGCATTCCTATTACTACATAAAGGCATAAAACCAAGTTCTTTACAATGGCCTCTTTCCACCAGTTCACAAATAAGGAAAGTTGTAACTAAAGAAAGTAGAGAAACAACTCAGTACAAGAAGGGCAGAGGGATATTTCTGAGGGAATGTAATAACTACAAGCCTTTACACAAAAAAAATCGCCTCCCAACCAAGTCTCCTTACCAAGAAAGGCAAGTCATGAGTCTTTGCAGCCAGAAATTATGTTGGCCCTTCATTCTGATCCCATGTTCATCCATATGACACTTGGGTCATGATGGCCCTTCCTGGAGCTGCACACTTATGTTTTCTTTGCATGGAAACCAAGAAACCAAGGATGGGAGGGAAGAACAATGGACTTTCAGCAAGGCCAAGGCACACTTGAGATGGGGACCAGACAAAGTCTAGACAGATCCTTAGCTCTTTGGTTATTTTTAAAAGATTCTTTAAAACTAACCATTTGGTCTTTATAAAACATACAAAATGTTGTATATATTAGTACTCTTTGGGTGAAGTATTAAAAGAAATCTTTGCTGTTCTGTTCTGAGTCTGTTATTTTTAAAAATGCAACATCTCCTGTTTCTTATATGATTTAAATGTTAACATAAAAGACATTCAAAAACACTAATTAGAAAAATATGTCTTTAAAAAAAAGCTTGAAACTCATTTGAAGGAGGACTGAGTGTAATGCTACGTGTTCTTATTTATAAGGCTTTAGTAAATGAAGAACTTTCAGATGTTGACTCTGTTTCACATTCTTCATTGCCTTGCATAAAATAAACTCCCTTGCACTTTGGGAGGGGAAGAGACGGGAGCCTCTGTGCCATACACAAAAACTGCTGGCCACCTTCCCCACACAGATCAGACAACAGCCCCACAGTAATGTGGAAAGCTGTAAAACTGATCAGTAGAACTTGAGTCAGCTGCTTTAACAATGCTGCCTTTAAATCTTGTATTGTTAAACCAGTTATGTATTAAAAATAACCTCCATGAAAAAAAACCTGAAAGATAATGGCTTGGATAATGAGTCAATAGTTCCAGAGATTTTGAGAGACATGAGTCTAAGTCTGGAATTTATATACATTCCTGGTATTTTACCATCTCAAAGGCACAGTAAAGCTGCTTAAATATAATAGAGTGGGGGAAGCCAGCCACACCAGATGATTCATGTAGGCTTCTGCATCCACTCAACTCATATTTTAAACATATCATTGCAGTTTATAATCAAATGTTTCTATATTTTTCTTTATGGTATTGGTAAGCAATGGTCCCTTTGTCTACAGTCTGCTTCATAAATATAAAGTCAACTGTTACTTCATGTTGATCTAGGTATAGGAGACCGTTGTTAACCTAAATAGTTTAGAATTTTCCTAGTTATTACTAATTTTCTTAGGACCCTGAAGTTAAATTTACATTGGCAAATTCATAGATAGCTCTTTGCCAAGAGAAAAACTCATATGGAAAAAGACATTTCACATCCATATAGTTGATGAATATGTCTGATAAAGCAATTGAATAATATGTTATCTTTAAAATATGTATGTTTTTGTTCTGTGAGTAGTACTAAAGTTTAGGTAGTTTTAGTAGCAAATCTCTTTAGGAAACAGGAGATGCAGAATCAAAATATTTTCTACTGTCATTTGTTCTATATTATTTTCCTCTGTTTGAACAACCTAGATGCCAAAATGTAACTGTCTTGGTCTTTGTCCTCTTTGGAACTTTCCGACTTAGAATGTATATAACTCATCATAATCACTGTGCTTTTCACTTGGGAAAACTGACTTTCCCAACCCTTTTTTATTTTGTTAGAATCATGCAGGACAGTACGATTGTGGAAACCGTGTCATTGTGGAAATTCAGAAGAGTGCATCTAAGACTCTTCAATAAACATCCCGTTATCACATATAGAAAACGACAAAAATGAAGGAACGTCAGTTAAATCCATGGTAGACTCCAGATCAGAGTTAAGAGGGATCCTACCATCATTCTCTATGAAGATATTTTCTTTTTATTCAGGTCTTCCAATAAAATAGAAAAATCACTCAGGGGGCTTCACATTGTTAAAAACACATGGATCTAGCAGACTTTCTAAATCTCTTTCTTTACTGCTGAAGTGTAGATCTGAAGCAAGCTACTTAAAAAATGGGATGTGAAAAGAGCTGTAAACTTGTAAGGTGATGAGGGACCTCATCTGGAGAGAGCTTCAGAGTGTACCTAGGGCATCTGGCACAGATATGAGGAGCTTGCTTTGGCGGGCACTCGCAGCATCTGTTGTGCATTTGATCCCAGCAAGCTTGCCTACTGAAATGCAGCAGTGTGGGCAGTGATCTCAGGGTGTGCTTTGGGCTTCCAGTAGGCCTGGCAACCACAACCAGAAGACGCCTGATGACCACCTCTGGCATTTCTGAATGTCAAACAGTCTGATCAGAGCCATGATTTTGTGTGGTGTGTCAAGTATTTTCTTGAGCAAATCTATTTCTTCTGGCAGGAGTGTTAGGAGGCAAATGTACCATTAGTCCCTACAATAAATCAGGCTGAAGGCTGAGGTGTCCCTGTCTTGATATGGAGATGACTCTAACTTCCAAGTGCTTTAACTTTCATTCGCAGATCTCTTCCCTACACCATTCCACAAATGAAATGGGGCATTTGCCAGATAATCAGGAGATGATCAAATACATTGCATTGTCAAGGAGTCTTTCTTGATAACATTCTCTTGAATTGCTCTGATATCATCTTTATGTAGATACAAAAATAAATTCACACTTCTTTCCTATTTACATTATAAGGTTATTTGTGAATTATAGAGCTGTCTACCATTGTTCAAATACATATAGTTTAATTATCATTTCAAGAAATAGGCTCACTGTTTCCACAGAATAGCCATTACTTTTTAGACTTCAAATATGAGTGACCAATTCAACCACAGGTTCACATTCTGGCAAAAACATTATAAAGTTTATTTAGATATTGTTACTTTTCAATCAAGTCTTGCAGACCCGTTATCACGCTCCTTTGATAGTTCCTACTTTGGTAGAGTGTAATTTGTATTTTTTAATCACTTTTCATGTGCAGATTCCTTTAGTCCCTTTGAGATATGTTGGAGGACATCAGAAAGGTGCACAGTAGTTATACATACAATTATGCCTGAATAACTGCAGGGTACTGCTAATTCTGCTGTTAAAATATTCATAGCTTTAGCTGAAATACAGTTTGGGTAATAGACACAGCTCTCTTACTCACCTCAGTTTGCATTTGTTTGCGGTACAGTTTTGTGATTTCTCATTAGCTAGCATGTCTGCCTTCTGCCACAAACTGACTTACATTCCTCCCATCTGTTGCAAACTCAATTTAATTATCAGTCACTACTATGAACATGACAGACACTTTTGTGCACTTTTATGCCCTTTTCCCCATTGTCAGAATTTTTGTGATGTAATGTTTTTAAGTAAAGTTTTTGTAGAAGATTAGTTCAAAAGATCTGTTTCTAGATACACCATGCTTTTATCAACATTATGTTTCAAATCTGGTAAGATCAATTAGTAATTCAAATGAAATCTGTATTTTCATAATGATTTATCCTGTTATTTTCTACTTGAATAATTGCAAAATGGAATATTTTTTGGAATTTTTTCTGCAACTATGTTAGAGATTTTGGAATTACTTAGTATTGATAGACTGCATGCATCTCACCATTGTCAGTTACTAGAATCATCTGAAACAGAAAGGCAAATAGAAATGAGAAGTCACTAAAAATTACTTTTTATTAAACTAAATGGAAATTAACTAAAACACAGTAAGCAATACATAATGGAGAAACAAAGCAGAATGTTTAAATGATGAAGAAAAATTTAAATATAATTAAATATAATAATTTAGTGGGAAAAAGTGGGAAAAGAAATAATCTCTAACTGAATTATAATCTCTGCTAACTGATAACTACTCCTAAAAATCAAGAAGAAAATTCTGAACCAAAAAACCCTCATAGTTCATTTGCAGAATAGTCAATTTATATGCTAATGGTGTTAAAAAAAATTTTTATGTATACTAGAAACATTTACGAAACAGCAACCACAACAAAATCTTTTTCCTACTGAAAACTGGAAATTTTGAAATATGCTGTGAAAATATTAAAACTCTTTTAAATTTGTCAGGCTTTTTGTGAACATCTGATGCTGGTTAATCAGCTGGATTAATTTTGCTTTTCATACATCTCAATCTATACTCTTTGTATTGGGGTTATGTGTTAAAGTTTTGATAGTGAGAAGGAGGCTGTAACTGTGTCTTCTCCAGACCATAGAGATCAGAAGTTCCTCTGTGTCATATAGAGCCAGTTCAAGCCAGATCCAAGACGGACCAGTCACTGGCAAAAGCTGCACCCATCACTGACTTTGGCAGCACCCATATACTAACATATCTAAGAAAGTGATAGAAAACCTGAATAGCAGTTGTGAAAGGCATAGGAAAATGTGAAAGAGACAGGCCTGCAAGAACCAAGAAGGAACAGAACCAAGAGGGTGCAGAAGGAAGGGGAGGAGGTGCTCCAGGTTCTGAAGCAGAGATTCCCCTTCATCCCTGGGAGAAGACCATGGTGAAGCAGGTTGGCCCCTGCAGCCCGAGAGGGTCCATGCCTGAGCAGATACGCAGAGTGCAGCCCACAGAGCACTCCTTACTGAAGCTTCTGCAGCCCATGGAGAGCAGCTCACACCGGAGCAGGTTTGCTGGCAGGACCAGCCATGGGGGACCCATGCTGGAGCAGCCTGCTCCTGAAGGACTGTACCCTGTGGAAAGGACTCATGCTGGATGGAGAAAGTCATCAAGAGAGTGAGGATGAAGAAGTGGTAGAGATGAAGCAGTATGGACTGACCACAACTCCCATTCCCTATCCTCCTGTGCTACTCTGGGGAAGGAGACAGAAGAGTAGGAGGAAAATTAGGCCCAAGACAAAGGGAGGGGTGGGAGAAGGTGGTTTCAGTTTGGATTCTGCTTTTTACTATACTACTCTGTTATTAAGTGAACATAAATTAAATTAATTTTTCTAATTTGAGTCTGGTTTGCCTGTGATGGTAATTGGTAGATGATCTGCTCATCCTTCTCTTGATCCATTATATTTTTGAGCTTTTCCCATTATATTTTCTCCTCCTGTCCGGTTGTGGAGGGGAGTGATGGAGCATCTTGATGGGCATAAGGCAGCACCAAGGTGAACCCACCACACTACATCTGAATACTTCTCATAATTTATTTGAATGTTATGCTCATTTTTACAAAATGCATTCTTCTTTCTGTTTGCTTTCAGAGAGAACAATGTCCTGAGAAAAATGTCCTTCAGTCCTACTTCCTCAAGCCATTTTTAATATGCAGTAGGACTTCAGTGGTATCTCTAATTGATAAAGTGGTGTGACATTGTCTTTTAGACTCTGCTTTGCTTTATCATTTGATCAAACTTTATTTGGTAGGGGAAGTCACATGTTAACTGTCTTGCTGGTTTTAAACGAAAGGAGGATAGGTTTAGATCAGATATAAGGAAGAAGTTCTTGGCTGTGGCACTGGCTGAGGCACTGGAACAGGTTGCCTGGAGAAGTTCTGGATGCCCCATCCCTGGAAGTGTTCAAGGCCAAATTTGAGCAACCTGGTCCGTGGCAGGCAGGTTGGAATGAGATGATTTTTAAGGTCCTTTCCAACCCAAACTGTTCTACAGATTTTCTCTGGATTCCAGGTGACTTAAGTCCTGGTAATTTTGAGTAAGAGCATGGAATAATGTGAGATTTTGCCAGAATTATTTGGTATAGCATTTCTGAGCATGTATGATGCTTATGCTAAGAAAGCACTGTGAGGCACCTGAGAGGACAAGACCTACCCAGGAGGATTTTGCTAAGCAGAGGATGCTAAACTTGGCATAATTAATACTCATGTTATCTGGCTGGAACATGCTTTATGGTGCACACTTTTATCATTCGTAGTTGTCTTTCATCTGGGAAAAACCTGATTGACTCATTTCAGCAAAAGACTGGAGAAATTACCTGGCACATATCCAGTATAAATAAACTGAGGACCAGACCTAGGAGCAGTTGCCATATCTGGAATATAATGATTTGATAAATGCAGGTGCATCCTAAAGCCAGGATGTGAAGAAGCTGTATATATGACAAGGGACCAAGGAGAATATTGAGAGAATCAGGGTATTGAGAGAACTGGAGCAGCATCTGTAATGACTGAACCAGGAAGGGGAAATCTCTTCTTGGAGAAAAGAGAGGCAATCTGAAACAAAAGTAAAGTTCTATAATTTTTCATTTTCAAGTAATTTTATTACTCCCCTTCTAGTTTATTTGCCTTCTTTATGACCTAAACTGCTGCTGCCCTTTCAGTTTGTCTGAAGTGTTTTCCATGTCCCACTGTTTGAATATGCCCAAACACCATGGACACATGTAGGGGTCGGTTTGAAGCCAGTCTATTGTCTATCTATTAAATAGTTTTGCATCACCTCCAAGAATCGAATATTACCTTGGAATTTCAGTGTTCACCTTTCAAAGCAAAGGCTTTCCATTTTCTTACAAAGTCTAATTTTTTTCCCTCCTTTGAAGTGACTCATTCACAATTTTGCCTCAGGCTTCACCTCTCCATTTACTGACAACATGATCATTCAATATTTTAGATTGCTTTTTCTGGCAAGTTCAAGAGGACCAGAAAAGGCTTGCGATCCATTGAGAAGGAGCTGCTCTCCTACCTTTACCATACAAAGCAGGGCAAACCCACACCAGTGGTGTTTTTGCTGTTCAGTCCACCTAGGACATCCTCAGATAAGTCTGTCGGAATATAAGCCTTAATGGCAACTGATGTCATATTAACCTCTTGATCAAAACTTTGGTGGAAAGAAGTAATTCCATGATCAAAATTTCAGCAAATAATACCCTTTCAGCTACATCTAATGAGATGATGAGATTTGCAAACTCATTCCTCATCATTGTTTGAATGAGTAGAGAAAGACACAATTTAACTTTATTTGTAAACGTGAAAGAAGAGAACAAGTAGTTGGCGCATTTAAAAGCAGAGTGAGGCAATGAGGTGGTCAGACTCAGTTGAAAATATTTGAATTTCTTTAGAAACATTTTAAAATCTAATCAAATTTCTATATGCAATCTGTTAAACTGTTCTGGTAAGTAGAGATGGAAAAGATCTTTTTGAGAGAAAATCCTGGTTTTTTATATAGATCTTGTCTGACCTGATCTCTATCATTTGACAACCATTTGGTTTTTGGTGTTGAGGCAGTTGCATTTTGAAAAGAGAGCGGTGTACAAATTTCCAGCTCTGTCTCAAACTGTATGGATAAATTTCAGCACCTTACCTACCACTCCATCAAATCTAAATTTCATGCAGAAAGCTTCCATGGAGAACCATGACTGGATTTTCTAATTTAGGCCTTGAAATAGCTGTGTTGCACCATCTGGTCTTTATTTGTGGACTTTTAAGGACCACAAAGTACAAAAATAATTACTTATTTTTGATTTTTTTTTAAATTTAAAACTTCAGCAGAAATCAATTTATTTCAGCTTAAATAGCTTTTTGGCTCAATTGCAGTATTTCTGCAAGTGGTGACATTGCATGTTGCAAACTGACTGTGCAGTGCTGACACCAGCAAGTCCAAATGCCAGCCAATACTGTACACAGTAGTAGTCCATAGACAAGGATAGCAAATGAACATGTATCTAATTAAAGTTCTCTGATAGGATTAATCAGTTGACATTTTGCCACATAAATCAATAGCTGGATTTTCCTTCTGACAAAAAGCCTAATTTTTTGCTGAGGAAGCTGTTCACTCTTAGCTAGAATGTCAATGTTTTTGGCAGATGATTGATTCCCCCTATATTTTATGCATTCAGTTTCAAAATACAAACAACAGATGGCTTTCTCAACAGTCCTAAACCTAAATTTGATTGCTATAATCCACTCAACACTACTGGAATTCACACCCTGCAAACTTAAGGTGATCTGCGGGTCTCTCTTCTACTCCATCTCCAATATAACCTCTCCAAATTATCAGTACAGTGCCAAGTGATGGGGACTTCCAAGAAGAGTATGGTGAGACAAGGAGAATTGTGCCACCCTTAGAGCTGCCATGGCACTGAAGCAATGGTCAGAGCAGCCTCACTCTGGGTAGAAAGACCGGAAGAAACCAGAGCACTCTCCAGATTAGAGCCCTCATCAGCTGGACCCTCAATTAGTGCGCGTTACTCGGAGCTGTTACTTGTTTGAATGGAAATTCTTGGGCTGGGTCTGAGACGATTTGGCTTTTAATTAGGTAATTATAAATCCCTAATTAGAGGCTGATAATCTTTTCAATATCTCTTCTTAACTTTGGCTCCAACTAGACCAGATGACTCGGATTTATCCTCATCCTTGAAGAGAAAGAGATTTTTCTTCCAGAGATAAGAGCTGTTGACCGTAGATCATGGGTGATTGGGTGTAAAGATTACTAGTATTAAACTGCTTAGAAAAGGCACTATGGCTCATTTTTTTTTTTAAATTGCAAATAGTGAATATGTTATAATGTACTTTCTAGAACCAAATCTGAAGCTGTATGACAGCAATACCAAAATTAGTAGGAAAATTAGTATCCATGCATAGTACCTGTGACAATCAACAACATGATTTTAACATGTGAAATGTAGAATTCTGCAAAATTCAATAAAAAGCTCTTGTAAACAAGAAGAAAATTGGACACTTTATGTATGTAATTGAGAGGCCCTGCTGTTTCTTTAGTGAAAGCTGGCACTAGTGAAACATAACAGGCTGTTAGACCTACTGAGGAAAACTACTCACAGGATCAGTTTAGCTCAAGGAAAATACCAATTTCACCCCAAAACTGACTTTAAGGGGTACCAAACCTACTTAAGAATTAGAGTAAAATTCAGAGAATAATCATGGAAACAAAGAGGTTAAAAAATAATATTAAGGATTACTCCTTAGAAAAAGTGGCCTACATTAATGAGAACTCACATTAAATAACTGAGATAAAGAACACTAAAAGAAAATGAAATATTTAGGTTTTGGTCACATGAACTATATCTGTTTGAATAAAACTGTTAAATATTTGTTTAGTTCTTAAAAGCTCCATTTTTTTTCTCCTGTTAAAATAATGACTACATTGGTCATACCTTCCTCAGATTTTGTAATTATGTTTGCTGGCATGAATGGTAGGACCTACAATGAATTATTAATATTATTATTTATTATCTAGACCCTTCTCCCTCCCTTTTCTTTTCCTGTAAAGAGAGTTTACTTTTAAATAGATGGGCAAGATTATCAAGCATTAAGATTAAGTAACTCTTCTGATATCCATCCTGTTACTGAGCTTGTGGTAGCCAAGAAGCTGGCCCAAATTAAGAATATGCAAAATCTAAAACCATTGTCATCAAATTACTTAACGTGCAATGTTGCTTCCTGATCATTACAAAAGCTTTCTTTTTTAATTGTTATTTTTTATTTTTTAATCAGCTTTGGACACATTTTCCTCTTTGGACACATTTTCCTCTTTGGTTAACCTACCTCTTACTGGGATGAAAAAGGCATTGTCCTCTGCTGGAAGCATGATATGATGAGGAAACCACTTCTGCAGGAGACAAGCTTGTGGTCAATTTTCTCCCTGTGTACAAGAAAAAAAAAGCTTTCTGTAAAGGAGAATTTAAAATAAGGTGTTCATGAATCATTGTTTGCTGGACATGCCAGGGAAATCTAAATTAAGGAAGACATCCTTTCACTTAGTTAAGGAAAACCACAGTTCATAATTCTTTCAGAAACACACAATGGCAAACTTTGTACAATTTAGATAGTGAAAGCCAAGCCAGATTAGATTAAAAATAGGGTAGTTGTATTTTATAATTCTCCAGGAAGAGTTTTTTATGAGAATTGTAGGCGAAAAAATTGCCTGCAGCAGAACTGATCAGGAATTTTTGACTGCATGGATTTTCATTGGAAAAGTTAAATACTCAAAACCTAACTTTTTATAGAAATTCAAAAGTTTCAACGGAATTACTTTTGGAAAGCTTCGTGATGTCAGAAAAGGATTTCAGAGTTTTTTATAATTAGAAAAAAACTGCAGGGATCAAGAGCCTGGCCAATGTCCCATTGCCTTGAGGCACAGGATAACAGGTTTCCAATGTAAAACATATATGACATGAAGCATGAACACAGATTTGCTATATTCCAGGTGAATGTCTTAATGAAAGGGTACGTATTTAATGTTGGTTGTTTATTTTCTTCTTCCTGAAACAATGTTTTTATTATTACAAGTTTAATTACACAGCTGGTGCTAAATAGTCTGATGGTGTGACATTTACCAGGAATGCAGGAGGCTGAAGCAGTTCCCAGCTCCAGGAAAGCCAGAACAGTAACTTTCTCTCCCCTGTTTCATAAAAAGACAGGGAGGTTCCCTAATTAATCAAATAGTCAGCATTATTACCAATTACTACTAGCATAAGTGAAGTTACTGTGTCCAAGACATCTCTAAATTTCCTTTATTCATTAGCTTTTGTCTTCTTACAATAAACTGGTCTTTCACCATTCCTAAGACTTTGTTTTTCTGAGAAACTTTTTTTTTCTTTTTTTTTTCTGTGAAACTTCAAACTTAAGAACATAGAAGTCTGAGGGAAAGATGTTTATCGAAAACAAAACCTAGATCTGAAGGATTACGTCCTGAGAACTTATGTTTTACTTGCACCTAGATCTTGAACCAAACTTTGTGGGAGCTCCTGGAGTAATGAATTATAAAGCCCTCAATGATGAATCTAAAGCCTTCAAATTAAGGGTGTTTTAGATTTGAATAGATATTATAGCAATGCTATCAGAATTCTTGGAAATATTTGAAACATTATAGACCATGAATAAAGTTAATCTAATTTTGTATTTTAACAGTATTCAAATATATTTTTATTTCAGTTACATATGAACTTCATAATCATCATTTGAATCAGAAACAGGTATTCAGAAAGGACTGGCAGTACAAGAAAAAAGACAAACAAATCCCATAATTAAGTTTTGATGATTCATTATAATTCTTTTTTTTAGCTCATCCCTTAATTCCAACGAACTCCAACTCAGTATTGTTCCCTGAATTGGTATAAAATTCTGAAAAATTTAGAAATATTTCTAGTGTTTTACTTAAAGTCAGGTAAAGATTGGGCCAAATTTTATTTTCATTGAACACGTTGAGTTCATTCATGTCTATTGCTAAGAATTACAGAACATGCAAATCCATATGTATGAGAAACAAAGAAGTCAGGCACTTGCAACTTCATTACTCAGCCTCAAAAAATACAGTGCACTTCCAGATAATTTCCTCTGAATGTTCTTGATTGGCAAGGAGATTAAGACTTAGTCAGTCTCATACACTAAATGGATCAACAAAATTTATGTTATTACATCTATGTCCAATACACATCCATACTGGGGTGTAAGAGAAAAAATATTTGCAGAGAAAATTGAACTCTTGATAGAGAGAGGAAAAATGAGGGTGTTGAGCAAGCCTTTTTTAGTGCTCAAGTCAAAGCAAGTTAAACACATGCTGAGAATAATAACTCTATTCTAGGCTTGACTGTGATAGTCAATTAGCCAGTTGGAGAGAAAAGGGCAGTTATTATAGGAGTGGAGTATTAGCAGAAGGAAAGTGATAAAGGCTGTCAGCTCTATGAGTTACAGATGGTGACATGAACGTTAGCTCCTGCAGAACTATAATCAGTGAACATAAAAATGTTTGTATATGCCATGAAAATAACATCTCTTTTTCAGTCCACGCTTTTTAGAGACAGCACAAAAACTAATGCCAAAGCCATCTTTCTGCAGATGTTTTAAGAGGTTGAAGAAAGAGTAATTACTTTGAAGAGGTTTTCTTCCATAGTCCTTTACTGACTTTGTGAGCTCATTTGGATGCATAGCTCTAGTTTCACAGATGACGTTGGATGTATTAGCTGAAGAATGTTGCATTCTGGCATGCACAGGTTTAAATCTGCTGGATTTAAGTAGTTCTTTCAGCGTTGGGGGCATTTTCTTCAGAGCCTGTAGACAGTTTATGGCAGGATTTACTTCTACAGGAACTAAGAAATGGTCCTGAGATATCATAAGACTTTCATCATACAGGTTGAGCCTTTTGCTAGGAAATCATAATTTTCCAAATTGTTATAGGCATTATGCTAAGCACTGGATTTCTCTATGGTAACACTTAACAGCCGAAGCACAGAAGCTTGCTTTCATTTCCACTAAAGCTGGTTAACAATACTGAATCAAGTTTCAAATTTGACCTAGATATAATAACTAAAATTAGAAGTTGGATACATAAGTAAGAGGTAGAACATAACTTCATAACAAATAAAGACCACAGAAACCAAGAAGATGCAATAAAATGTCTGCTCTTGATGTAACAGTCTTGGTTCTACAGTTCTTTCCATACTGGTTTATATCGTCTAGCTCATGGGAAATCAAGTACTTCCTGACAACTGAAGATCATTAGCACTTTGAAAACAAGCACATAGGTTTCTGTAGATTCTTGTTAGCAAAATATTAGGGATATTGCTTTATGGGAATAGATTTTAATCTGACTTCAGACAGGGAGGCACTTCAATCCGTGTTTTTAGCTCAAAAGAGACAAAGGCTTAGTTTATATCAGATCATAAAGAAATCAGGATAATAAAGAAAAGAGATAAGAATGACATTAATCTCATCTAAATTTGGTTATCTGCAGTAGGAGACATTTATATCTAAGCTAATAACCTCCTCAAGCTCCTTTTAACATAAATGAGGAGGAAATAGGTAATTTTGGTACTCAAAACCATTAGCTGAGATGTCAATGCTTACAGTATAAATGTTTACACTTATTTAGGTGAATTCTACTCTGAATTGCTTTAACATGTAACATTTAAGTGATGCTGTCACACCCTTGAGTTGATATCTGTGGCTTCAAATCAGTAATGTACTTTAACAATATCCTAATTTTAAGCATATAAATAGTCCTATTGAAGTCAGTGGGTTATTCACATAGCAAAGGTATGTTCCAATGATTTGCCAATGTGAGTAATGTGCCACATATGTTTTTCTTGCAGTAGCTCTGCTACATCACTTTACCTTTGGGAAGTGATTTCTCTGTACAGTGGAATGAATGTTTTCAGAAAGCTCTCTTAAATTTTTAAGATTTTAGAGCAGATGCTGGTAAATTTCTAAGGTTTGTATTCTTTCATATGCTTCATAATAGCATTAAAATCCGACAAAATGTAGTTCAATGTTTTGACTACTGTATTAATTGAACACTAATGCTGTTTCCATCTCTTAGGGTTTAAAATATAATTAGAGATATGCTAAAGTTTTTTTCCCATATTTCATGTGAAAAAAGATGAGACCAAATAGTAATTTGTCACCAAAGCAGCAAAGGTCTTTGTAACAGCCAGACACCTCAACAAATTAATCAGTCATCTATGTCATTTCTAATCCATAAATGCATAGATGGCCCAAACAACTTCTGAGTGTATCCAATTTTTTCAATTATTTTGTAACTTCATATACAGTTTATAGGATTTCACTGAATGAGTGTAGCTTTAAACTGTAAATTCTTTGCCTGGATCAGACTCTCGTTTCAGCCGTGAGAGGAGGGCTTGGTTATAGCAAACTGTAGCCTGAAGCTGGAAATTGTGAAGAAGGAAATCTTGCCACTGAGATGTTTGATGGTCTATTTTGGTCTCAGTGGGCACTTGACCAAAATATGAAATTCTGGGCTCAGCAGCAGCCCTGGCCCCTTGGACCATGTTGGGCGAGCGCAGCCCAGAACAGGGCATCCCATCCCCACTGCTGGAAGGGAGATGCAAGCTGTTCAGCTGGGTGAAAATTAAACATGTGCCTTAGGTTTCTGATGAACATTCAGCACAGCCTGTGGGGGGCTAAAAGTTGGCCTCTTCTCCACCAGGTGAAGAACAATGTTTTGCTTGTAGTTAACTTCCATATCAGTCAGCTATTCAATGTATTGAGATCCTCCCAAGCAGGCCTCCCTGTAAACTATTTTTATACCAAGATATCCTGTAGCAATCTTTATAAAAATAAATGAACTAGTGACATTAAGCTGAAAGGTAAGCAAAGGTGTTGAGTGTTAAACATATTAAGAGCAGGGGAAAAATCTGTTAATCGTTTTATTAATGTTTTCTTTTCTGCCAAAATCCTTGAAAATGCTTGTAATTCTTTGCAGCTGACAGGTTGCTGATTTTGCAGAAAGAAGAGGTTTTTGAGTCCCTTAACTCTAAGTCACAGTTGTTCCTTGTTGGAGAATTAGCTCAATAACCTCCAAAATAGTAAGTGCCTATGTTCTTAGAATTTAAGTATAAGAAGGTCTACATCTGAGAATAATTATAGTTAAGCAAACACTACATTGAACCACAAGCTTAATGAGTTCAACTGAAGCAGTGTAAGGGACTGTCAAAGTCATTTTGCTGCTGTATGGATTTTTACAATGGTGTTACTTCACTTATTTGAAGGAATCCCCTCTTTCACACATACTAAGGGACATTCAAGCATTCCCAGGCTTGTGGGAAGTGGCAGCAGGGATGAGTCTGTGATGTATTCTGTCCTTTTACGGTGCCCATCCTAAAATCCATGAGGTTCAGTCCCAAGCTGTGCGCTCTGTCTAGCACTGGTGCTCTCTTGAGGATTGTTATTGTGGCTGACAACTTTTTGGAACTCCAATGGGAAACCTTCTGCTAGCCTTCAGTTGTGCCACAAAGGTATAGATTGGAAATTAGGAAAAGTTTCTTCACCAAAAGGGTTGTCAAGCATTGAAACAGGCTGCCCAAGGAAGTGGTTGAGTCACCCTCCCTGGAGGTATTTAAAAGACCTCTAGATGTGGCACTTATGGATGTGGTTTAGTGGTGGACCTAGCAGTGCTGGGTTAATGGTAGGACTTAATGATTTTAGAGGTCTTTTCCAACCTAAATGATCCTATAATTCTATGATTTTATGCCTTTTAGTCTTTCCTCTGACGCATGTCTCCAAGCAGACTGGATATTTCCCATTTTGAGAGGATATACCCCACAGGCCCAAGTCCTCCAAGACACCTCCTGCAAGACCAGCAGCTTTCTCAGCTAAGGCAGCCAGCTCCTGCACCCTTGCTCACTGCTCAGAGCACGTGGGTCACCAGGCTGGCCACAAATGGAAACAGGGGAACAATCCCTTGGTAGTGAGGAATAGAAAGTTTTTCCGGGGCACTATTCCTACCAAATCCCTGAGGCTTTTTTGGCTTTCCTAAGCAGTGTGCAGAATCACCTGATATTCCTGGGCTTGTCAGCTGTCCCAGATGTGAGTAGCAGCTGGCTTCATGTGACCTGCAGGTAACAAAAGCCATTTGCTATTTTGCATGGTCATACTGGTCTCCACCACTGAGCCTTCTCCCCTTTCTCTGAGCTTTTATCCCCTTATTTCCCTTCACCTTCCAAGGCAGTGAAGAGTGAAGTGACAGCTCAAAAGTGAGTAAGGGAATGTATCTTTCCCTTCCCACCAAGAGCTATTGCTTGGTGGACCTGGCAGTGTTAGATTAATGGTTGGATATAATGATCTCAGAGTAGTTTTCCAACCTTAATGATACAATGATTCTGTAAGAACAGGAAATTGCATCTAAGTTCTCACAGTAAAAATTAATTTGATAAATTTGTGGTATGTTTTCGAATACTTTTGGTCTTGTTTTGATTTTCTTCACATTTATATCGCACTGAATACATATTCAAATTTTGACCTGTGTGTTTTTGCTGAAGTGCTAGGCAGATTGAGATTCCTGTACAAAAAGACCTATGACATATCTCATTGTCTAATGTTTAATGCTGACAGAATCACTCTGGAAGCCTTTTTTCTTTCTTTTTTTTTTTTTTTTTTTTTTGTGAATCAACTCTTTCCAGAGACACTGAGAGAACAGACTCCAGGGTTTCAGGTTACAGAAATCTGGAATAGCTGTATCACACAAAGAGCATTCGTACACTTCCCATGTCATATGAAAAGCAGAGGCCCTTAACATACTATACTTGAATGAAAAAAGTTAGGTAAGCCTCGTCCTTTCTGATCATAAAATAAGCAACCACAAAAAAGTCAAAATGAAAAACTATTGTCAAATCCTTCTTATTGTGCAGTGTGAGCATGCTTTTCATTTTTATCTAATGACAATATTAAACTTAGATAATGAACTGTGTTAAAACTTTTTAAAGGCATGATAACAAGGTCAAGCAGTCAAAAAAATGAGGAATTTTGTTTTATTTTCTCCTCTAATTTCTATGAACCATGTACAAATGGTACCCTTTCAAATGTACTATGGTGTATCGTGCATTTTTTTGGCTCTGTCCTCATTCTTGCAATCTGAGCATTATGTTATTCTGTGAATCAGCTGTGAATAGACCCCATTATCAGACACCATAGTTTGGACTTGATGAAATAAATGATGAAATGAATTATAAGATTGTAACAGACTTTCACAATCTTTCCTTTGACTGCTTTTTAAATTTTTCTAATGCAAATTCTTTTCATTTCATCTGAATAAAACCTCATTATGTATTGCGGTCTCAGATAAAACATATACCTTATACCAGAAAACCAGTGTTTAAAAAACTATATATTTCTTTTGCTACTTAAAGCATAATTACCTGGTCAGTCTTAAATAGCACATTCACTATAATCTCTTCTACACTCCCAAATTTCTGGGGAAATTACTGGGTTAATTCAAGTCAATGCCTTTAAATTAAATCTGAGAGCAACAGGAGCAGAGAAGAAGTAAACAGGAATAAAGTACAAAGCAGACAGTTACAGCAACATATAGGAATTATGTAGGGTTTGCCAGAAATACCAATCTCATGTGGAGACAGGAAGAATTACTGCAGGGTATATATCCTCACATGGAGAGGAATGGAATAGAGAGTTCTTTTTTCCAACAAAGAAAAGTGGAAGACTGAATACTGAAAAAAAAATCTATTTTAGCCCAGGGTTGAACAAAGACATGATCTAAGCTGCGAGCAGCCCTGAGATAGTGACAGCACAGTTTTAGGACCATGCCATCCTTCCAGTCCTACACCTGTTTTAGCCCCAACTTCCTCATTATTCCCACACAATCTCCCCATGCTCTGTAGAATTCATGTTTGTTTTCATGGCTAATGGGCATGGGTAAAAGCCAAACTCTGCTTCAGTTTATGTTGGCATCTCTCCACTTTGCAACGAGAATGCAAAATCACTAATAATCTTCTTATGACCTTTCTGTACTTCACTGGACTTTCACAGCTGAGACCTTTTGCAACTGGTATTATGGACTGAGAAGGATTTAGAAATTTTAGTTTCCTGGTTGCAGGACAAAAGAGTGGAGGTGGGTTTTCCCTGTGGAATGCATCATGCACAGGATGGTTAACCTTGACACAAAGCCAAAACAAAAGTGTGGAGGTTAGTGGTATAAAAGACACGAGCTGGGAGATGATCCCAGCTTAGAAAGAATCATTCCTTTGCAGAACAGACGGACTCAGCTCAGTTTCTGCTTAGTTAATAGAGATCCTCTCTAGACATGGCATTAGTGACATTGAGAAATCAAACATCACCCAAATTACTGTAAAAAGCCCTTAATACGCAGTTAGAACATTCCTAATTTCAGCGCAGTGTTACCTCACTGGTTGCAGGATATTTTGGGGCTACACATTGCGTCTGTATTTATTTATATGAAGTTCAGAGTGAGATATGCTATGTATAATCTTTTCCTTCTAAAACTTAAGCAATATGTAATGATGGCTGGAAACAACATTCAATCAGTCCAGAGAGGACTATGCCTTTTTTATAACTCCTGCAAAACCTCTTAGAATGCTTTGTTTCTCAAATATAGGCCAAATTTCAAATTTAGAAAACAATCCCTGTCATGTTAATGCTTTTGGATGTGTTTCTGGTGAATACAGGCAGCTTTGAGCAAAGCTTCTGAGGATAAATGTTTCTATCCGGTTAAATCTGAAGAAATATGTGAAACAGATGAAAGAATCAGAAAAAGAGATGCAGTCTCTTGAAATGGAAGTGGATAGAAGTGCCTCTCTAGTATCAACAATGAGATGGTTGTGAACTGAACCTAAACATAAGATAAACATCTATTTTGGATAGTGGGCTTTAAATGACCCAGGTATGAAGGCTATAAGTGGCATCTTATTGAGTTTGTTCTTTGCCTGCCTTTTGCTTACAGAGATTGCTTACAACTTCACCAAGAGCTGGATGTAGACTTATATATCAGTCTTGGTCATGTATTCTTACTCAGACACAGCATGCAAACACTTTGATAAGATGGTTCCCGCAAGATTTGAGATGAGGAGACTACAGTAACGTTTACCTCTCCCCAGTCTTCTCCTTTCTAGGCTGAATATATTTGGTATATTTTCCCTAATACTGTTTCAATCTAAGTATCCTTTTATCTGTCTTCAGTTGGTTTTGACTCTATCCAGTTGAGTACCTCATTTTTATAGCAGTGTAGTCAAAACTGGACTCCAGCTGAGGATTTACGTGTGCAGGATAAAGAATAATTACCTCTTCTGTGTTACTCCACAGCCTGTTGCTTGTTAACAGCATCACATTTTTCACTTGGACTTAGTTTGTGATCCACTCTAACCTCCCTGTATCAACATTTTCTTTTTTCTAACATGCTGCCTAACTAGTTATTCCTGATTTTCTGTTTGTGTGTTCAATTTCCTCTCTCAACTGTTGCCTTTTTTTTAATTTCCATTTCATCCTGTTGCTTTTGGATCATTTCTCCAATTTGTCAGGATCAGCTCGAGCAGCAACCGCAGCCTCCAATGTGCTTCCAAGCTCCGTATGACTTACAAATGGCACGAGTCTCTGTACTGTCATTCATGTATTTAATGAAAGTAAGGAATAGAAGAAGGTGCTGTAGAAATGTGTTGCCAATTTGTGAGAGAAATGTTGACAACTTCACTTTGAGAATTTTTTTTCAATCACTTGTGCATTTATCATAGAGTCATTTGTTCAAGATAGTATTTCCTTCTTTGGCTGAGGAGAATATCATGCAACACCATGTCAAAAAAACTTAGCAGACCTAACTGGAAGAGGTTACTGCTTTTAGGATATCCAGCAGACCCTTCCAAAGGAAAAGCAGGTAAAATAGTGTTTTATAAATCGTATTTGCTCCCCATTTTGTTTCTTTTTTTTTTTTTTTCTCATTTATGTCATCTGCCTGTTTCTCTTCCTCCTCTCAGAATTCAGTGGGCTGCATTGTACTGCAAATGCTTTTGTGGACTTCAGGGAGATGGGTGCTTTGGCATGTTTTGCAAAAGCCTTGAGCAAACTAATGCAAAGAATCATGAGTAAGTAACTACTGCAACTGCCCAGAGAAGGGTGGCTGTGAGAGTGTTTAATGGGAAAGCACTCTAAGAAACAAAACCACCACATAAAAAAAATATTTCTTGATATTTAGGAATATTTGCTTTTGATTTTTTTGCATTATTGTGTGACATGTTTATATTTCATCTGGTATGTTATATTTACTACTGATTTAACTGTCTCCTAAAAGTTGTCTCACTTCTATGTCATTCTCCCTGTCCAAGAGCAAAGGGAAAGGTGTATTCAGTGAGAGGAAGTGTCAAATGTGCATTTGATGCAGAGGACATGCCTTCTGTAGAATGTGAGATAATTCTGCAGAAACTGCTGCCACAGTTCACACTGTCCAAGGCTATTGTGGGCTATCTGACTTACAGATGAGTAATAAGGAGACAATATAAACGAGGATAAATTGCAGTTTTTGAAAAAACTATTTAATTTAAATATCCCAAGATTTGGAAAAAATTATTAGTGTAAGAATTTAAGAAAGACCAGACTTCTGCTGACTAGAGAGCTTTCAAAATGTAGCTCTGGTCTAGATGAACTTTGCTTCAGAACTGGTATGACAATTCTGCTTCAAAGTTCCCTGCATTAAGTACCATGATGAAAATTATTAGCAAACCCTTATAATAAAAGCCTCATTTTACCCCCTCTGTAAAAACAAAATATTGTAGCATAGAACCAAACCGGTTTTCATGCCTCAGGATAAGCCAATTGCCTGAGCCTCAGGCTCTGGATCCTGGTTTTGTTTTATCCTTGCAAATAGGACTGGTATCTCCTGGCTCTGCTGACTGGCCGTGCATGCTCTGCCTCTCCAGATCAGGCTCTTGGAGCAGCTGCATGTGGCTCCTGAGGACAAATCCTTCTCTGCCTCTTCGGGGGGAGACATTGTCAAACTTTTCAAAAATAACTGGCTATTCATCAGGTAAACTGGAGATAATATGGAATGATTAGTTTCCCTCATCCCCAGAAATATGCAAGAAGAAAAAGAGTTCAATAAATCAAAACATGTGACTTCTCTTAAGTTTCGGTGTTATAACTTAAATCATGGCTTGGTCTTTATCCACAAAGGATTTTTTTAACATTTTCAAGGTTATCAATGTTTCAGATGTTGTGGAAAGGAATAGGCTAAAGTAGCTGAAGGAATGTTGTCCCACATTTTGACCAGATGCATTTTAAAAGACATACTAAAAAATACTTTTGCATATTTATTCTCTGAGAATAAACTTTATTTTTACATGGCAATAACAGAAATGAACTCAAGGGAAATTACTCACATATGTCAAGAACGTAATGTGCCCCTTCACTTTCAAAGGGTTGGCATCAGTGTAAATTATTGCTTACAGGTGCTAAGTAACCTCTTTGATGGTTTTTTTTATTGGCTGACTCAGATTTCTTAGGAAGATAAAAAGCTACTGTAAAAGAGTACTTATTTAATTAAAAAGAACTAAGGATTTTCATAGCAAAGAAATGGGTGTGGATGGGTGATTTTTTTTGTTAAATACACTTGGGCCAAGACTGAAAATTTTTTACCAAGTATTCTCTCTACCTTTCATTTTCACATTGCTGTTCCTATCATGTGCTTAAATGTAAATTTTGCTTGAATAAAGACTATTACACAGATTTATTTTTGTCGTTCAGTTAACACAAATAATGATAGTTGGAAATTGTGTAGGCAGTTGCATGTGATTTTAAATTCTTCATGTAACACAATCCTTCAGATATACTGATTTGAGTTGTATCCAAGTTCCTATTTCTTGCGTTCTACAAGTTCAATGGAAATGAAACTTCAGTCAAATGTAATACACATGGACAAATTCCAAGAAGATTCTTCCTTTTGTATTCTCAAAGTGATAATCCAAAATGCCCAATTTAAATAACTTTTCTTCCAAATTCAAAATTTGTTAACACATTTGAAAGTGCAAAAGGCAATAGCTAATTCC
Organism: Phainopepla nitens; assembly: GCA_013400175.1. Taxonomy (NCBI): domain Eukaryota; kingdom Metazoa; phylum Chordata; class Aves; order Passeriformes; family Bombycillidae; genus Phainopepla; species Phainopepla nitens. The sequence continues at coordinate 155,668 of VXBQ01016211.1, forward strand.
ATCTTGTTTTAAATACCAGTAATTTCCCATCAAATTAATTGCTTTCCTTTGTAATGAAGTAAAGATAGATAAGAAAATCACTTCATGAATTTCATACCTCCAAAATAGATTTACAACAAAGCTTGTGATTCTTTCCAAGATTTTTTTAAATGGAAAACTCTAATAAATTTGTTTTTTTCTCTCCCCTCTCTAAGACAATATTCTCCTTCTTCCCTAAAAAAAGAACACAGAAAGTCCTGCTGCTGGTTTGCATTATAATAAAGCATCCAGACACATAATTTTATCAACTGTTAGTATGCCTTTAACAAATCACAATTAAATATTAACAGCCTGTGGAGCAGCATGGAGGGCTCTGCAATCCTTTGAAGGTATATTTGCCAATTAAACAAAGTCTGACATTAGAGTAAAGGTGGCAAGGATCCAAACCAGAGAAATGAGAGTCAACCACTTCAGTGGCATTCATTAGCTAAACAGACATTCTTTGTGTGGCCTGTTTCTTTGCTGCTGCCAAATCCACACCCTGTTCAGGAACTTACCCAGGCTCAGATAAGCTTATTATGGAAATAACACTTTGTCACCCCTTACAACTTGCTTCTTGTTAAATTATCTTTTATCTTCTTTGTAGTATTTGTCACCTCTCCTTGGGTGCCCCTTGTGTGGTCGAATGGTATTGTGATTGATTTGGAATAATCAGGTTCTAAAGGTTAACTTGAATTAAGAGGACAATGTTTTAAAGATTCCCTCTTCAGTATCATCACACGAGAATGGTTATAGAGAGACATTTTTGCACGTACATTGTGTTCGGTTTTTTGGCAATGCATGAAAGCTTAGGTGCTAGTTTGGGTCATTTTGTAGTAGATGCTGATGTCAGAGAGCACAAATTTTCCTGGAAAGGAAGATTTGGATGGGAATTCTCTAGCCTCTACATGGCCTTCCCAAATTTCTGTTTCTACTGCAACCCTGTGCTGAAACAGCAGAGAAACAACTGTAAACATGGTGTTGCCTCTCCATCCTGAGAGCATGAGAAGGAAAGAAGGAGACTTTCCCCTGCTCTTTTTTCTGCTGGCTGAGGTAAAAGCCAGAAAATCCTGGTGCTGGATGCCAAGCACCCTGGAAAACAAGGCTGTAGCAGCCTTAAGTCTGCATCACCCAAGGAGCTGCAGAGGGCTCTTGTGACAAAAAGCTTGTGCCCCCTTTTCTTCATTCTGCAGCCTAAGAGTTACCTCACTAAAGGTAAGTTAGTCTTAAAAGGCTTGGTCCAGCTTATGTCTGTGCCTGGAAAAATATCCACACAAAGAAGGTGATTTTTGCTTTTGTGCTTCAAAGAGATAAAAAAGTAGTAAGAGTGGAATTCAGCCTTCTCAGAAACAGTTAAAAGTGGTAAAGGTAAAACTGAATATTACCATCCCTTCCAGGCCAGGGTAATGCTTGATATGGTTCTAGGATGGAGAAAGAAGGGAAGAAAAGTGGGCTTCTTGTTCCCAGCAGAAGGTGCAGAAGCAGCCACTACAAAGACTGTCTCCTCAAGGGGCCCTACTTCTGTGGCAATAGGTAGTTTTGCACAAACTCTGAGCCCAGCCTTAGCAGAGACACCGAGACACACATCCTGTGGATGTCAGTGGGTAACAAAACGGCACACCAGGACTGTTTCTCCGTGTTCATATGCATATTTTGCCTGTGTTCATATGCATATTTTGCCTATGCATACACCTGCTTGTTGCTGACATCTACATTTCAATACCGAGTTGTCCAACCTTGTGATGCTATGCACATTTCTTTGGAGACATTCTCAGCTCTGCAGTTAAATACTTTTTTTTCCCCTTTCTGTGCTGAAACACTGCATTTCATTTCACTCATCCTCCCTCACAAATGCAGGGAAACAAGATATCCATCACTAAGTAACTGCAAAGACTGGAGAACCAAGTGAGGAGAGAAAATAATTTCTTGGGCAAATGCCTAAATAGCTGTCATATTCTGAATGGTTCTTTGTATTTGTCATCCTAAAGTTGATGCCCTAGTCTGTGCTATTTTAGCATGTCTCTGTTGATTTTTAGGATTTATGACAGAAACTTTACTGGCATAATATTTTCTATATTCTATTTTTTTTTTTCACATATATGCATCCTGTATATTCACTGTAGTCACACAAATTTTATTTTCCATATACAAATAAAAATGTAGCTTTCACCGAAGCAAGAAAGAACAAGAATATCTCAGGGTTGTATTGGTCCACTTAGGTCTCATAGGCAGGACTGAAATATGTCACATTCAACAATATTACCGCTCATATCTCACATATTACTTCAGTTTCACTGTTTTAAAAAAAGGCTCTGTTTAGTGTTCCATATACTGGAAAAATCTTCACCCCAAGTCACAGGAGTATTCTCCTGCCTGAGACAGATATGAGAGAAAGGATATTAAAAAATAGGCTTCCTGTGTGAGCATCAGGATGAAAACATCTTTTTTTCCTTGCTCCAGTAAAGCACACTTCCTCTGAAGCTCCCAACCCAGTGCCTCAGCAGGTGTCTATCTGCCTCAAAGTTGCTAGAGCTGCGCAGATTTGCAGTAGTGAGGGGTTTTTCTTCTAATCTGCTGATTTTGACATCACCCTTACTGCTGATTTAATGAGCCCAGTGTCATAAATAGGATTACAGACCCCAGAGGTCTAATTCTTAGCTCCTTAATACACTGAAGAGTAACAGTAACTATGGTAAATAATTGCTTCAAATCAAATGAAAATTACAGCTTTAAATTTGAATGCCGGAAGTGTTTGTTCAGTGATCTGTTCAGTGGAAATCACTTGCCTTTATCTAGCTCCCAAAGGGAAAAAATGGCACCCAAGGAGCTAATGTCAACATCACAAATACTGCCTTTGTGAGCATTGTACAGAAGGCAATGCCGAGGTCAGCTGGAATCAGCTGAGATCAGTGGTTCTGAAGCAGGAATGTGGCCAAACTCTTCCAGAGTTTGTGACTGTTCTCTTCCACCAACAGCTTTTTTTTCTTTACCTTTTAGACTTGGGTAAAATCAGGATCTAATTCTTAACATACAGGTGTACCATGCAGTTCTTAGAGAGTGTGATGGGAATTCAATAGATGCTTCAGGAAACTAATCATTATCTGGTGACTTGGAGCTTGTTCTGTGCTTGCTTTATGACTACAATTTTCAGATACAACCTGACTACCAGGATGTCCATGTGGGATATTTGGTCACCTGGGTAATTATAACAAATATTCTGCTTTTATGTTACTATTCACATGTTTAAATTGAGTTTGTAAAGGAGGGTATTTTATGGAAGTGGAGATACAGTGAGGCCATTTGCTAATAACCCTGGGATATCAGTAGATGAGCAAAACAGGAGACTCAGGCCTCCTCTCTCTTTTCTGGTATTCTCATTCACATTGTCTTTTACAATCATCAGCCAGTTTTCAGCTGTTGTAATTTGGGCTGACATTAGTGAATGCAATCTGATTTAGGATACATAGATGCAAATTCTTCAGGGTGTTTCTAGTATTCATGAGCAATTCTAAGTAAATGACATTTCTAGATGTGATTAGCTCTGCATATCCCAAGATCCTGATGAGTATATGTAAAAGAGATGCAGCTATATATTTTAGCACACACAAATGTGCAGCCATAGGCACATAAAAACATTTCCTCTCTGACACAGATATGCATGCACATATATCACTGGTGGCAGATAAAAATAAATACACCATAGGGAGACTTTTTAGATGAGCACGTATTTTGCTTGCCTTAAGGACTTGATTAATTTGATTATAATTTGTGCAGTACTACAGAACTATTTTCTATATGAGATTAAGTACCATAAAGATGCACATATAGAGTCTATATAAAACCAGTTTCCTATGGAGAACTGCGGAATTAAACCAAAAAAGGCAGGAAGTATTCCAGCAGGAGAGGGGAAGAATACATGTTTAAGCAATAGACTTGAAAATTCAGGCAGTGAAGGAAAGAGAAAATTGAAAGCTGCTTAGATTTACTGTAGCTGTAATGTGTGTTCTGCTTATTTACATAAGATCTATGTGATTATCTTCTCTGCTGCTCAGTAAGAATAGTCCCTACTATAGTATCTGCTGCAACACATGGTACTTTTGTTATCTCGGATATGCAGCCCACTTACTAAAGAAACACACTAACCAATATGTAACGTGAACTTTTGACTGTTCACAATGTTTGGAGACGAGGAATTTATTATACCACCAGCAGATACAAAGGGGCAAGTCTGTATTCCCCAGTGGGCAGATTGCTCTGGTTTTATTTTAGGCATAGCAAAATTTCTATTTGTTCCTTTTTGTTGCTGCCTGTTTGTTTGAACAACAAAGGTTCTCCATTCTGGACTTTATTTTAGTACAGCTCTAAGACAAAATATGGCACCGTATTGGTTGAGAAACGAAGGCCTTTTTGTGAAAATGACACACTCTCTCCTAGACTTTGATGCCTGGAATGGCTACCTAGAACAGGTGCTAGACAGAGTTAGAGAATAAAGTAGGTATTTATTGAAAGCCTTTAATAGATACACCTTGGTCAGTGCATGAGCTTTGCAGAGGCCATACCCAAGATGGACAATGATCATGAGTTTTTCAGACTGATATAAGTTTGGTGTACTTGCATATCAGAGGTTAATTGTCCAATTACAGCTTCGGGTAATGAAGTCACATTCCCCCAGTTTGCTCCCCCCAATTCACTTTTGTTTATACTTTTTGGGGCCTGAGGCTGTGCTGGTGACCTTGGTTCTCAGGCCTGGAAGGATGGTTTTGTCTGACCAAACTGTGAAGAGAGCTTACTAACACTCTATATGAAGTTCAGACTTATACACTAATGCAGTACAGGATCTGAAAAATATAAAAACTAAAGCTTAAGGCATCAGCTTTAATGTTCCTCAAATGTTCTTTACTCACCCTGCATACCTAGATCTCTTAGATGTTCTCTAAGAGTCACCCTTGTAGTCTGCACTCATTCAGTTGCCAACAGCTTTTACCCATGAAAAGGAGAATTCATGTGTGAAGGCTAAGATATGATCAAAAAACCATGGACATTTTTCTTCTGAGACCAGCAGCCTCATATTCTTCAAATGAACATTCAGTTTCTCTACAGAGAAAGTAATGGTATGGCTATCCAATCATTTGTGCTTTGTTTACTGGAAAGAGCTTTTTAATTTTATTTTTTTTAAGTTTTACTTAATTATCACTTGAAATATAAAGGAATTTTGGCTCAGATCCCAAAGGGAATAAATAAAAGACTCTAACACATCCTGTGGTGACAGAAGACTCTGAAGCTCTTTTAATTTTCTTCTCAGCAAAGCAATATTCATGGATATTTTGAAACAAACAAAAAAATGCTTTTCTTAAACTAGACTTTCATGTTACACCATATGAAGGAATTTTGAATTCACCAGTGACAGAAAATTATTAACAAGTTTTCCCTTTTTTCCATCATGAGCAAGAGTTCTTGGTACTGTCTTTCAGTCTGTTCTATGTGGGAGAACAACATTTCACACTTTCATGATTTCTTCTCATTTCTTTTCCTGCCCAGAATGACAGGACCACTCTAGTGAAATGCTACTGAGTCATTAGAAATTAGTCAGTACATGGTTTGAATATGAAGTTGGGAAAAATAGAGCAAGATATTAATAGTTAGGTGCAGAGGTATTTTATCAATTGGCCAAGTAAAAAGGAAAGATTTTACTAGGAAAGATAATTTTTATCACATATTTGACAAAGCAATGGTGGGATAATTGTGGGAAATGTGAAATCATTGCACAACTGCACAAGTATAATTGCTGAAAAGCTGCATTTGGGAGCTCTCAGCTCCCACATATGTGGTTATTAGTAATTCAAAATGGAGAACTCATAACAACTTGGAGTAAATTTTTACTGTTTAATCATGCTGTACCAGGGCTGGTCTTCAGCCCATGTGTCTGCTCACAAATGTATTATTAGACCGCCTTTCCTCATGGTAGCCATCTTTATGCTCTCTTTTGGGGGCTAAACATACACATCAAACACAATAGGAAATTTAGTCTTAACTGATCCATCAGCTAAGAAATCAAGAAAAAGCTGATGTTGCTTCAATCCTGTCCATGTCTGAACAGACAAGTTTTTCTATCTTGAATCAAACATAGCCTCAGACTCCACTCCCAGCAGTGCCCTTATAACCAACTTCCTCCCAGAACCCAAGGACCTGGGTGTCCTGTGAGCTGCATGGAGGCTGGTGGCAGTAATGCCACCCAATAGTGACCTGGCCACAAGCCTCCAGCTTTTGTTCTCAGCTAATGAAGGCATTCTTGGCAAATGCTTTTGCTTTAGGTCACCTTGCACTGGTCCAAGAATTCAAATTCAAGTGGCACAATATGAATGCCCCCAGCCATTGCTCTTAATTATGGCCCTGCTTCCAAAAAACAAATCATAAAAGGCCTATTCTAAGAGTCCTATTCTGTTATTCCTGGCTGGAGTGTCCTGTTGGCCAGCCAGCTTTGAACACTTCAATTTCTTCAGAAAAATGTATCAGGCTTCTTAATGAGTACACTCTACAGCACTGTTAGTTTGCTTTGTAGTAGTAGCAACAGTAGTAGTAGTAGTAGCAGCAGTAATAGTAGTAGAAGAGTTTTTAGTGGTGGTTATTCCAGAAGAAAGTGAAGGTTATTGCAGCAGAAAGGGCAGTTTGGCAAACTGTGTTTTCTTACAGTTTCTCTGACCGACCTTATTCTAACTAGCATGAGCAAAAAGGCAGCTCTGGATTGGCAGTGAGAAGAGTAGTTTTTTCTTCAAAACTTTCTTTCTAACCCACAGTGTAAAAAAATACTCTGTTCTGTTCTTTCTATGCCTCAGTTTACTTCAACTATAAAATAGAAGTGATAATTTCTGTTTTAAAATACTTACATCTGTAAATTGAAAGCGTTACAGAAGAACTAATTACTGTTATGCTTAAACATTCCAGCATTGCGATTAAGTGATTTTTATGCCTTGATAATTATATTTCACTAGGGAAGAGTGGGCAACCATCTATCAAAGTCCCTGGCTGTGACTGAAATCTTAAGCTGACAGAAATTTTGTGGTGCAGTCATTGATAACCATGGTTTTGAATAGCTCTGAAACAAAGCTGTGAAAAATTCACAGTCTCCTCAGACTGACATTATTTATAGCACACCCCAGTATGAAGTAAATTTCAGTCACGTACAGCTTGTTTAAAAGCAGAGTAAATTTTTATCAGTCTCTTGAATGCTAACAGATGAAAGACTGTGTTCAGATCTTTAGGCCTTATACAGTAGAAAGGATTGCAATGCTAATTGGTACTGCTGGCATTCGGTGTCAAGGTTAATATGAAATAAAGCCAGTTTAGAAAATTATTATTTATTATTTTGTACAGATGGGTTTAATTTGTAGCTTGGAAGTTTCACAAAGCATCTGTAGTACCCAGAGGAAAGTAAAAGGAGTAAAATAAATAGGAAGTGCAATAGGTACATAAGATGGTTTTAGAAAAATATCCATTTCAGACAGCTTCATTTTAAGGACAGCTTCTGAAGTCTGTATTTGGCATTCCTTCTTACTAAATCAATGTTGAGTAAGAGTTCCATGATTTTGCTGAAAATTAGGCAGGAGCTGTTTGTTCTAGGCTTACATGGAACAGAGCCTCATTTTACAACTTCTTCCTTTCATGCCACGGAGATTTCAGAGGAGCAAAGATATCAGTAAATGAGGAGTTGCAAAATGTTGGCCAAGGAGTGGTCATGTCTTGATCTGACCACCGTGTGGCTAAACCAGGCACTGTGTCCCAGAAGCCCAGCTTCCTTTCATGCACACATACACTGCTGTCCCTTTGTGTGACATGACAACATCAGAGCTCCCAAATCATCCAGAGAGTACTTTTGTTTGCCTTGATTTTCTTGTGGCAGAATAACTCCTGACAGTCTCTTTGGTGGGCTGTAGAGTACATTTTGGTTCCCCACAGGACAGATCAGCCACCTGTGACAGTGGCAGGTAAGCCAGGCTTTGCACGCTGGTGTGAAGGACACCAGTAAAGAGACAACACACTGTTCTTGTAAATCATTGTCACTGCAATGTGAAATGAGGCTGACTCCAGTGTGACTACATTCACAGTGAAGGAGTGCTGGTACATATTCCATAACCTTTACAAAACTGTACTTTTCTGTGCAGAAACGAATGAATGAGTCAGGCTTGGACTTAGTCATTGTATCAAGAAGCACTGCATTGCTGAAAACTTGGGAAACCTCTTCTCCAGTGGCGTTGAAACGACTGCATAAAGCATCTAAGTTCCCAAGATATTGAAGAGGGAGATCGGGATGCTAAAAATAGGATTCATCATGTCTAGCACACAGAGTTTCAGCTAGCAAACAGAAAATGCCTAAGAGGAAAAAGTTCTGTTTATTCACCTCCTTTCTCCACCTTGCCCACTGGCAGTTCTGTGGTAGGTACTTATGTTAAACAAGGATTCAGTGCCAAAAGCTATTTCCAGATTCCAGGTAACAGCTTCATACATTTCCAAAGAAATGACTGGCTCACTTTCTTTCAAAACCTGCAATCAGTTGATCCTACTATTTCCAAACTAATCTACTGGTTTAAACATTTCCCTCCTCAGCCTGAAGCATTGTGAATTGCACCTCCTGCTCCCCTACACAGCAGGTGGTGGGTATGGGTTGTGTTTGTCCCTTCTCCTGCATATGAGCCACTCTGAATTGTGAGGCTGAAAGCACCATGATGGAAGCTGCTTCTATAAGCCTGCAAATAGAGGACAAGATCTGAGCAGAGTTGAAAGCCCACAGCTCCATTCTTTATCAGGAATGTACTATCCACAACCTTTAGCCTCACTTGTGCATTGAAGCCTTATTTGGTTCATATGGGCTATTAATATGGGCAGCATGTAACTCTTAAGCATTATCTCAGGTGAAATCAGATTTTTTTTTTTTTTTTTGCTATCCTTTGGTGTGAGCTTTTGTCATTCTATACCTCTGACTAACTTTAAAAAGAGTTGAGGGATTCAGATTGAGAGAAGAATTAAACTTCTTCCAATTAATGACATCAATGCAGCCCTTGGCACATTTTCAGAAAGCACTTTTCTGTGCTATATAGTAGCACTGCATGGAGAAATAAGGGCAATCTTTACTCCTCGAGTTCAACTGACTGCCCTTAATGCTCCTTGGAAATGAGCTGGATAATCTATCTCAAGAAAGAGTGCATGAAATAATAGCTGCTACAGTCAGGGAAGTTATAAAAGTTATTTATTTCTTTCATAATAACCCTAGTTGATTAAGGGAAAAAAAACAGTCAGAAAAAACCCAACCCTGTACAATAAATGGTTCACATTGTGTGTTATTTTAATTCCATTTCACATCTAGACACCCATATGCATTTACTGTTTTGCTGGAAGGGTTTAAATACCCTGAGCTAATTATAGGACAATATTTTCCAAGTTACAAGGGTTAAATTGAAAGCACAGCTAATGAGATACTATTCCTGGCTATTAAACTGAAAGAAAAAGGGTCTATTTAATTATAAAGTATGTAAAAAAAGCATAATCATCTTATAATGTAACAGCTCTCATCTGGATTATTATTTTGGTGTACATTTATAAACACTGCCTGGCACATTATTGAATTGTTTAACATTTTTGTGAATGTAGTTATTCTACAGAATAACAATATTGACACTGAGCTGGTTCCCCTTTAACTTCACCAAGAATATTTCATATCTAGTAGATATATTTTTTTTCCTTTCTCAGAAACAGAAAATAACAAAATATAAAGAGATGGGAAAGACAGGAGGAACTATTAATCTTGTCTGCCAATACCTTGGTATGTTTTCATGTGGTGATTTGAAATACTACTTAATTTCACTTTAAAAACCTATGAAGTGTATTGTAGCCTGTAATTCTCAGCAACCTATAAGATCAACTGAAAAGCAAGTTATGGATTTTTTTTCTTTATTCTTAGTCAGTTACAAAACCATTTATAGTAGAAATTGTTCTTGAATTACTTGTTAGTAAAACTCATACCTCTAACAAACTGAGATGTGAAAAACTTTACAAACTCATTATTGCCAGAGTTGCTTGGATGTCACTTACTGGAAAGCTTTCAGTCCTCTTTCTTCACAGCATCCACATTTCTGGTAATTCTTTGCCTTCCTTCGGCTGTCAAAAGCTGGTGGGACTTGTCAAGTGGCACTGGCTGCACCCACTGCAAGGCTTCTGAGTGTGGAAAGGTGAGCTGTGGCTCAGGTATGAGCCAACTGAGATGAGCCATGGGAGGGAAGAAGGTGATATGAGGTGATTTCTTTAATCTGGGTGACCGGCAGGTACCACATGGTTAAAGGAGAGGCACAAGTAACCTGAACACTTTGAAGCACATCACTCAGCCACTGTGTAGGTTCTCTGGCAGACTGCTGGGGAATTCTTGCTGTGGCAGCTGTCAGCAGCTAAGTTGGAGATGTTTATGCCTATGGGTTTAAGGACTAGTTTGTGAACTTAATTGCATACCTAATAAAGACCTTCTTGAACTTCTTGAGCACACTGAACTTCTGTGAAATAAGCAAACTTTTTGACTGGAGGGAAGCTGAACATATCTCCACATCTCCCGGAAGATCAAAGACAGAGTAGAATATATATATATTATGGCTGTACTGAGGCGTTATATCTCACTTTAAGAGGGTGAAGTGTCTTAACTATCTGTCTCCTGCATTTAGAAGCTGAGGTTTTACTAAACTAGATGTTCTAAAAGGTCACAAGTAATTACCAGCTGTCATTGGCTCCCTGTTAGAAGGTTCTAGACATAGAATTTCCTTGAATTTATTACAAAAAGAGAATGGAAATACAAAATGTTCATAGTTGTCTCATTGGCATATAATTGGAACCAGCAGTCTCACCAGATATCTCATCAGTCTTGAAGTCACTATTTCTCTCGTTGGAGTGGAACAGGGATAAGGGCCACAACTTCTTATACATCATTTCTCAAATACATGCTGGTAGGAATTATAAACATTTGGACTGTTATTTGCGACATTATCTGAAAGTTAAGGATGCGAAAAAGAGCTGATGTCTTTCTGTCCTTCTGTCTTCCACCATCCCCTAAAGCATACAGGTCTTCATCTTTCTATCACTATTTTCTAGTTGACTTTCATTGATATCTTCTCTTAAGTGTCTAATTACCATTTTAGAAGCTACTGGCATACAGGATCTTGCTCCTCCTTTGATGCTGTCCACAATTGTCACTTGCAGCAGCTGACTACTCACTGGTCACTTGGAGGTGGATAATTTTTTGATCCTCTTGTCTGAATTTGTACATAAAGAAAGGAAAACCTTTCCACAAAGAACTGCCCTGTGAACAGGAACACAAGAAAATATTACTCTAGAGGAGCAGGACTATGTGTTCATGTGGGAGACTGGAAGAAGAACTATCACTATGTTCAGTCCAGGCTTTTCAGATTTCACTTTATGCAAGGGAGAATGAGGATGCCTAGGATTTCCTGGTAGCTGCCTCATTTGAAAAAAAAAAAAAANTTTTCATGGAAGAACAAGAACTAGGACAAGTTGCAACATGTTCACTATCTCTTTAATTACAAGGCAAAAGAGAATACATGGTTAATATTTCCACTTGTAATCTTTTTACCCATTGTATTTCCCACCTGTTTAATTAGTGCTTCTTACTTTTTTTTTTTTAATTTCTCCTAGTCATTTCCTGATGTCTGAACTGTCTCTCATCTTCTTGCATCTTTTCCCTCTAACCTTGCCTACAGGTTCTCATCTTTTTGTGTGATCTCCATCTTGAAAACATTTGCATGTGGATTCTAGTTTCTTTCTGAGCATAATTTTTATGCTATACAGTGATAACATTTTCCCATGAAAAAAAGAAAAAAAAACCAAAAAGAGCTTTCCTAGAGGCACAGAATATGCCTACACCGAGCAAGTGTTATGACCAAACCTAACAGATGTTTGTCTGTGGAGCCAGACAGAACTGAGTACCTTATAGTGGCACTGGAAGTATTTTGGGACTTTTACTTTGGGCTAGTTCTAGTCTGGCTGTGCAGCTCAAATACTTGTCAGCTGCTGCTAAAGTGCTTTCCATGTCCTCCTGCAGTGCACCCTCCGTTTTAGGTTCATCCAAAGGAATAGTTTGCACACCCTGAGAGCTCTTGGGAATGCAAACCAAGGCACAGTAGTGGGGAGGAGGAAGAGGAGGGCACTGCAAAACCACGTTCCTGGTCCAAGTAAAAACACTGATGTAGCTGCACCTATACTGAGGCTAGATATTTTCTCTCATTTCCACCTTCTCCCCTCAACTATGCTTTAGATGGACCTGACAGAGCTTGCTCCTATTCAGTGAATATTGCATAGTCCAGTGGAGCACAGAGTTATTTTAGGGAGAAGGAGCACATGTCTCTGCTGGCTATTACGTCTGTGAAGGCTCAGTGTAATATGCTTTGTTTTGCCTAGTCTTGTTTCTGTATGGAAATGTGACTTTATTATTTCTTGCCCATATAATTTTTAGTTTGGCTCATTTCAATAAAGTAGAAAAAAACACTTCTCTGGAAATCATGGAATCATAGCTTCTTTCCCACATGCTTGAATAAGCTGTTTAATTCAATTGGATAAAGACATTAAAACCATTTATAAATATAAAGAATCTCTATCTTTTTCCTTGGTCATATCTAGTTGATGAATACCTAATTTATAACTGTGATGCTTTTTTATAAGTCCCTAAGAAAAGTTGCAGCCTGAGCTATTGAATTTCATTTATTACTGTGGTCCTTGACACGCTCCTGCTATTCACCCTCCCCAGTACTAATTATTAACTCACCTATTTCTTGGGCACTGAACCCTTTGATGCTTCTTCTTTTGGCACCAACCATGGACATCTCTTTCATTTAAACAATAATATCCTTTAAAAAATTTCTTATAGATGTTTAATGTCTTTATACATTTTTTTAATCCCTTATTTCATCAGAGAAAGGCATTGGAAAAACACAGCATAGGCAAACCTTAGTAAATCCATGTTACAGCTGTTGTGATTTTTCCATTTAACTTTAGCTACAAATCTCTCTAAACTATCTTCAGGTTTGATCTTGTAGCTGAGTATACAACTTTCCTTTATTTAAATATTTAATGCTAACTTGCTGTTCTCCAGTTATTCAGTACTAATCTCAAAAACTTAAAAAAAAAATAAAAACTATTTGCTATGAGATCAGACAAATTTGCTACATATTCTGGAAGATTTTCACACATTGATGCACTAAGATGCTTGATTTCTGCTTTTCAAATTGTAATTTCTATTTCCATGTCAATTTTTATACTTCCATTCACTTTAAGCCATTAATTAGTCCCTGATTCAGTCAGCAGAAATATAAATGTTAAAAATTGTGGTAACATTCATTTACTTTTCTCAGTCACACCTTGAAGTCTCACTGCACCTCCCAATACTCACTGCATAAGAAATATTTTTTTAAGTGACTTCTCCTACTTATTTTCTCCTTTTTCAGCTGCAGTTTTTAATTGAGTTTGTTTCCTGAAAATTGTTATATTCTTTCATGTCTTGTTTTTTAAATATTAGTTTCTTTACAGAGCAGTCCTTATTTTATTTTGGTGTGTTTTTGATTTTGCATTTCTTGTACGATCTCTGCTTATTACTAAGTATATTCTATGATTTGGAAAATTTAATCTTCTGTGCAAGGGTAGGAGTTCTTGGATTTTGTACCTTTAATATAGAATCCCAATCTTACATTTCGGTGAAGCCTATATGCTCATCAATGTAGCTGCCTTTATTAACTAGATAATTTAATTTGTCCTTTAGAAATTGAGAACCCTAGTTATAACCATACCCATGAGTATCCCTTTATTTCATTTAAGTGAATCAGACCAGGACTGACTAATAATAACTTTTTGTGAACATCTCCAAAGATCATAAGCTTGGAAAAGGTACAACTAAAATAATCTTACTGTCATCTTTGTGTTTATTTGATTGTTATTTTCTGTAAAGAAAATTACTCAGAAATATTGGTACCTTTTATTTTTAGCACCATTTGTCTTTCTCACTATACTTGAAAAGAGAAGCCATTCAGGCTACAATTCCAAATATAATTTAATGACTTTATACATTATTCAAGTTCATCATTAGGTTTAGAGGCACAGAACTTGTGCTACAGCACTCTGGGAACGATGCTGACACAGGCAGACTTTGCTCTCTTCTCAATGTGTGTGGTTATATTCATATGCCATTAGTCTACTTTAAAGTCAGTGTAAGAATGTGAATACATTGATCTACCAAGTCTTTCTTTAGTTACAGCATTCCTGTGAAACACATACCCTTAAGTACCCCTGTTTAGTCATGCTTCCTTTTTAACAATGTCTTTCTTGTCCTATAATATTTGCTGTCTGTTCTTTTTTCAATATTTCAAGTTTCTCCACTATATTCTACAAACATGTCTATTATTTCCAGTTTCTCAAGTAGATAAGATAGGTCTTTTTGCCGGTGATTGTTGCCTCAGATGAATACTTTTACAGCATTCATAGTGTTGTTTGGGTTTTTTTCTGTTTGATATTTGTTCTCTACTTTCTGGTGCTCTTTTATGAAAAGCCATAACGTTGACCAGCTTCATGGCAAAAATTAATGGAAAACTCATTGAAATTGAGCTTATAATCTGTTTGAAGAACATGCAGATAGACTATGACAGGGAGGCTACAGAAAGTTAATGGACCAGAGAATCTGGACATACGAGATACCTGATCTATGTATCTGCTTGCTGCACACTGTGCTTTAGCACACGTGCTCTAAAACACAACAGACAGGGCAATGTCAGAGAATAAAAGTGACATCAAATGCTAGAAGCACAATCTGCTACTGTAGCCAGCTCAGTGCCCAGAGCACGGGAGATATATTCACTTTGTCCTCTGCTTCACTCAGTGGTGAAATACAAGAGGCTACTATGGCAACATCACATGGTACATTTGTTATCTCTGAACTAGAATGTGTTGAAGGAAGTAGCAGATCAGTATGCCATGTGGGCTTTCATTTTCTGGAATGTTTTCAAGGGAAAACATCTGTTCAGATATTTTTCCTGGGATTATGGCTTCAGTTAACAAAAATGTGAAGAGGAAGGGATGCAATTCTCTCTCACACTGCACTCTTTTCTTTTCTTCTATAAAATTAGGGCTTTTTTTCCTAAGAAAGTATAGCTCTTGTATCCTATACCATGCTGTTTTCCCTGTGTAGAATGTATTATTTGTGTCTTTGCTAGTTTTCTTAAATGAGTAAAAAACTAAATATTCCTTTGAATGCTTGTGTAAGGATATTGTGGGTAGGTGGGAATGGAAGGTATGGCTGGGAGGTTAGCCAAAATCTTTCTGTACTAACTGCAAGCATTACTTTAAGATGTGAAAAAATTTTTATTCCTACTCTTTTCATAGAAAAGATAGTAAGTGGTTAAAAATATAAAAAATTCTGGAATTTGAGAAATATGTATTCCATTCTTGGCATGGCTACTCAGGTGTCATCTCTGATGCTAGACATGTTCTTTAATATCTGTATGGTTCAGATCTTCTCAATATGATATCCACATTCTTGGTTTTGGATGCTAAACTCCCTGGATTCCTTTCACTTAACTTCAGACATCTGCAGTATAGACATTTACATTTGAACAAGCTGTCTAGGCTTCCTTTATAGTGAATGGAAAAATGTAGAGACTTTGGATGTCATTCACATGGACAATTTTAGACATCTCAGCTAGACTAAGACAAATTGCATCCAAAAAGTACCTTTTTCTTTCCACTGATGAGGTCACAAGCAGAAATTAAAGATCATATATATTAAAATTTGGACAGACAAGTACTACTTTTGCAAAGAGAATATTCTCTCTTTGCATATGTTAGTAAAGTAGCTTTGCTGATGTGCCCCTTTGTTACAGCTGTAGTTTCTATGTGATACTTGAACACTAGCTACAATCAAAAAGTAAACTGTAGGAGGCCCCAGTGTTCTTTCTTACTTAGAGATCAAGGCAAATTTCAGTCAAACAGACACACAGATGAGAAAACTGATTGAGAGAAAGAAAAAAGATAATGTTGGTCAAAATCTCAATATTAGGTTTTTTAAAAATACTAAATAATTAACTTTTCATTATTGTATTTTTTTTAATTTTTGTTTGAAATTATATCTGTAGCAATGGCCAAGTATTTTGAAAGAAGGAAAAAACAGAAACACATTTTTCTTTAATAGGATATGCTTGTTATTGGCAACTGAAATGTCTTCTGCTGCAAAACGTTTTCAGTTTCATGCCAGGATGTTTCAGTTGAAATGCAATTCAGAGAGTCTGACTGCCAGAGAAGAAAAATTCAATTAATTTCTTCATTGTTGGGTACACACTGCTCTGATACGTTCTAGTTTTTAAGATGCCCTGATGGGGCAGGCAGCCAGTACCACGCAGGGCCTGTGAGAACTCCTGATATTTGGGAGAGCATTTTGAAACCAGATGAAACACACTAGACATCTAAAATGGGGCTGAGATTCCCAAGTATGCACAACTGACTGGGCACACAGAGAAGGGAGAGTTGCTCCTACATTAAGCATTGCTTTTGAAATGCTTAAATAAAGTAAGTAATGTCTCTAAAAGCCAGACTCATATTGTCAGAATCTTATTCAGAAGAGAAAGCTAGGTTAGGGGTTCTGAATTGCCTTATCTAGGTTTTCTATCTTTCAAGTATCTGTAGCAAGTTAAAAGGGCAAGATCTGGAAATCTTGCCCTTTGAGAAACAAAGTTAGGGTATGACTCATTTTTCACTTCCACTAAAATCAACGGGGAGAGCTGCTTCTAACATATATTATACAAAGCTTATATAGGCGCAGGAAGATATCTTATTCTGGAAGTTCTTTTATTCTTTCTGTGTCTAAGGCTAAGGTGACATCATTCCATACCTCCGCCAGTAACAACCATCTCATAAGCAAAACCACACCAAATAAGTAAAGGAATTGCGTCTGAGGTGAATAGAGGGCGACCTTAGCAGAAACAGTGTCCGCTTCTTCCAAGTACTTAATCAAAAGTTAAAATGTCATCCAGATGAAAAATCCAAAGCTTTTTGATAATTCAAGAAGTGTGAGATACATTAAACACTTTTTTGCAGAGTTCTGTCACAAATATCTGGTAACAAAGGCCAATTTTGTGAAGATTTGTAGCTTATTTTCAGGCTTCAGGTTTTACTTGCAATTTGCATCTCAGGTTAATCACATCTATGCACAACTGCAAGATGTTTGATGTCTAAGTGAAGTAACTGAAATAGAATTAATGAGTAAAAAAAAAGCATACGTTAATTTCCAAGACTTTAGCTACAACGGTTTAGAGACTCTTTCTTCATGGCAGCTGCATTGACATGAAAGGCTTTGTGATGTAAAGGATTTATGAAGAAGACAGAAAAATTATAATCTAAAACACATACAGTCATTTTAATAGTAACTAGGGCAGGAGACAGTGAAATAAACCTAAAATGATAAATAATAGAAATACAAGTAAAAAAAAACAGTTTAAGGGAAGAAAATACAAACTAGAAGAACAAGAAAAAGAAGAGTGGCTCTGCCCTTGGCTATGTTCTCAGAATACTTAAGATGTAACAGGACAAGACCCAGGATTTTTCATTAATATATGAGCTGAAGGAGCTTACTGTGCCTAAAGGAGATAAAGAGAACTTAACTGCTTCTACTAGGACGGTCCACTGCCCTGACAGCAGGAGATGCTGCTCTGACTTCTCTCTTTGGGACAGTAGCAAGCAGTTAAGTTTGCCTTTTCTGGCACAGGAAAAAATGGAAATGGGACTGTGGCTGCTTTGTCACTGTCAATAACCCACTTCCTTCGATGACTGCCTGCTTTGCCTCTGCACAGAGTCAGTCCTGGTGGGGGCATTTAGTTTGGCCTCAGTACAGGAAATACTTTAAAAGTCCCTTGTTAGTCCTCTGCTTTTGATGTCAATCTCAGAATTCGTACCTTTCCTGAGGACCATTGCATTCTGCTGCATATTAAAAGCTTATCTTTCTGTATGACTGTGAATATTTGCAGGAGCAGAGCTTTTCCTAGTGAAAGAGGAGTTTTCTGTTGAATCCTTTTATATTTTTGCATATTATGCATTGAAAGAAGCAGGAAAGATTTGCTGATGGCAACCAGGCTTGGGCCACATTACCTTCTGCAAGGCTTTTGGACTGGTTGACATATAGAGTTTCAATGCAGACTGAAGTTTCATGTCAGGCAGTGATATTGAGAATGAGGTGAAAATTGGAAAGGAGCCTAGACAGAAACAGTATGATCTGCCTGAAAAAAAAATTAAGAATTTCTCTCTGTAGCTCATCCTCATTCAGTTCTATAGATGGACTGTATACCCTATAATAGACTTCTGTGTATGGGATCATGTAAAAATATCCCTGACAACAGATGGACTTTGAATCAATGAAAGCTAATTACATTTTGCAATTCTAGAGACATGTAAATTTGTAAGGATGAAGAAAGGATTTTGGAACCATGTGAAGTATTTTTATTGAGATAGATTTTGTATATCAAGCTGACGAATTATCAGGCTTAGGTAAAAGTTAATATTATGATTGTTTTCTTCTCTGAGAAAATCACTTTCTTCCTAACCTGGTGTTGGTACAGCTCATTGGGTACATGCATAATTCCCATTTATGCAGTGATATGCAGCTCCTGGAAATGAAGCATTATTACATTACAACTCTCAGTTTCCATTTCTGAGGAGGTAATACTGTGTGTATGCCATATTTAACCTCTATTAGTTCAATAAGAATAATTGTCCAACACTGAAAAAATTATTAGGACATAAGTAATGGCCTTATGGGTCAGAAGAGTAGAAACTTAGTGCTCTGTTTCTGACAGTGGCAATATGAAATGCTGTTTCAGGGGAATAAGTGAGCCTGCTCACACTCTGTAGTCCATCTCCCATCAAAATTTTTCATAAAGAATGGAGAAGACACACCTCTACTTTGCCCTGCCATCACTGATTTATGAATCTGATGTTCAGGAATTTATCTAATCTACAAAGAAACTGCTAAAACTGTCCTCTCTCACAGCTTCCCATGGCCATAGGTTTCAGAATTTTAACTAGGTATTGCATAAAGAAATACCTTCCAGATAACAATTCTAGATGCTATCAGGACTTTGCAGGAGTTTATTATATGCCTTCCAGCCTTTTCTTCTTGAAACAAAAATGTTCCAGCCTTTCTAATGTTTTCTTGTAAAATAGCTCTTCCATCATCTAGTTACTCTTCTCTATACTCTCTCTAATTCCACCATGTCCTTCTTGAGATCACAAAATTACAGAGAGCACTGAGAAGGTAGGTGTACAAAAGGTTTTATATGCATGCAAAATGATGGCATTTGGGTGGCCTTCTTCCAGTTATGTCTGATGGCTATTTCTAGCTCCAGCCAAAGACATTGTGAGACCTGCCTGTTGTTTCTTGTTGTTGTTGTTGTTTCTTGTCATTGACATAACATTCAGCTATTTTAAAAAATCTTAATTTAATCTCCACACTTGGAGATATCACAGCTCATTTCCATTTTCAGGTCATTGATGAAGAAGTTGAGTAAAACAGGTTCTAGAACCAGCCTCTGAGGTACTATATTGCCAAATCTTCCCTATCCTGAAAATGAAACATTAGGTCTTATGCCTTCATCCTAATCTTTAATTCACTTTCAGTCATGAAAAGAACTCTGTTCTCATGGTAAAGGAGTGGTTTAATTATCGTTAAGGTTTTTTTAACAGACTTGTGTAAAAAAAAATTTGAAATTTCAAATGCATATTATCCACATCATTGCCCTTATAGATGGACACCCTCATTCCTTTGATGTGTGCTCTGAAAAGCTTCCAATCTAAAGAAAATCAGAACTGTATCTGTTACCTTAAGAAGCTGAAACACAATTTCCTTAAAAATTTCCTGTTTGCTCATTTGCGGCTCGGTTGGGCCCAATCATTATAGTAAGCTCCTCAAGGCAGAGATAGACTTTGTGCTCTGCTTGTACAGAACCAAAGCTCCAGCTCATAGCCGAGACTCTGGGTAAGCAGCACTACAACAATATCTAAATTTCATGCTATGTTTTTTGTCAATTATCTCAAACCATTCATCATTTCCCTTCCCAGATAAGGAAAAGCAAAGAGGGAAAGGCACTCAATGAGAGAAGCAGCAGTTCAATCCTAGCCATACTACACTGGACTGTCTCCAAAGCCAAGGGATCCTAAATGTAAAGATGCATTAGCATTTTATCCATATCTCCTCCCTTTCCATTTACAGTGAGAGGAATTAAATCCCTGCACCTGAGAAAGGAGATACGCCATCTCAAATACTGTGGAAATTCAGGTATATGCACTCCAGATTTTTTTTTTTTGTCAGTTCGAGCTCGTCTCATATCTCTAAGACTTTTTTTCCTACTTTACAGGTTTCAAAGCTTTACATTTTCCCCATCTTCAAGATTTCATTTCTGTTGCAAGTCTTCCAGCCCCAACACTGAACCAACTTTTGTCGGCTTCACACTTAATCAGCATTCCTTTATTAAAAAGCTATTAATTAGCTCCTCAGTGTTCCAATCTACTGACTACTGTGATAATTGTAAGACTTGTAGGGCTCTTCCCCTGCCAGTTTGTTGTCAGACTATTGGACTTAGAAACAGCACCACAAGGAATGCAGGCTCATCTTTGTTTCGACATACTTAAGGTGCTTTTATCTGTAGGTTTGCCTTGAACAAAATCCTGTTCAAATTGTATTAAGCCCCAGATAAACCTCTCTTTCAGATTATGGTTTCCAACTGAACTCCTGTGCACTGAAGAGAGGGCACCGAATTCTTGATTGTTTCAAGAAAACCTCTTTGAGTAATCCCTTGAGCTTGCCTACAGGGCTTGGATTTCCTAATGGATGCTTTGATGACAGGAGATAAGAGCCAAAGGTACCTTTATTCTCTTAGAAATTGCTCCAAACAAACAACCTCAATGATTAAAGCTAATAGAAATACCTGGAAGATTGATAGTTTGCAAAGCACTGCTGAGTGAATGAATAACTTCCCCTTTAGTTCCAAAAGCTAATATTTGTCCACATTTGCTGCCTTTTAAGAAAGTGCAACGAGTTTTTTTGTATGCAGAGTGTTGATCAGGAACAAACAGACACCATTTAACTGTTATTTGAATTTTAAACAAAGCCTCCCTACTGCTATTGAGGCAGCTTTCTGCATGGCCCCATTTATAATAATTCAAACATGGCACGGGGAGGGTCGCTAGAGTAAAGTACATATAAGTGTGAACATGATACTCTTGTAAAAGTCTTTAATGATGTGAATGAGCAGTGCACTATGGTATTCTATACAGGGGTTTTAAATTGCACAAAGGCCCTGTAAAACTTCTATATCTGTTCCCAAGTAATACACATATCAGAGGGTTGAACAAATGGAAACCAAACTCTGCAGCAAATAAAAGTCTTAAATTTACAATGCTGGATTATAAAATGGTGTCTCTCAACAGCAGCCCTGACTTATTTCATGTTCTGATGAAATCATTGCTTGCGAATGCCAAGAAATTCAGCAGTAAACTTTTGGCAATAAGTAGGCTTTCCTTGGAACTGCTGGTTTTGAAAACATCTGTAAGTAAGGAATCCACTGCAGAACCAATAAAAGGGGCTGAAGAGACCAAAACTTTCACTAACACCTCATAACACAGGCAGTGTTGTGAGTGCCACCAAGCCCTGCTCCCTGGTATGTGGGTTATGTACATACCAGAGTTCATTTCCAAAATGGAGGGTTTATGACTCCCAGTGTCACAGAGCATGCAGTGGGGGAGTGTATCACATAACAAAGTAATCTAACAATAGAGCTGAAAAGAGTTGAACATTTGGTTCAATCATCAAAAAAAATCAAAGTGATGCAGCCCAGGGTGGGTGGTTCTGATATTGAAAATTCCTTAGGTTTCTTTAATACAACATGAGGTAAACCTTATAAGGAACTACTCTGACTGAGTGTTTTAAGGAAATTCTCATTTTATAACCACACTGAGTAAGGATTTGAATTAATCTAATTTTCCTTAAAAGATAGTGGAGTATGGAGTTAGGAGTCACAGGAGAAGACAGGAAGTGAGAAGGGTATGGGTATGTTTTGACAGTTGAAAAGGGGATTAGGAGTTGCTGTTGCCTCAGAGCTTCATTCCCTTAGCCCAGGTCATCACCGGCCTATGGAGAGCTAGAAGGACCTACTGAAATGGAAATAGAAGTGTGGAGTGAGACTTCAAATTATATTTGATTCTCTGACTGATCAATACTCTGCTCGGGCTTGAGCCTTCAACTGCTTTAAATGTGCCTTCTCCAGAAACAGCCTTGGGAAATAATTTTGATACAAAGAAGACACAGACACATTTAATTTAACTTTCCCTCCGCTTGTTGCACTTGTCCCACATTCTCCCACACTACTTTGATACATCCTATGGTCCCCTCAGAGGATGAGGGTTCCCAGATATGATGAGATTTTTTTTCTCTGAGCAGAGCTGCTCTGATTACATCTGAAATTTTCTGACCAAGTCCTTGCCCTATCCTCTGCATTGTGAAGGAAAAGGCTGTCTGCCCACTCTTCTCTCCCATTGTTGCCTGGTCCCTCGCAAACCATAAATACCCTGCACTTGAAAACAGTGCAGTTTGTTCACTGATGCCTACCCAGCAGGAGGGAAGCCACAGCTCTTCCTGCCCTCAACATCAGTGTTTGGCAGAGAGGTGAACGAAATCTTTTTTTTCAATACTCTTGTCACCTTTTAATAAAATATGATGAAAAAAGATTAACAATCTTAATGAAGAGAGTCAAAATAATTATTTCATATTATTTTTGACAACTGGATTGATGACCCCACTGCATGATAATTTAACATTTTTCTTTGTAACAGCTCTGATTTCATGCTGAGGGACACAATTGCACTTATTTTTGAGCGCACAGTTGCACTCCAAGGCAACTGGTAATAGGACAAGGGGAAATGGCCTCAGGCTGTGTCAGGGGAGGTTCTGGTTGGATTTTAGGAAAAACTTCATCACTGAAAGAGTGGTTGTGCACTCAAACAGGCTGCCCAGGAAAGCCGTGGAATCACATTCCTGGGTGTTTTCAAAAATGAGAGGACATGGCACCTTGTGATACGATTTAGTGGGGTTGGTCGCATTTGGTTGAATATTGGACTTGATGATTTTGGAGGTCTTTTCCAGCCCTAATTTTTCTATGATTCTGTGATCATTTACAGCTTACAGCAGTTCAAGTTTAGATAATCTCTCTCCTACACTGACATATCTTCCAAAGAATAGAGTTTATTATAACTGATAAATACTGTCAACTTGACAGCATCTGAGGTTACATGGATTTGTGGGATGATGAGAGCTTAGATGAACAACAAAATATTTATGCTTTTCACAACCCCTTAGAAGACTAGAGTGCAGAACTGATCACTCTAAAAAGCTTTTGGGAGCACGGCCCACCAGGCCAGACTGGAGGCAGGAAGGGTGGGTGTAGAATGAGAATGACATCAGTGCAGGTTTTGGGGAGTTCTAGGTAAAGTGAATCTCAGCATCAGTACAGAAGTGCTTTCCCTTATGTTACACTGAAACATCCTCACCTTTGAAGGACGCTCAGCATGACAAAGCAAATGTCTCTTCTCTGAACTTATACTCCTTTAAAGCCTTGTGCAGGAGTCTGAAATAAAACCTGTGGTGGTCTTTCAGTCAGGCATTGAGTCATATCGTGTTATCAGGATAACCTCCCTGCTAAATCTAAAATACAAACAAATGTGATTTCTCACCCCAGATGCTATGAATGGTCTGTGTGTCTTTTAAATCCTGCATTTTAAAATACCTGAACACTAAGTGAGATGAAAACTTCCTTATAAAGAAAAAAATTGAAAACCAAAAACCCCAAACAAGTAATTTTTGTTGGCATATTTCATTATGTAAATAAACAGGGAAATACAGATATGATTTCATGTCTCATTAATATTAACCACTTCTTGTTGGAAAGTAATTATTCAATTCTATTTTATAATACATTTTCAGATTTTATCATTCTCTTTCTCTTTCACAAAATCAAGAAGCAAAATTGCTTGTGATTTCTCAGAAATATGATAGAGAAATCATTCAACATACCAAAAAAGATGAGAAAAAAACCTATATTCTGAAATAATCAATAACTTCCTAGTTTTTACCCTCAAAAAGCTGGTAGGTGAAATCCTGGACCAGTTCCTTTTAAACCCAAATTTAAATAATGATTTCCTTCACCGGGCACTGTGTCTGAAACAATTGTCTTGCTGGTTCTTTTGAGAGCAGAGGAAGTGAATCTTTTCTGAAGCCCATTTGTAAAAACCAGCATATTCTTGACACCAAGAAAAGCAGAGCAGCTCTGTTGCTACAGTTGAGTTTGGAAAAGTCCTGGAAGGACTCTGTGGAGCTTGGGATTTCTTAATTAGAACAGAGTTTTGCAGCCCTTTGAAGGCCCTGGCTCATATTTGTGATGATGGTGATGGAGTCCCACTCCCTCTGGGCATACACATCCACCCTCCCCTGTGGACAGAAAGAAGAATAAAGGTGGAATTTAATGTTCCTTGATATGACAGATACCTTTGCAGTGGTGCTTGCTCACACATACAGAGAATATCTTCACTTCTCTCTGGCTAGTCGTGTTCCTAGAGAACTGCCACAAGTACATTGCATTCCCAGGTCATGTCTTTCCCAGTTTTATGTCTGCATCATGCCTGGTGTTGCTGCCATGGTGTGGTCCATTGGGCAGAGGGATGACCAGAGCTCCTTGTTCAAGGCCTCAAGTGTGTGCTTACCCTACAGAGTCCTGTACTGCTTGCAGAGACTCACTGGGAAGGCAATGCTGGGAGCAAAGGGCCTTTGATGCTCAGCTTGTTTCCCACTTCTATGAGTGAGAGAAGGTGGTAGGGAAGAAATTATATCAATAAATCTGTGCTATCCTATTACGGGAATTTTTGACAAAAACTATCCACCACAAAGAGAAGGCATGAGAGGTCAATAATAAAAGAATAAGTGGGTATCCAATTTTATTGTCATTATTCCTGTGGATGAGTGTGGGTGCATTAAGTTCTCAGCTTTTGGCACCATAGATGTCAGCCCTTGGGAGCTGGACTAGGCCACTGCTGAGGGTGCTTGAAAAATCCCACCTACGAGTCAAACAAACTATATTAGTCTAGTGACCTCTGTTTGAACCCACTTGCCTTTTTAAAATAAACCCCTGTACAAATCCCAAAAGAAGCATGTGGTTAGTTCACATCATGGACTAATAATAGCTTACATCATCTTATTTTTAAAATTAGTCCTTTTTAGAATTATGAGAATGTCAGATATAGTGTTGGAAAATTCCAAAGTCTACCAATCTTATCTTAAAACTGGCCAATCCTTTTTTTTTTTTTTAACCTATTTAAAATTAACAAAAAAAAACCCAAAACAAAACAAAACAATCTTTGTCTGCCAACTTTCAGCCTGCAACACATTTTTACAGCACTTACAATCCCCTGAACAAACCAGGTTTATACTGGAAGTGCTGACAGACCCTTAGCTACTCCAGTTATCTTAAAAGCTCAGCTGTATTTATTTTTCATTATATTTAAATATAATTGGTTGAGGTTTAAGTCTGGTTCAATTTGATGAGAACCTTTTCATTTAAATATCAGTTCTTGGAAACGAGTCCTTTCTTGGGTGTCTTTTGAGGCTATTATGCATATAATTTTGGGATTGCTTTTTAGATTTTTCTCTACTACCTCATTTGTGTGGTTTTGCTTTTAATTCAAAGTGCAAGAGGAAAAATAAGCATTCTTATGGAGCATATGGTACTCAACTGTGGTTTGAATCCCAGTGTGAGGAATTCCACTAGAAGTTTCACACATTCTGTTCTGGTCTCGATTAAAAATATTGGAGCTGGCCTGTGGAAAAGCACATCAGTGGAAAAGCTATGCACTGGTGTGCATGGATCCTTGATGCTTTCTTGAACTTTGGATTAATCTGAATGGGGGCAAAGGGAAAATGGTCAAGGTGTGAAACAACCGTAGAAAGCCAGAACTGTTTTTGTCAGGGATTGCTGATGGGGTTAGTTTAAATATGAGGTGTCTGTGCTCTCCAGATTGAAATATACTTTTTTTATGGACAAAATATGACCAAGGTGGATGACCTTTGAAGTTGAGACTTAAGAAACAAGAAAAATAAACTCAGTAAAATGATTTTGAAATACCAAATCTAGCCAAGTATTTTCTCAGAGGGAAAAATATTCTGATATGAGAAATGTAGGATTTGAATTTTAACTACTGTCATACATAAAGGGGGATGGTAGTGGAGATTAAGCCATAGTTGTTATCATTGATGTCAAGTAAAAGTTAGAAATGTAAATTTAATGAGAGAACAATATTTTTTATATAATTTACAGGAACAATTTCCATTGCTTAATCCAGTATTTTACATAATACATAATAATATTTTTAAATAATATTTTTCTAACTGAAGACTTAAGCTTTTTTAAAAGACTCAACTTTTTCTAGAAAATGTGATTTAGTCAGGAAGTCTTAAAGAGATGGATAATCCACTGGGGAATTTGTCCCAATTGCTCTCCTTCTGGTGAAAAGATTATTTCCATTTTTTTAATGTTTTTATGTATTTCTCTGCATGATTACAGTCTTCAGCACCTCCTTCCCTTATGATTACATGATTAGTGATTATATGCAATTATCATTTGGATTGTTAGCTTATTATTTTATAAAGTAAATACACTAAACTGCTTAAATCTCCTGTGTCACAGATATTTTTCTAAACCTTGAATAATTTCTCAGGGCAAGGACTAAAGTGACTTGCTTAGCCATATTATTGCATTGGAGGTTCATATAGATTGGGTTTTCCAAATGATTTGTAAAGCTCTTTGAGAATCTCTGCTCTCAAAGACACAATTTTACATTTCGTGGTTGTGGTGCCTTCCCTTGCTATGAATCTTCCCCTTGCCTGTACCATGTTAGGAAACATGCTCAACTGCACTCACCCTGTGAAGGAACCTAGATAGTGTGAAATAGAGTGGGGTTTCATTATCAATTTCTGAGTCATCAGCAATAATGGAATAGAATACTTTCTTTCAGATAATTTGAAAAATATTGAATTGCAAGTAAATTAGGAACAAATCTCTACAGGAACTAACGTTTTCATGCTTACCCAACCACAGTTAAATTAAAATACATGTGTCTACAATTTCACTTTTCTTCACATGATTAGGTGTCTTTTGGGCTAAATTGTATGCCATAGAATGTGAAAGGTTTAAAATATTTTTAAAATAATATTAACATAAACAGTTATTTTTTAAAAATCCCATTTTTCACATCTAAGTGTCTGATAAAAAACTTCCAGAGGAAGAGGTTCCTTCTACTCCCCTTTTCTTACATCTGCCAGAGATGAGAAACTTAGATGATCTCTTAGTATGACCCAGTGTGTGAATTTCTGAAGTCTTATGGATGAGAACTTGTTACTTAACCTTTGATGAAATCTCTTGCACTTCAATATATCAATGAAACACATACTGTGCCTGACAGACATACAGAAACAGGCACAGCTGTTTCCTGGTAATCACCAAGGTTCTCTGTTCTCTAATGGAGTTCAGGAAGGGTTGACACAGACACAAAAATATTGCAAATCAGCATCTATGAGTCTGTAACCAGAGAATTTAAGCCTGGGCATGTAACACATACTGTGCAACTGATGAGGATGCAAAATCAAGTAAAAATACAGAGCTCCCGGAGTACAATTTGTGCTTGGTACAGGAAAATACACCACTTCAAAGCTAGTCAATAATACATAAGACAAGTTTTTACAGTGTTTGCTAACACTTTTTTTGTTAGGAAGAACACACATGGGTAAAAGAGGAAAGAAAATATAGGTATGTGGAAAATGAAAATAAAGAATGGAAAAACTGGTGTTAAAGCAGAATGAGTCTTTTGCATCTACTCTGCTTATATCACCCAGTTAAAAGCCACACAAGCAGTGAATTTAAGCAATCAACAGAGTCCACGTTCCTTGTGTGGATTTACTGTGTGTGTATATATGTTCCTTTCTTTTCTTTTATCATGGTTATTAAGATAAACATTACATCCAAGTTTATTCTATTGCTAGGAAAATCAAAAGAAAAAGCAAGCTTGCTTCTGGAGCCAAGAAAAGTTTTTCAATTTGCTTCTCACTTCCCATCTGGAATAGAGTCAGTCATAGTATTAACACCACTTGATAGCATATTAGTAGAACTATTTGAATCTTGTAGTCTCTTACAGTGAGATGCTTGCTAATATTCAGATTAAAAAACCACACAATTTCTTTTTCCTCCTAAAAATATACATGCCTACAACAAGTGCTGTCCAAACAGATGTCAGTTTGTTTTGGATTATTTTCCCATTCTAAAAGCTTCCCATTGAAATGGAGTCACACTAACATCTGTGATGCCCAATACTTCACTCAACAGAACAACTCGTCCATAGTTTATCACTGCAGGGCAAGTGCAGCGCCTGGATTCTCCCAGGGATGCCACGTCTGCTGGGATCATAAGCAGCTGAATCTTCTCAGCCCAGAAATTCTTCCAGTCCAGAGCTGTTTACTCAAAATAGATATTTTGAGATGTCAGGGAGAATAGCTGGATGGCTGCTGTAGAATCCTGAAATCCATAGGTTATCTCCACTGCGCTTTGAGTGATCCTGTCTAAGACCACATTTCCTCCCCAGGCAGCCCCCATGCCAGTATTGCTCAGGCTGGGGCTGGCAGAGCTGCAGGGCTCCTGCCACCTTTTGCTGTGGAAATCAAGTACCTCAGGCAGGCAGTACTGGCATTTTTCAGTGTCATTGATGCTGGAGCAAGTGATGACCCAGTTATTAATTCAGACCATTTGACTGTAGTTTACTTTCCTTTCTAAAGCAACCCTGACGCTATTTCTCAGCTTTCAGGGAAGTAGCCAAGAAATGCTGGATTATGGCCCTTGCAGAAACATGACACTAAAAAGTTATCAAAAACACTTTAGTAGTTTCATGTTTTCAGACATCAGATGCTTCAGAGGAAAAAAAATATAATTTTCTTTGTACTACTCTTGGTTGAAAAAAAAGCTAGTAGAGGACTGACAGGATACAAATCTAGTATGTTTTTCATGATAAAATGTACCTGAATCTTGAAATACATTAGTTAATTTACTGATTCTATGTTGATTTATTTGGATATTACAGTATGCTCTAATTTTTCTTACACTCAACATCATGTATATTTGTATATCTTATTATTTTTAACTATGAGAACTTCCAAAGATTTATGTTTTTCTTAGATCCCATGAAAGATTCTTTTAAAACGATTTGTTCTATTTCCACACTGATGCTACTATAAATGAGCCCTATAAATGAGAAATTCCTTCTGTAAAGGGTAGATTAAACCTTACTCATATCTTTATAAATCTATACCAAATCAATTTCCTGTTAAAATGGGAAAACTAACTCTTTTAGTAAAGATTTTTATTTGCTTTCAGTCTGTTGCTGTTAGCAACCAGAACAAGGAAATACACTAAATTGTGTTTAGCTCACATCTTACATCATCTGCTGAGTCAATAGATTATTCAGGTATGAATCCAGGCATACCTAGGTACATTCCATCCTTAGCCTGACATAAATACTTAGGATAGAATGGTCTATAGTTGCTAGAAATTTGTATGTCCTATCTGCAGTCTGTAAGCACAGCTTTATGGAAATACATTTCAATCTATCTTATTGTTTTTCCATTTTAGTGGCACTAGGAATCATTCCATACAAAATTTGTAGAAAATAAAGAATGTATTTATTTTTCAAGTGCTTTACCTTTATGCTATTATGTACAACATTGGTTGGAGGAAGTGAAGCAAAATTCAGCACATATAGCTCAAATACAAACATTCACAAGTCCTCAGAGATCTTCAAAATTGTCCTCACAACCTTGGCAATAAATCTATATTTTATAGTTCTTTGCCTCACTGTGGGCATACTGTTCCATCTCTACCACAATTTTTAATGGAGAATTTGAGGGAATTTCCATCACCACCTTATCAAGGAATTTTCTACTTTATTGTTTTCATTATTTTAACAGGGAATTTGATATTTCTCTCAGTCTTTGTCCCAAGCTCACAAATGAGGACCTTTCTGATTCCAGTTTTGGCAATGTTTTGAAGCTCCATTAGAACTCACCAGTAGACTCTAAAAGCCTCAGTCTTCTAATATGGACTTCTGGATTTGGATTAACCTTTTCAAGTTCTCCAGTAATGACTCCACCTTGGAAATGCAAATTCTTGCAAAAGGAGCTGGTTCAAGTCTGCTTTGCTGGACCCCTACGTGCAGAACACACTCAAGTGAAAGTACTTCCATTATTGTCTTAATGAAGCTTTCTGCACTGTTCTTTCTTGCAAGTTGTTTACCTGTTTTATAGATGCCAAAGCAGAAGCTGAAAAAAATTTCACGTTTTTAAGTTGTGAAGTCTCAAACAAGAAACTACATTCAGACTTTATCTCAGGAACATATTTCCATCACTTCTGGGGGAAAGATCATTTAGTTGCTGTTATGGTGGTGTGGTTTCTTTGCTTGGTTGTTTTTTGTTGTTGCTTTGGCTATTTTTAATTTTTTTATTTCATTAAAAGATCTGCTTTTACTCTACATTCATTCAGCACAGTTTATGCTTGGATTTGATGAAAATGTGCAACATTTTATTAATGAGAAAAATTAATGAAATAATGACTGTCCATTAAAAAAAAAGAAAAAGTGTGATCATTTTTTCTTCTAGGAGTCTTCAGTTACATTGAAAGATATTGCAGAGAGGAAGGAATAAACTCTTTTTTTATGTCCAAGCTGCTACAGCAAGAAGTAATGAACTTAAATTGCCAGCAAGGGAGTTAAACTGGAAACAAGGAAAAATATTTTCTAATGCTAAGGTCAATTAATCATTAGATGGTCTATGGAACCCACAAAATATCAGTGATTGAAAGTTTAGAGAACATAGTGGGCAAAGCATGATGTGACTACCATCCCTTCTGATTTCAGCAGAGGGAGAGCTGATAGACAACCTCCTAATATTCCTTTCAACACCACTTTTTGTCATTCTATTTTTTTTTTTTCACATTTAAGATATCGCATTCCAAGGTTTTTTATTGACAGTGCTTTGATTTTATTCATAGCTTGCCCAATGTGAACTGTATTTTTTCTCTTACCCTAAACAGACGAACCAATTGTTAGATGTATAATTAATTTATAGTGTACATACAAAACATTTTATATAGAACTTACCTTTTTGCAAGATTTTGCAGCCTAGAACCCAACATCAGATATTTTGGCAGCATAAAATTAAATACCTCTATTTTCCTGCCTACAAGATAAAGATTACAACAATGATTTCATCCTTCTGAGAAATTTTCAAGATGTGAATATTCTTTTTAAATCTGAAGGTGAAGAAACAAATTCAATATTATGTGGGATCATTCAGGAAACAATTCCACCACTTATCAGCCTTGAGAGGCCTTGGAAAATAATTTTTCTTCATCTTCTTTTATCTTTTAGACTACAAGCTTGCTGGGACAAGAACAGTCTTACTTTGTTAGCATTTTACCTAACACAAAGCAACCCCATTCTGGGATTCTGTTGCTCATTTTTCCAGTGCCATTCTACACTAAGGAAATTAAAGCCTAATGATATAGTATCAAGCAACCTGCGATGAAATATAATCAAAATGCAGCATGTTGCCAATATATCACATTCTCAGAACAGCAGTAAAGAATAACTTCTCTTTCTCTCCTTTTCCCGTATTTTGATAAATGCACTGACTGTGTGAGGCAGCTGTACGAGGCTTGGAGTGTTCCCATGAAAACTGCCAGGAAAGCCCCCTGCCCACTCTGCAAAGGGTAATGCTGAACCTCGGCTGCCCCACTGACGCGGTGCTCTGTGCGATGCCGCACACGGGCCTGCAGACACACATCCCATCTCTGGTGTAAGCAGAAACCTCTCTGACATGAAAAACCTCCATCAAAAGGAGCCTGTGAAAGCAAGTTTCCTATAACTTTTGCTTTGCCGTCTTTTAACTAATTCATGAAAGCAGAACAGCAACAAACAGCATTGTGTCGCTACTTGTTATACCGTAGAAATGCCTTCAGCACTACAAAGCACAAGAAAAGGCAATCTAAATAAGATATGATATAGATATGATACACTGGGAAAGCTTTAGAGTTCATTTCGGCCCTGATTCAAATATCAGAAAAGTCATTAGGAAACTTTCCCCTAACTTTCCCCAAAGATCTTTTGAACACGTATATTAAAAGTTACATTTGTCTTTCGTTCCCAGCCAAACAGAGCGCTGTTGGACTCTGTGAGGAAAATTATTAATCACCTCTTTTTTTTCTAAAGATGCTAACAGTTAAATTTTAAAATTATTGCATCATTATGTATCTAATTTATGACCATTGCCTCCTACAAGAAAAATTATTTTTGCCTTCAGCACAAAAAAGCTTAAGGAATTGCCACTTCTATACCATTGCCTTAACAGCAACATAATTAATTAATGTAAGTCATTTATTACTGTATCTCATTAAGAGTAATTAAAATATTGTGGCACAAATTTGGATTCACATTACTGCATTGGATTAATGGATGAATTTCAGAGTTAATTCATTCCTTGGTGCAACTGAGATAAAAATCAAGACCACCAAGAGATTAGAAGACTTTCTGAGTATTAAAAAATTCTTTCTGTTTTTCTTTTTTTTTTTTTTTTATAACTCTTTGAATTTGTATGTTGTCATCTGCCTCTAGTTAGGTGGTCTTTTTGTTCACTGTCTCTCTACTCAAGCACTGCTTTCATGCTAAGGAACTTGCTAGTGGTGCACTCTTTTCTCAGAAACAAGGGTCAAGCAACTTGGGAGCAGATATGCTTGTAGAGAAGGCTGGTAGTTCATTGATCAATGTAAAAAAACCATACATATTTAAATTTAATTAGAAGTCTTTAGGAGGAGAGTAGAAGACAAAGTTGTATTTTCAACATGGAGTTCAAACTGAAACAGAAAGTAAAAAGAATTGTAAATTGAAATATTCCTAGAGTTTCTAGCTGGAAAGGACAAAGAAAGAAAATCTTTTATATCTAATTGAAGGTAGTCAGCATAATAAAACATATTAAATATAGAATAATTTTTTCTTTAGATTCCTCTGAACAGGAAAAAGTCCAAAAACATTACAGCAGCATCACTATCTTTACAGACCGTCTTTTCCAAAGCTAGTATTATTTTAGTGTTGAAAAAAAATCTATTAATAATAATATTATTCTTTTAAAATAATAATAACTTTAAAATCCCTATGTATTATTGTCAGATAATTCTCTCCAAAGAATTCCACTGACTGAAATGCAAACATTTATTTCTGTTTCTCCTTCAACCTTTAAACTTCTGTCAAAAAAATAATCAAATTCAGGCTATTTTATACAATAGGAAAAATCAAATTCAAGCATTAATTTTTTTTATACAGTATGCTTCACTCAAGAACAATTCTTATGTAATTTGGGGGATCTAGGTCACATGTTGAGGTGAAAGGGAAGGGGCTGACGACCACAGTTCTGACAAGATGGCACTAAAAACACCTGATAAATTTCAGGTAAGATAAACAAAAGCTTTTCATCTACAGAGAGAATTTTCAGTCATTTACTGAAACACGGCTGAATTTATTTTCTCTATTTCATACACAGTAAGATAAGACAGTGATTTTTCAGAGAAGTGAAAGATTTACTTAAGTAAGATTTTTTTACATCAAATCCTGGGAGGTCAATAAAGCACTGGATCCACAAATTAATAGAAGACCACAAGTGTGGATTCACAGTACACTGTTTTCTTTTTATGATCTGTCCACCTGCAGTCTTCTCTCAGGAAATAAGGTGTGGCTTACGGTACTTACATCAAGACATGGACCTCTCTGCACTGACTGTAAGGAAGAGTATATAGGAAATATTTTACCTTGGAATAATTAAGAATAGCAGGTTCATAAGGTAGTTTGCCTTACACACTTATTCGTCTGCAAGGTCATCACATCCTGAACTAAAAGGGCAGTTTCTAAGGTCCCACTGCCCAAACATTAAGGTCAGAAGTTGGAGCTAAATTAAACCCTTGCAAAAACATTTTAATTTTAAACTTCAGCTTGCTAACTAAAGGGGTTGAAAACATGCAGAGGTAATTATCAGGGATTCAAAAGCTATTGCTAATATGGTAATTTATAGCTGTGTTCTTTTGAGTGTCTCTTTACCTTCTTTGCTACACAAATAAGGTTATTTCCAGAATTGTTCTAACCTAATTAAATATCCTATCATCTCTCAGCCAAGCATAATTCACACCCTATTCTCATCATCAACCCTGGCAAGTATTACAAGGAGTACGCAGTGGAAAACATTTCAGTGGAAAAAGCTGGTGGATCTCAGCTTTCTACATTCAATTATCTGATATTGTAGTGAATTTAAGGAGAGAGAGAGAGATCACTATGTGATAGGAGGTGGTTTGATATAGAGTTAATTAATTAAGGACAATTATGTTCAGTAAAGATTGCCACAGGTAAAAGATAAAAGCCAAAAAATAAATTAGGTATCATGAGAAGAAAAAGTAAGGAATAGAGTTTTAAGCCAGAATTTCCACTGAGTCTTTGCTCTGGTTATTTCTTGGATACTATATATCTGCTACTATCTAGGGATGCATACAGGCGATTTTATTTGTGATGCTTGAGAGAAACGCACCCAGCAAAAGGGACATACATCCACGGAAACAAAGTGAACAACTTCCTCATCACTAATGCACTAATGCCATTTCTTTTTCCTGTCTATCTAAAACTAAAACCAAGAGGTGAAACCTTTCTGCTAGCTAGTACTGGTAGCAGCCAGCATTGTGTTTATTTTTACAATCCTATCTCAAGGATATTTCCATACTCCCAATATGGGAAATAAAAAAGAACAAAAAAAGCCTTTTCCTAGTAGTCTTCCTAGGAAGGAAGTGGTTCTTTCCTGGCTAGAAGCACAATGGAGCATATTAGAAAGAAGAATTAGACTGAAAAGAAAGAGAACAAGAACAAACAATACAAACAAACAAAAAACCCCACCACCACCAACAAAACCTATGGGGAGGTTAAGTACATTTATATATTTAAGAAACCTCAAAATAATTCCCAAGGCCTCTGTTTGATGTCCTCCTTGAAGCCCAGAGTATGTATCAGAATGGGTAACCCTGGAAATCCAAGACCCATTCTGCATGTACATCTTAGCTATCTTTCAGCTGCCCATCCTGTTCTCCTAGATATGTCTTCATAATCTTCAGACATGCAGGTATGTATACCCTTGGCCTAAAGAGGCACATCATCCCTCTACCTATCACTCCAGCTCAACCTGCTGCTAATCCTAAAGAGTGAGGGTTATGAATCAGACATAACTGACTGTTTCTTTCCCCGTCTTCTCTTATACATTAACTAAAGATGAAGGGAAAAATAATCTTTTCTCCTTCACTCCATGTCATGGGACTCAAGTTGGATCTGAGCCTTACCAACAGTAGGCTCCTATACTGAAGAAGACAGTGATGCCTGGAGACGCTACCTAGAACATAGGTTAGACAGAATTAGAGAATAAAGTAGGTATTTATTAAAGGCCTTTAATAGATACACCTTGGGCAGTGCAGCAGCCTCACAGAGGCTATGACCAAAATGGACAATGTCTGAGTTTTTCAAACAGATATAAGTTCGGTGTATTTGCATATCAGAGGTTAATTGTCCAATTACAGCTTCAGGTAATGAAGTCTTTTACTCCACATTTGCACTCCAATTCACTGTTGTTTACATTTTTCAGAGCCTGAGACTGTAAGATGTTCTTAAGTTTCAGGCCTAGAGACAAATTGTTTTGTCTGAATAAAACAAGAGAACAGTAGCTGACAGG
Source organism: Phainopepla nitens (assembly GCA_013400175.1). Lineage (NCBI taxonomy): Eukaryota > Metazoa > Chordata > Aves > Passeriformes > Bombycillidae > Phainopepla > Phainopepla nitens. The sequence continues at coordinate 191,645 of VXBQ01016211.1, forward strand.
CTGTGGAGTCTTAGAGCTATATGCTAAAGCAGTACTGATCTGAAAAATACAGAAGCTAAAACTTAAGGCATCAACAGCAAAGATATTTTCATATGGATTTCAACCTCATTCTTCACATGTCCTTGTATTTTCAGGGTATTGCACAGGGTATATTGTGTCAAAATGTCACTCGAGGACTATACTGTGAAAATAATTTTGGAAACCTCACAGACCAAGTCATTCCTCAACGAGATTTGTCTGTGAGCAGTTGTCCATTTTTTAAGAGTTTTTTCATTTAAGTAATTACCAATGCCTTTAGTACACTTTAGGCATATACTTGAAGAAGAAGCAGACACTCAATGAAATTTTAAAATCATCTTTGATTATGGAAGAACTTTCAATGATTTGGACCTTAGAGCTTGGAGCAGGACTGAAATAAGGGGAGGGAAAAAAAACCCAGAAGGAATGATGTAAGACATACCCTGAGCTTAGTTTAACCTTTCTATTACTACCACAATCAATCAACAAAATCATATTCAAAAAGGAGAGTATCCTTCAGGCATTCAAAGGGCTAATTTGGGGAGCACTGGTAAAGATCCCCCTTTCCATATGGTCTCTTCACTGAGGCAGGCATGGATTCTCATGAGGTCTATTTTTTTTTTTTTTTTTAATTTTGTGAGTTTGATTGTCTGGTTTGATTTTTCCCCTACAGAATTCTTTCAAACTAGAGTAAGCTTTCCTAAAACTGTTGGTGGGAGGAAGAAGAGAGAGTAGAGAGCATCAGGCTGTCAAAATGATGTGTGGACAAGGAGGCAACTTAGCTTACCAGTGCAGCTAGTTCTCTAGCCAAGGGGGGAAAGCTCGAGATAAACGATCTTTTTCCTCACTGGCCTGAGGCCCTGGAAGTATGCTAGGAATGCTGTTCTCCTTCCAGAGGAGCTGATTCAGTTTCACTTGGGGTGTTTAGTTCCCACTGTCATCACTCTCGCAGTGACAGTTGCCATAGTGAGTGAGGGAGAGCCTTGCCTGGCTTTGGGTACTAACACAAAAGGCTGCCTGTCTCCTCTGCAATTTGGCAGGAGATCCTTTAGTGTGGGATGATGTGTAGCTGTGCCCTTACTCACTGCAGACCTCTCTGGAGCTTACTGGCACATTCCTGGAGAGAGCAAGCAAGTGCAAGCAGTGCTGACCAGCCATTTTTACGGGAAACCTGCCACAATATCTGCATTTGACCCACGTGTTTTACCAGCTGTTCCCTCAGCACTCCATAGACTTTGTACCTGTTGCAAAAAGAGAAAATCTTCGTTCATTCGAACAAAGCATAAAATGACTCAGCCGGCCACCAAAGATCCCCTTGCACAAAACCAGACCAATGTTTAACTCAGTGGTACAGAACAGACCTTTTGATTCAATTCAGTAAAAGACTGCACTGCTCTTTTTGCAGGGAGAATCTCATATTACAAAATGGAATTTGGGACACTTCATTTTATACCATTAATTTCCCTGTACAGGAAGAAATATTTTTTAAAATGCAATCTAAAAGATACGGCTTTAAAAAGAGGGAACACCAAGTCTTCAAGCTACCATTTAGCACTAGCTGAGGATACAGGCTTCCTCTCTGCAGTGAGGTTAGATGTATCCATCCACTTGGAGCCAGAAAGTTGCTGCAAAAGATATGAGTTTCTACTTCATGTAGGTGATTCGTGCTCTTCTTTTCAAAATGTAATACACTATATTGTCCCCTATAGCACAATATGGTATTTTAGAGACTGGGCCACTCCCACCTACCAAGGAAACCCAGTTTCTATCCCTTTCTTAGACAGAAGAGTTCAAATCTGTATTATCCCCCTACCAGAGTAGAAAACCACCAAAACAGAGGTTTCTCACAGGAGGAAATTTGGTTACTTCCTTAAAAGCAAAGAACAGTCATTTACCTGTAGTGCCACAGTCAAGGGCAAGATACACAGATTCCAAAATTCTGAGATGAACACTGAACCTGGACTGAAAAGCTGGTGCTTCTTTTCACAGTGGAAATGAAAGGGTTGGCCACCACTGCTTTTTCAGACCCTGCATTTTAGTATGCTCTGGGAATATCTCCACACTAAGCATTTCAGAGAACGAAAATGAAAGGATATTTTACTTCTAGCCTCTGAAAAGACACAGATGTTAGCCCTGGGTCAGATACTGAAACCTGATGTGTTGAAACATTTCTAAGTCAATTCCAAGGAAGTCAGATTGTTTTGTTGCTGCAAATTGAAGCCATTACTATTTATCTACCTCTGAATTTGGGCAAGAACTGGACAAAGACATTACTATTTGCTGAGAGGAAATGTTGGTTGAAAATACCTTGAAAACCACTTTAACTTTTTTGCAGATTGAGTCTTGTCAAGTCTAACTCATTTTGGAATACTTAACACAGGTGCTTCTGAAAATATTCTGCTCTTCTTGTTCTGTGTAGATTACTCCAAAGAAGAAAAATAGTAGAAAAAGCAGAAGAAATATACACCTTCATTTTACAAATACCTGACCTGAAATGGAACAAAAGAATGGCCTCATGCTTAAGGCATTGAAGAGTTATTCAGGAATGACCTGGAGCAAGTCATTTAATCTGTCTTTACCCTGTTTCCATAGCAAAGGTCTCTTTTGCTTCCCCAGCAATTTAAGCAGTAAGCTTTTCATGAGAGACTTTGTTTTACTTTGTGCATTTGTATCTGCATTACATGAGAGAACTTCTTTCTGCAAAAGCTTCTAAGCACCACTTCATTATAAAGATAGATCTATAGAATATAAACATAGAGTAAACTGGGCAATTTTTATGATCATTTCTGAGGGCAACACTTTCGATTTTGGTAAAACAGGTTTTCCTCTGAATATATTTTTGAAGATGTTGCTTTAGTTATATATATCAAATATTGCAGGATACAATTGTATTTGCATTCATCTCATTTTTCTCCAGTCTAAATGAACACTGCATAATCTGGAAGGATGATCTAATGCCATCCTCATTTGGTGACAATTTATCATGTGTTATATTCCCTGAAAGCATCATTATTGGAGATGTTATTATTACAGCTATAGAAATTAAATTATCTCCAAGAAGGAGCTGTACATTTAAAATGGAATCAGAGCCTCTTTATCTTCAGCAGTATTTATGTTATAAATTATCTCAGGGACCCAAATTAGAATATCAAAGGAATTTGGCAGTGGAAAACAAAGGAAATACATAAACCTCCTTAGGACAAATCTGATACTTCATTCTTGCACATCAAGTAGGCACTGCCCTTACCACATAACAGTCAAACTCCACACCCTCAACTGATCCAAGTCAACCTCTCTCTGCTAGGGGAGCCCTGGTCCTTTACCCCAGCTGATGATCTGACTCACATCTAATTCATTGTGAGCTGCCATGCCCCAGTCTATGCAGCAAAAGGTCTTTATTCAGGGATCCTTATGGCAGTCATGATCACATTCATTGAAACGTGGCAGTTAGGATTTTTATGCATAGAAAACAAAATTTTGTTCTTTCATTTAAGTCAATAATCTGTAAATGGACACTTCAGAAGATTCATGGCTCAGCATAAAGAGCCAAAATAAGTTAAGTGGGTAGAAAAGTAAAAAACCAGTTTCTTCAACATTATTATTTTATGACTGTATTAAAATAAACTTCAGTGTGTACCAGGTCTGCTGCCAGTGTATCACTTGGCAGGAACTGCTCTGAATATTTTATTAACAAAATCAAAATGCTAATAAAAAACTTAAGTTATGTGCAAATGACACTAAAACTGGCAACATTCCTATTTCCACATTGTTTTATGCCGGGTCAACTCTAAACCCAGGATTTTCAACCTGAAAACACTCCAAGAAAGTTGCAACTTCATTTGGAGAAATATCAGGATGCAGCCTTTTGCTCAGTAGTCTAAAGGTCAATGTCTTTGCCACAAATACATATATGTCCTCTTCAACTTGAGTGGGTTTGAAGTTCTTGTCAGCTGAGTCCTACCACCAGCTGCCTAGGCAGTTCCCTGGACAGAAGTGTTCTGCTCACCCTTCAGCTGATGTTGGGCCACTCTGAATACCCAAGAAAGAAAGATTAATGCAGTAACTAGAAAAAGACTTCCATCTGTCTCAAAATGAAGAACATTCTTCACCTCTGATTGTAATGCTCATTATAGAGTCAAAAGAAAAGGGATGGCCAGGAGCAAATGCCCAGGAATGAAAACTGACATTGTGAAAGGGAAACCAAAATTGAAAGTTGTGAGGTGGAAAGTCCAAGTAACCGGAATCCCCTTTCATAACAGAAAGATCCCAATGGAATTTGAATTCACATAGGAGGATTTCATAGCATGCAATTGTACCAGGCAGCAGAAGACAGTGATATCTGGACCCTGGGGTGCAGGTCTGGTTCCTCAGGTGCAAAACAGATAAATTATAAAATAAAAAGACAGAAAAAAGGATGTCAAGGTGTGAAATTATTTTGGGGGAAAAAACCCATAAGATTGTTTTTTCTATAAACATGTCGATAAAATTAGTACTAGGAGGAGACAAAAAGAGATTTTAAGCTAACAGTGTTGGCACAGGAACAAATGGATATAAACTTGATAAAAATATGCTGAAAACTTCACTACTGCATCAAAAGAGTGAGGTTCTGGAACAGCTATCCAGTGGCTGTTGTAAAGACAACTCCCCCAAATCAAAACAACAAAATAAGTTTTTAAAAGTCTTTGACCACTTCATAAAAGAATTGATCACCATAGCTGACTCAGGTAGCAGTGCATGGATTTCTATGATCCAAGAGGGCCCTTTCAGTCTTCCATTACTCTGAATTTAGAGGTTTTTACCAAAAGATAAACACCTTAAGGTAATTTAAGTACTTAAAGTGAATTGGTAGATTCTGTTCTATGTATCTAAGACTGTTCATTAGCAGCACAATTATTATCTTTTATCTGTATTTAAAAGGAAATGGTTTTTCATTTCCCACTATTAATCTTTCCTTGCTGCCTGTATTAATTATTAATGTCTGTGTTTTAATTCTTTTTTCAGTCTTCTTAAATGTGTTCAATGGCCAGTTTGGTGTGCCCAAGGGACACTGAGATGGATGAATCAGCTGCTATTATTTCAGCTAGAAACCATGTTCTGTAAAAGACTTGTATTTTGATTTGATCAAGTTCACAGAGCTCAGCTTGTAACAAAAAAAATAAAATAAAATAAAATAAAATAAAAGAAAAGAAAAGAAAAGAAAATAAAAGAAAAGAAAAGAAAAGAAAAGAAAAGAAAAGAAAAGAAAAGAAAAGAAAAGAAAAGAAAAGAAAAGAAAAGAAAAGAAAAGAAAAGAAAAGAAAAGAAAAGAAAAGAAAAGAAAAGAAAAGAAAAGAAACTGACAAAAAAATTAACCAATGAACAAATAAAGAAAAAAAAAAAAACAACCACCCAAACGCAAAAAATTTTGTGGCCATCAAGTCATATCTGAATCTCCGTCCACCATTCAGAACTGGCATATTTCCTTTTATCGACAAATGTTATAATTTTGAAGTTTATAACACCAGTAGACACAAGTTACTTTTGAACTTAGAGAAATCTCTGCTCTTCTGCACTCTATCAGGGGCTGAAGGCTTCAGGACGGTTTTGTGACAGTGGACATGACCCTAGTCCTAGGTACATATATACTGGGTGGCTACTGCATGTAGTTACCAACACCTTTTGTCTGAAAGTCACTGGTTACAGACAGAAACAATTTGGGAAGCACACAGAAAGTGAGCAATTAGTAATTACAACGCTTCCTTGTAACCAGAATTTCTTGTAAGCCCTGACCATGTTTTGCTTTCAGCACCAGCTTGTTGGAATCGCATTACCCTGTAATGCCTGGTTCACTTTAGTCATGAGCAGCTGGATCTTAAAACCTCACATTGGCCCATATGTTCACAGTACTTAATTATTTTTTCCTTCATTTATTTGTAGTAGAAACTTCTTCTGAGCAACTTTTCTAAGATTTTAGCAAGTTTCAGGAATCTGGGCATGATGAGCAATGCATGAAGTCGACTACCTGGTTAATTTTATTTCAAACTTCAGTAAGCGCATCTCAGTCTGAAGAAAGACATGCTAATGGGTAGTCATCTCCCCTCACTAATGTATTGCATTCCAGTTACAGCAAGAAATTGCAGTACAATGGAACAGGATGGAGGTTGTCAGGACTGTGAAGTGAAGGAAAACAACTAATTCATAGACTTTCAAAAAAATTAGCGGCCCCAAAGTGCTGGTGAGCCTATCTTGTGGTATAAAATTAATCCAGTCTATGAAACTTTTCTCCGTATTTCATGCATTTAGTACTCTTTTGTAATGTTTACACATACATAGGCTAAAACTAGGTTTATGCAGGAATATATTTTAAGTTCTCTGCATTTTCAAAAATATTTCTATTTGTCCAGTTTGTTTTCAGAGCCACTTATTCTTCATTAAATTTGTAATGCTATTTTCCAGTAGAACAAAATAAATCAGAAGACCAATAAGAATATTTTTGTCCCCTTAGGGAAATTGATATGAACAAATAAATAAGGAAAATTAAGCTAGAGTTTCATATATTATTTTTGAATAATCTATCCTTAAATGTTTTTTGAACTTTAGGTTTTCAATCAAAAATCAACATCTGTTTATCGAAAGTCCTGAGATGGAGTAGAATGTCATACTCAGGCATTCTGGTTATTCTCAATCCAGCTTCCACAAACAACAACTTTACGCCAATTTCATTCTTGTTAAACAGTGGGGCAAGGCTGCCTTAATTTAATTTTGTACAAGTGGTTTTAATATTATTGTCTCTATTTTGTGCAAGTTTATTAATGATTAAGATATGCTGATAGCAATTCTGGATTTTATTGTAACAGTAGATGCTACCTCCAACTTTCTAACAGAAATTACTGAAAATTCCTTGATCACAGGACTAACGGTCCTTAAATATTTTTTAAAAGAGTCAAAATGCATTCTTGAATCTCAGGGGGTTTATATCTGCTATTCCTATCATAAAATGTGTTAGACCACTCTTCTTTGTTGGTTTTATGGTATTTATTTGCTCTTGGCCAAGTTTTGTTTCAAGTGTTTTTTTTCCTTTTTTATTTTGAAGTTTGTTTGTTTGTTTATTTGTTTGTTATGACAGCACAGACCTTTATTTTAAAGTTTCATTTTCCCCCTAATAGCTGCATCATCATTTTGTTGAATCAATCACTTTATTATCTTTTCTATTCCTTAACTGTATTTAATGTAACAAAACAATTTTCTCCAATAACTATCTATCCTTCAAATAACCATTCCTTTAAGATTTTTGTAAGACTTGTTAATCTGTCAGTGAGAAGAAATGTTTGACCATTAACTGCAGAACAAAGCCAAAGTTTTCCTGCAGAGAAAGATTTCCAGTCATCGTCTTCCAGACTTCTTAAGAATGGCCACAGGGAAGAAGTAAAAAAGTGTTTTCTGTTTATACATTTTCAAAGCTGGAAGACAGACTTCAGGATTACCTAACTGCATGTAATGAATTTATCAGCACTAAGAACTATTCCTAAAACCTTAATGTCATGTAGAGCATCTATTTCTGATGGATCTGTCAAAGGTATAACAAAAGTACTTTTTTTTTTCCACTTAGAAATATTGTCATTTAAGGAAACAGAGTTGACAAACCTGAAATATGGAGAATCTAGATGACCTAGAAAAGGCAAAGTTTTGGTGAAGGAGCTGGTTGAACTGAATTTAAAAATAAAAAACCTCTCCCAACCCTGTGAATCAAATTTAGAATGAATTCATCTTTAGTAGAGTCATAGAATATATCAAGTTAGAAGGTTCCTTTAAAGTTCATCAAGTCCCATATCGTATTCCTCACAGTAAAAAAACTGAACTAATCATCTAGATGCTCCTTAACTTTGACAGACTTTGCTACTGTGACTACTTCCCTGGGAAACCTGTTCCAGTGACCTACCACCCTCTAGTGAAGAACATTTTCCTTGTGTCCAACCTGAGCTTCCCATCGCAGCTTTGTTCCATTCCCTTGTGTCCTGTCACTGTGAACTGGGATTGCACATGTCTAGCTGGTAGCCCTCTTCCTCACCACCTTCACAGCAAGGCTTCACTAGCAAGGCTAGTTTCCATGCTATTTGAACTCATCTCTTTAAGTTTTAAAAGGTGTTGATAAAACCAATGCATTGCAAAGCCTGTTTTGGTGTTAGGGTTTTTTTTGTACTCAGAGAACTTTTGTGCAAATACAAGAACCTGATAAGCACTTAGGCTTCTGTGAATTGAATTACATCTTTGTATAATTCATGGTTTGTTATCACTACTCTGTTCGCGCCTTGCTGCCTGGAAGTTTACAAGTAACTCCATGTGGTGCAAAATGCGAATGAGCTTTGTTTTAAGAGCAAACTCAATGTGAAGCAGTGCTTTATGACTTTCCTAGCAAGTAAGATATTCTGGAGGTATGTTTGATAGTGAAAATGCAGTCAGATAATAATAAATTATAGAACTTTCAAAAACTTTCCCTTTTATTTCCAATTCTTTTTTTTACTTGTAGCGTTGCAAGCTTGCATATGCCTGTACAGCAAAAGCCAGGAAGCCTCTGTGGATTTAAGCAGTATATATTTAAGAACAGTGTTTCAGTGTATGAAAAAAACAGATTTTTTTTTGTTTGGTTTGGTTTGAAAAGAGTGTGAATGAAATAAAAATAACTTAGAAACAAGAAACAAGAAACTATAAAGACAAAAGGAAAGCCTACTATTTTTGAAGCAAAGCCCATACTTTTCTTAGTCTGTAGGAAGGGCAACTCCCTTGTGTAACACCTTAGAAATTCAAGGGGAAGTTTCTATACTCAAACAACATCAGTTAGTCTAATAGTAGGTATACAAATTTTCAAAAAAGAAATCCCCTTCTTTTCTCTCCTGATTGCCCACCCTGCCTGGCACAGAGATGACACAGGAAAAGCCTCTGCTGTCCATCTAGTGAAGATGTGGGAAGAAGCTCTGAGCCAACTCCAGATCTGAAATTAATTGCAGGGTTCTGACAGTATGTAAACAGCTGCAGATGAATCCCTTCTGCTTATTGACTCTATTCCCTTGAAGCCATTTGGTAAACTGGAATTGTATGACATGATTTAATGACACTATGGGGGAACTGTTTTAATTAAATTTATAGAATTCTTTAAGGATTTTGGGATATATTTACACAGAACTAAGAAGTGTGATGCCTGCTTTTTGCTCTGTTGCATGTTATCTCATTTGAACTTAGGAAATCAAAATTTCCATCTCAAAGTTGTGAATTTTGTTAAATTATTAGGTCTAGCTCATTTTCTGTGCTTCCAGATTATCTCTCAAAGAGACATCTTTGTGCAGTTAGTGTCTGGAACATATCTGTGGCTTCCCTGTAGAATTTCTGTGTGACCTGGAGTGACTAGTTTGTTTTATCAAATAACACAAGGCTCTGAAAGAGCACATGCTAATAAAACTCCCCTACCTCATAGGCAGGCTGTGGGAATCAGCAGCATTAAATACCTGAGGTGCTCGATAGCCTGGTGATTAGGACCATATAAGTAGTTGCATATTCAATCTCCCTATGGTTAGAACGTTGTCAAAGTGTGTGCTCCGTGTATCTGTCTGTAAATGTCTGATGTGACATTTTCCTAGTACCAAATTATCTGGAGACATTACAAGCAGAATTGTGGAAGGATCAAAAACAGCTCGAGTGGCTCACCCAGTCTCTTGTTGCAAGATAAAGTGGCATGCAGCTGACACAAAACATCTCAAAGCCCTTGATTTGCTTTAGTGCCTTTTAAAGTACTTCTTCTGAAGAAGGAATATGTGTGTGCACACAGGAGTTATTACCAGCTAAAAACTCTGTCTGCTGATATCCCACATTAGAACACTGCACGTATCTATTCTAAAATCAGATGCGACATTGAAAAAATATTTGAGAGGTATGTTTGTCTTTTGATCTTTATGAATTCCTCACATACTTCTACTGATCGTGACCTTCCTGCTACTTTCAGAGGTGTACAGAAATGAGAACCATCCCTTATGTGCTGCCAATTTTTATCTTACCAATGAGTAGTGATAATTTTTTTCTTTTGGTAGAGGGGGTCATTCACAGGCCTGCATGGGAGTTTTAGCTACATCAATAAGAAGAATAACATAATCATGATTATTAATGTAACATGTAATGGCTGGTCCTATTATATATATAACTATATATAATAGTAAAGTGGCTTGCTCTCTTGTGCATTAATATTGATTTAGAGATGAGATCACTCGCCACAGAATTTACTGCAGGTTTGATTTCAGTTGCAAGCAAAATTATTAAAGCATGTCCTATTTTTAAGAGCAAGTTCTTCAGCTGCAATAGAGAGTTTTTCAGTGGCTGATCTAAACTGGTTCATACAATAAATATGAGATCACTGGAGCTGTTGCAATTTTGGGATGATGACGAGCCTGATAAGCAGATGAGAGACACATTTGTAGATGCTCTGTATTGCTTCTCTGTCAAAGTTTTTAATTTGTCCACTTACTTTTATGCTTGCTTTTCCTGAACAGTGTTTCAACCCCTAGCAAAAATCATCTGAGAACTTTTGAGTGGGGTAAGAGCTTAGGTTTAAAAAATTAACAAACAAGGCTAATGGACACACATTTTTTCTGTATGCATCCTTTTCCATGAAGAACTGCAGTGCTGTGGTATGTCTTCCATACAAGTTGTGAACCATCAATATTTAATGAAAATTATCTGCTGTCTTTTCCAGCAAAATTTTTTGTGTGTTTTTCAGATCACTGACAAAAATGTTGTATAACGTAAGAACAAATATGACACATGAAAACATATTTACTGTTATATCTCCCTGTGTCTAAACTAACCAGGTTTTAATGGCCTCATTTGATGTCAAGTTGCTGATTTTATTAATCAATGTAACTTCTTAAATGAAATGTTGACTAATTCAGAATTTAATATTTTGTTGGAATTCATTGAAGCAGCAGTCTTGCTTATAAAAATTAAACATTCAAACTTGAGATTGATTTTTAGCTGCTCATATGGTACTTACACTTTTTTAAAAAATCTATATTCATTTTCTTCTAATTCTTTACTAAGCAATCATCAGCCACTCTATTTTTCCCCAGAGTTGATGGCAAACTAATAGACTCCTTATTACTCGTACAAAGTAAAAAAAATGGTAACAAAATGTTGGGGTGGGGGTGATGCTGTTTAGGTTTTTTTCTCTGCAATTTATTCAGGTTATCTTAGAGTCAATGAAAACCACCACCAAGGAACCAAAGGGCTCTTTCTCCAGTGCATCATCTTGCTGTAGGTCAGTTATCAGTACTTGTCAACATCAAAAATTCTAACACAAATTGTTGCTGTTTGCCATCTTCTGAAGATTCCAACTAGAAAATGTGTGAAAAGTAAAATATAGTTGCCTTTTCCACTTCCCTGTCTTTTTAATCTTTCTGCCCAGCAACATAATAAAGAAATTGCATATAAAATAAAAAATATATGTAAACTTTCAGAAGGTTTTAATTTGCATGCTTGATGGTCATACATTCTTTCTACCTCTGACTCTCTTATCAGTTCTAAAATTCTACAATATTAATATAAAATAATTAGTGTTATTAATAATCTCTTCCTTTTACAATCAGTACACACACACTCAGTTTGCTCATATATGCATACATATGTGTTAGAAAACTTTTGCATATATGTATGTGTAGCTGCTTTCATTTCCAAAATCAGCTTGTGTTTTCAACCATTGTGGCCTTTCACAGCTGTGAAAGGGTGTATTTCTGAACATTTATTAAAATATTCTTAAACAATTTCTGGTTATTATTCGTGTGTTTTTAATTAAATCCTGTGTCCTGCCTGATCTGGTTCATAATTGTTTTCAGCCTTTTGAAACTGGCCCTTTGAAACTATCAAGTGTAGATATTGCTGGTTTGGACTTCCTTCTTTTTAATCATTGCAAATATTAAACAAAATCACATCTCTCCCAGGCTAATGATATCGTCTATGAAGAATAATTAATACAAAGTAAATTGTTTCATATCCTTGAGATTTTTGAATTTGCATTCTTATCCCTGATTGATTTATGTAAATTAATTTGGGAAGAATTAGCATGTTGTAATTCAGCTTGGGTAAAAGTCAGTGCAAAGTAGAACCACTTAAGGAGCAGCAGAAGCCATTTCTGAGTTGAAAGCTCAAGACCAGTCTTTTTCCTAGGAGACCTGATCTCTTCTCTGTTGGGGTTAGTCCTGCCCTGACTACCTGCCCTCCACACTTATGTGTTACCAGCATGCAATTCTCTTACCTACATGCTTTAAAAGTATTGAGTCCATAACTTTTCCCTAAACACTCTAATACAAATATAATCTTCAGCATCAAATGAAGAAATTATGTATATGCTTTTAAAAATATACAAGTCAGATGCCAAACTGGTTTGGTTTGGTTTTGTTTGGTTTGGTTTGGTTTGATTTTTTTTAACCAAATTCATGAAAGCTGAAAACTTGGATGAGGAAGACATTTTCTGTGATCACATAATTATACAATAATTTTGGTTTCTTTTGACATGGCCAAATTAAACAGAGCTCTCAGAATTTTATCTTACAGTGATAACTGTCAACTTTGGTGTGTTAGAACCATTCTGCAGGAATCTGACATATGTGGAGAGAAATGAAACGGAAAACGTAGGCTTATTTTTCCTTCTGAAATATCTGCATTTTGGGTAGAGCTTTTGATCATTCATTGAACTCTGAAAGACAGAAACTAATGGTACAGTAGACATAAATAAGCCCAGAGACATGTGGCAGAAGTTTCACAGAAAATTTGCCCTTCCCTCTCACACCTGTATGCAGGTGCATTAATTTCCAGCAGTGCCCTCAGAAGGTCGGACAGACAGATCTCCAGGTCATGCTGACAGTACAGTCTGATGTTTTCTACTCTTCACCCAAAGGACACTGGGCCTCATTGCCATGAAGTGCGTGGCATTTGCTGGTAAATGTGCCATCAGTTCACCCTTTGATCCATTTGGTTGGGGTTCACAATTGCTTGTTACTCCCAGACCTCAAATATCTTCCACCAAACCTCTCCTTCACAGGACAAATGTGACAAACCAAAGTCTACCGTTGTAAAGAAAGCTACAGTGGAAGAAACAGGTTGGTTGAACAGACATGGGTGGGTTCTGCCCAGTTGCAATGCAGAGGAGGAGCAGTGACTTAGAGCATCTCAAACTTCCATCTGTTACACAGTAGGTGCCTAAAGTGGGTCAACTGCACTCAGGAAAGAGTGGTTAAATAAAACAGATTGCTAAACCTGTACCTTCATTTTTTGTGCTTTTGCCTACCTGACTTGTGAGGCCACAAATCATTGCCCTGGGTGACCAGGGTGGGAAATGGAGGAGAGGTGTAGAGTCTGACTCTGTCAGGCATCACAGCTCTCACAAAGCACTACTGGAGGAGCAAGGAGCAAAGGTGAACTTGGAAATTAAAATCTTGATCTCTGCCACATGAAAAAAAAAAAAAAGAAAGCACATTAGGATATAATTTAAAATAAAAGGTTTTGCTTCAACTTTCTTGAGATGAAATTAAAATACTATATTTTGCAGAAAAGTGTAAGATCTTCCTGCAGAAAAATCCTCACTCAGCTGTAATAAAGAGATTTCCCAGTTCCTTCCATCTCTGCTACAGCTTTCTGCACTTTGTCTGTGACTTAACATTTTAAGAGGAAAAAAAACCACATACAAAACCTGTGGCTTACTGAGTCACTTACTGGCACAGGGCCTTGTTTAAATATCTTCCTGAAGTGGTTGTCTTGGCTCGCCCTTTTTCTGAGGATTTCTAATGGATTTCTCTGCCTGAAATTAGGCCAAGTAGTTTCCTCAAAAGAACTGCAATTTTTAAAGGGTTACTACCATTCCTTTTCAGTTTATCAGCTGATTTCATTAATGGATTTGCAATGCTCTTTGTTCCCTCCATCCAAATAACAGGTTACTGATTGTGCTCTATTGCATTACCTCTGTTCTGAAAACAACCCAGAACTTCTCTGGCTGTTTCTATGCTCATGGGGCTGCTATTTACCTGTGGAACAGATGACTGCTGCCTCAGTAACACAGTATCAGTTCAATAAACCATCTTTCTCAGTTTCTCATACAATTCCCTAGAGGATGGTCAAGCAGTGGAGCAGGCTGCCCAGAGAGGCTGGGCAGGGCCCCTCCCTGCCTTTAGGGCTCTCCATCCGTCCTTTGAGGACTCCAAACCCTGCACAGCCTGGGCTGACCCCATAACTGGCCCTGCTGTGAGCAGGTGCGTGGACCCCTCCGGAGGTCCATTCCAGAGTGCATGATACCACAATCCTTTCCTGGATGTCTGTTCAGCAATCGGTTTGTTTTTATTTTAACACAATATTAGAATTCATTTATAGTTAAAGATTTTTGTCCATATCCCGAAATTCAGTCATGGCTTCAAAAATATACAGTTATGCAAACATAGATCACTGCATCATCAAATTGCACTTTGATATTTTCTTTATGTAAATTAGGTTAATTATCAGAGCTATATGGACGCTGCTGTCATAAACATAATATTTTTCTTAGTAGCTGTATATCAATTCGGTCTTCTTCTCACTCACTTGGCATGTTTACCTACACGGTTCTACTGACAAACAGTAGTAGCACAAAGCACTATGATATAAATTGTTGTTGAATGGAAACTGTGTTTTCCCATAGTGAAAATCTGCTTCCACTTCTACAGATACACTCTTACCTTTGAATCTAATACTTTCTGACGTTGTCTGGAGAGTCTAACCAAATGTGTTTCTCTAGATTTTTTGTCTTCAAAATGAGTGTCAAATTTTCTTGTGGCAACTGATTCTCACCTCAGAAATACAGAGCAGCCAAGCTCATACAGGTGTCTACAAGAATGAGCACATTTTCCAACTCTACAGGAATATTTTCCCTGATATGTGCCAGAAACGAATATTTTTCTGGGAAACCAAAAACATTTGGTTTCCACTTGAGATGCTCCAAAGCAATTACTCCCTATTAGAACCAAGGATATTAAATAAATTATAGAATGCCAAGTACCAAGGCCCTTGCTAAAGGCTTGATTGTACTGAAGTGTCAGAAATTAATAACATAATGCACAGAGACGTCAAAAAAAGGAGAATTTGCAGGAATTCTACTCCTGTTTTTAAGTTCATTTTTTTACATGGAAACACTATTCCAAAGAAAATTCTCATTCTGAAATTTCCAGACAATTTGCTATATATTCTGTTCTGGAGAGAAATATACACATCCAATACTGTGAGGATTTGCATATAATCAGTTTCTGTTTTTTATTTCAATCTCATTACTTCTCATAATTTATTTGAAAATTCATTTTGGTATAAACCTCCAGGAGAAGTCAGTGAGTGCAGTGTTTATATCTTTGGTGTGTGCTAAAAGTTTGCGTTTATTCCACTTAGGCAAACTAAAAATATAAATGGTAATGCTGAAGAGTTGATGGTGATTTTTACTGGAAAAGAGAAAACATAGTGAATGCAACCCTGAAACCTTTGTTAAAAATAGTTCTGAAGCTTGTGGAAGACCAGTTTGAGTTCTATATAAAACATCTAACACATTTAAACTAATTATGATAATATGCAATTACTTATATAAAACCATAACAAAATCCTGGACTTGTGAAATTGGTATGATTTTTGGCATTCATTTCAGAGAAAAAAAAAGTCCTTCTGAGTGAATTTCCAAAAAGTAATAAAATAACCTTTGAAAAGCAATAACATACTAGTTCTCAACAAATTAAACTTTAGTTCAAAATATACAGTAGAAGGGGAAAAAGGTCTTTAGTAGGATTTTGGGTCTATTCTGTGCAACAACAACACATGTTCTAAGCTGTAAATTATTTAAAAGTGTGCACACTATGGCATTTCTTTAGTTTCAAACCACTGAATTTGTAATGCAGTCACTTTGGTAGAAAATAATTATTAGAACATAATTATTTCTGTAAGATATATGCAAAATGTGTCTTCAGCAAATTAAAAAATGTAGCAAACTGTGTGATGTGCAATGAGACCACTCATTAGGCTAATCTAAGGTGTCATGAAGACTAATGAAGAAAAGGATTGAAAAATTTAACCCAGTTTTTCTCTATCAGTGGACACAAGTGGGCCATGAGTCAGGTGAAGACACTCAGTCCTTGATTCTGCAAAATCTACAGAGTTGTTTGATGACATTATCATTTGTCCTTAAAATACTATACACGAATACTGTGTAGCTTTTATTCCTTTTGCTCTCTCAGAACACCTTGCGAATGGGAGAGATATCTTTATTTGTTTTATATAAAGAAAATACTTTCTTTTTTTTTACACATCTTAACATTTTTATTTCTTTTACCTTATATTGTAAAATATATTTTAGAAATTCTTTATAAAAGGAAAATAAATCAAGCCAGAGAGGAAAGGTGTCAGAATGCTCCTTTAGATGATGGGACTATTCATATTATTACAGTTCAGTAATTCTCAAAGCTGGGCAGAATCCAGGGTGTGATTTGTGTCTATCAAGGCACTGGCATTGAGATGTGACTTGTTTCCATCAGCAAACCCAGCACCATCTTCTAGGTATAAGCACATTTCTATTAGATTGCTACTGTGAAAAATGTTAAAGTATTAGACACATACCTTTATTTTTTTTCCTTCAATATTTATAAACCTTGTCCCATTGGGCTAGCAGCAGGTTAGTAAGAATAACTAAAGCTTTTCAGTATGTTGAAAGAAAAAGCCTTACACAGTCATTAGCTCTCGTTTGCAGCTGTCCCTCATGGCACTTAAATGTCATTTCAAACTTCACTTCATCACCTTGGTGAGCTAATGCACTCTGCAGCCTCACCAGATGTATTTCTCTGAGATGCAGTAAGCACTTCACATGGCTTCGCCCTCTCACCCCCTCTCCTGAGAAACAGTCTTGAGCGGTTATTTATATGTTAAATTGCAGGAGAACCACGGATGAGAAATACCGGGTTTAGTACAGCCTATGAACTGATCTACATTTCTTTCAATGTAAACATGCAAACCAGAGACAAAAAACTAGTGGATTACCTATTGTAAAACTGGAGCCAGATGTCAAGGATATACTTGAAAGAGAAACAAGCAAGAAAACAAGAGAATTATACTGGTAAAATCATATAAAACATGTATCTGTCTTTCAAGGTACATCTGCAGTCAAGATTGTGATTCTGAAACGTATTGCCTACAAGTATAAATCCACTGACTTTAATTGCATTTATTTCTGGTTTTACCAATCTGATGAGTGATAGAAGTTCATGTACTGGTGCCAAATCATTGCCTTTTCTTCTAAGAGCAACACTGCCTTTTTGCCAAGTTGTGTCCTTAGGCTTCACTTCTCATAGAAACACAGAATTATTTAGGTTGGAAAAGAGTTTCAAGATCATCAAGTCCACCTGTTAACCCAGCACTGCCAAGTCCACCGCTAAACCATATGCCAAATGTCCCCAAGTGCCACATCTACACAACTCTTAAATACTTGCAGGAATGTGACTCCACTACCTCCCTGGGCAGCCTGTTCCAATGCTGTCAGTCTTTTTGACCAAGCAATATTTCCTAATACCCAGCCTGAACCTCCTCTGGTCTCTTCCTCGTGTTCTGTTGCTAGTGCCTGTTGAAAAGCCCAATCCCCACTTGGCTACAACTTATTTTCACAGAGTTGAGAGAGTGATAAGGGCACCCCCTAAGCCTCCTTTTCTCCAGGATAAACACCCCCAGCTCTCTCAGCAGCTCCTCATATGACTCAGTATCTAGACCAGCTTGTGGCTCTTCTCTGGACACACTTCAGTACCTCAATGCCCTTCTTTGAGTGAGGGCCCCAGAACTGGACAGCACTCGAGGTGTGGCCTCACCAGCACCAAGTACACGGGGACAATCACTGCCCTGATCCTGCTGGGACCATTATT
>VXBQ01016211.1:225112-235479 GCA_013400175.1 Phainopepla nitens
GGGCAGGTGAGTGGGCAGGTGAGTGGGCAGGTGAGTGGGCAGGTGAGCGGGCGGGCGGGCGAGCAGCGGGAGAGCGCAGCTGCGAGGGACCAGAGGGCAGGAGAGCCATGCCCCGCCTAGCTCCTGCGTGCTCAGGCAGCGGCAGATAAGAAAGCAATTGGTATGTTCACACCTGCTTACATTCGAACTATCTGCTAACTGCTGACACAAACCTTCTATCCTCCTACTGAGACATCAAGATAAATTCAGAGGAAATGGAGCTGTACAGGGGAAAAAAAAAGCGCTACTCTTTGCTAAATTGAGTGATTCCTCCAGGCTCTGACCAACAGCTTGAGGTCAGCATAAACAGAAAAGACAAAAGAGACTCCCTCAGGGATTTTTCAGAAGCTAAAATAGAAAATTTGTTCAGCTGTTTATCACCTGAGTTTGACCTCCCAAGCAACATCTTTTTTTTAGAACAAGAAGGCAATGAAGGATTGGAAATGAATGAAAGAGAATTAATCTTCCCGACATTTTGTTGGTGACATTCTGAGGCTCTGTTTCTGACTTGCATTTCCTTTGGAGTTAGATCCTTAGCCTCGTCAGGCCTTTTTTTATTTTATTTTATTTATTTTTTAGTTTGTTTTGCTTTGCTTTGTTTGACTGAAGTGAGTTTATGTTGTTTCGTTTTGTATTGCACTACATCCATTAGCAGCAGTGTGATATACTGTTTTTCTTTACAAGGTATGACTGGGGCAGGCACTACCTGTGATATTTTTTTTTTCACAATTTCTTCCAAAAAGGCACATCAAAAGCTTTATTTTCTCCCATATCTTTTGTTTTGTTTTGTTTTGTTTTTTTCTGTAGTAAATCTGTTGTCATTGAAAGGACTGATCTTATAAGATGTCTCGAATCCTTCTCTCCCATAGATACTCTCATAGAAGCAGGTGCTTGGCATCTCTCAGGATCAAACCCTAAAATGCTAGTTGCCATGGTGACTGAATGTGAAAGAACAATAAAGAGCTGTTTACCACGGAAACTTATCAGCAGGGCTCGACAAAGCACCACAAAACTGTAATTAGGGTTGCGTTGAAACAGCTTTATTTCTGCAGCTAAAACTAGGCATCAGCCTTTGCCTTTGATTTCTTCCAGATATTATCCCTTGTATATCCCTTGCATCCCTTGTGTAAGATCCCACCCAAACTCTAAGTAGATTATAGCAGAGTAGGCAAAAATTAGCATTTTGAAAAATCCATGAAAAACAAGGCTGCAAAACTGCATGCAAATGACTGTATTAAAAATGATGCTTTGAGAAGCAAAGTGCTTTGAAATATCCTACACACCCAGAGGTTGCTACACTCCACAGCAATCTGCAAAAGATCATGATAGTTTAGCATACACTAATTTGGATGTAAGGATTCTTTTCATATTTGATTGAAAGAGCAATACCCCAAACAGAACACGTAGTCCTTTTTCATGTTAAATTTTAGTTGTTTTTTTTACTCCTTAGGATTCTACTTTCCTATGCTGTTAGTAATACTGCTGTCATAGATGACAAGTTAAAACAGAGATTGTTAATAGCAGTAATCATGTTAGCTTGGCAGCTCTGTGTCCTGAATGAATTCGGAGGTGCACTGTGAAAAGCATTTCACAAATGCCTGTGAAGGGAAGGTCTTTACAGAAAAGAGCCTTCGCTTTAATTAAGCGAAGCAGATGGTGCTGGAAGGGAAACAAAAGCACACAGAGGTGAAACATCTTGCTCACAGCTGATCAGTGACAGGTCTCAAATAGTTATTCCCAAATTGTTAGGATTCTGAACCAATGCCAGTCATCAGCAAAAACGATGGCTCACCTTTAGCATTCAGTTTAAATACCGTGTATGGGATTCGTGTCTGCAAGTCAGAGGTGCTGAGGTGGAGCACCACCAGCACACAGGCAGCAGTTCAGGAGTCTCTGTGTTAGATGCACATCAATAATCCTGTTTTTGCATGTAGGAGTTGCAAATTGAGGAAAGTTCCACTCTTCTTGTCACAGCATTCAGGAGGGTATTGGCAGATTTCAGTAATCCAGCAAAGAGGTTGGGAAGCCTCATAGAGATGTCTCATTTAGGTGCTGGATTGTATAATGAGAAAAGTAATGGTAAAAAAATAAAATTTATTTAAATAAAATCCTGTTTTAAAGATGCCAAAGATAATGATATGCAGCTTTCATCCTCCTTGCTCTCCCACAAGGCGTTTTTATGATGCTTCCATTGTTTCTGCAGGTTGTGTTTCTTCAAACTTTCGTGTTAGCTGCTCACCACGTGAGTCCCAGAAATGTGGAATCTGTTTCTGTTAGTGCAGTGTTTGAATCAGTTAAATCCAAAACACTAACATTTCTATTTTTAGTTTGCAGCAGCAATAGATACCTAACATGTTCACCTGAGAATAATTCTGTTGAATATGTAAAAAGCATATTTTGTGCATCATCTAAACCATTCTTCTATGTATGTAGAAGAAATGGATCATCTGTGCTTCCAGGCAGCACCATTTAGCAGTAGGTAGGGAATGATCTTCTAAGAAGGAAAAACGATGTCCTTTGAGCATTCAAGTCTCTGAACTGATTTTTCTTCCACTTCACTGTAAACCCATTGCATTTGCTTAGGTGTGTTGCAGCTGGATGACAGAGAGGAAGGTCAAATTCTTTGAAGTGATACAATCTGAATTACAAACCAGGTCTGGAAGAGATAGTGAGTGGAAAGAACACAAGCCAGGGCTGATCTCTGCACAAGCTACAGCTGCTGTCAGTATTTGTACCGCTGGTCTCTGATAATTAGCTGCTACATGAAATAAAATATCTGGTGTGCCCTAGGTAACTGTTGTTGTTGTGAGAAACTAGGAAAGATAATGCTATCCGTTTCCTGCAATCGTTTCTAGTGTTCCCTCGTTTCCATCACTCACCTTTGGTAATCACCAGGAAATCTCTGGGATTCATTCCTCACCCTTGGCCCAGGGTGCCTTGCCCCGAGGGGCAGGGCATGGGGGGAGGCAGTGCCTGCTTGTTTCCTGGCACGTGTAGAGATTTCAGAGCAAGTGGGAGAGGCAGGAAAAAAATACCTCCTGGAGCAGAAACAGTTGCCAAGACATCACGAGTAGGAAATGAGGGATAGGAATTAGAAGCTGGATCGTAGAGCTGCAAATGATCATAATGTGTTCTCTCCTCAAAAAAGCTACAAAAAAAGTTTGTCACTGATTATCTTTTTTTAATTTGGAGTATGGGACTCCAACACTTAAGTGTCCAGGCTTTCCTGGCAGTGAAAGCAGAGGCGAAGGGCTTTCTCTAAGATCCAAAATACATGGTGGGGCTTGGGGCCTGATGCAGTTTCACCACTTCGTACACAAATCTGCCTGGTTCTGGTACAGCTATTCAGACATCTCCTCACTCCAGGTGAAGTCCTGCCCCATTGGTCCATGTGAGACTTGAAAGGACACAGAAATCCTTGTGTTAGCCCACTCATAATGAATTACACCCGTAATGAAGATGATTTCTATATCATTTAGCTACAAAACATCTGAAATTAATTTTGTGGGAGCAAGGAAGCTGTTCACATTGAGCTTCAGGGGCTGCAGCCCAGGGACTGTTAGCTATCAGAGGCAAATCAGGACAGCATCAAAGCTGAGAGTTTGGTGAAATGCTCTTTTGTTTAAGAACAAGAGCTAACATAGTTTGGCTGGAGACATTTCACACTGTCCTAGCTGGCTTAAGTTGGGCTACTGATGGAGAAGGGAAACGTTCAAGCCTGCTACAATCAGTGAGGGCCAGCAGACACCTCAGGTAGTTCACCAGTTTTCAAATTAGAATATTTATTTGCCTCTACAAGTAATGAAGTAATATCTTAAGTCAGAGCCTAATTTTGAAGGGTGAGATGGGTATTATCTTGTAGAAGAGAAAAAGTTCTCATGAATCGAGTGTGTTAGATGCAGTAACAAAAATATATGAATTAGTGAGAGCTTATCAATTTAACACAATAGGTGAAGCATAAAGCCTCATTATAAATTTTTTTCCGATGTACATATACACACTAAACCTTTCCACTATGTATTTTTTTTTCCTTAAAAACTTCATTTTCCTCCCAAGGTCAGGAGTCTCATGAAAATCCATCCATTTGAGAACTCATTGGGTTCCATTTAACTGAATGGGCAGCTGAGCCAGGTTGTACCTTGCCTCTAAGCTCTATCTCTGACAACAGGATATAGGGATGAATGGGTCAGTGGTGACAGAAGTAAAGCATTTCACCCACTGACTAGGAATTTGGGATTTTACTCATATGACCATTTCTTTACAACAAGTCTCCATATGTAAACTCATGATGAAGGAAAAAAAGCATCGCTGAAGCCAGAAAAATAACACAGCAAAAGTTTAAAGTTATGTGTTGCACTTTGTTGAGTGTCAGCCTGTAAAATGGGAGCCATTAATTCTTGGGGAAAACAATCCAAAATACAAATATTCCATGATATAGAGAAGTCTGTGAAAGCAAGGGCAATACTGATGTACTAAGGCTGGTAGAAGACAGGAAATTAAATGTAAGTTTACAGTGCATCCTAAAAAGACATCTGGGGCTCCATTCAAAAACTCGTTATTGCCTCACCAAAAAAAAAGGTCAAGATTTGGTAGGGCTTTTTCTCAAATACTGTTTTTAGTTATTGACACATAGTTAACAGATAAAACCAGGAAAACATCACAGAAATTATTGTGATAGAGGAGAAACTCTCAGGAAAAAAAAAAGGGGGGGGAAAAAAGGAAAAAAAGAAACACAATATGTAGTTTCCTTCTGCTGAACATTAACTGTGAAAGTCCTTCTGAATATCAGCTGCAAGACCTCTGGTCAGCCTGGGTAGAGTATTAACCCTGTGAAGGGAAGTGGACCCAGAAACTCTTATCAATATTTGTCAGAAATACAATGTAGGGTGGAGTAAAACAACAAAAGAGAATGGAGCAGCATAAGGAGATAGTGTCAAAGAACAAATTCAGAGATCTGAGTTATTTCCCAGATTTGCATAGACTTTCTATATGATGTTGGGCAGAATCAACAAATTTGTTTTTCTCAATTTCCTTCCTCTCTAAATAACTACATTGTTGTCTTTTATTTTGCCTTGTAAGATTAGAAGTGTGATCAGTCTCTATCCACGCTGCTTCCTATAATGGGACATGGACTGTATTACTGCTATGACTTCTTCTGCTACTTAATCACTTTCCTTGAGACAAGGGGTAATGTGGAGAGAGGAAACAAATGTGTTCTTTTGGGCCCCAGGGGTGCTGGAGGCCCTGGAGGACCTGCTGCTACCTTTGTTTAGAACTGGATTCAATGAAATACTGCAAAATTTGCTTTTAAGTGCCCTCTGGCAGTAGGAAATAGGAGACAAGACATGTGCTGACATTTCCATCCTAGGGAAATGATCGTGTGAGTATATCGCTCTTTTCAAACACACACTTACAAATACACTCACAGTAATCTGGATTATAGAGTGCTAGCAATCAATCTCTGAGGATGTTTTTTAAAACCATTAGAAAGTATTATTTCTCAACAGGACAGGAGTAACTGCCGTTCTATTTTCAGTATTTTTGTT
The DNA here is from genome assembly GCA_013400175.1 of Phainopepla nitens. Taxonomy (NCBI): domain Eukaryota; kingdom Metazoa; phylum Chordata; class Aves; order Passeriformes; family Bombycillidae; genus Phainopepla; species Phainopepla nitens. The sequence goes on from VXBQ01016211.1 coordinate 230,698, forward strand.
CATTTCAATATCAAAAGAATTCCATAAATAATATCTCAAATTGTCATATTTTTCTTGTTTTTACTTGTTATCATCAGATTTAAGTAGAAAGCTCCTAGGTAGAAAAGAGAGTTGTGATTAATACACTATCAAGGAAAATTAATCAAGGCTCTTCTCTAGACTTCTGGATAAATTCTGCACGTTTCCCTGTCAGTAGTCCCAGCAACAGTTAAGCTCACAATCAAACACAAAGTTAGAATCAAACTTCTGAGTTTCCTCATTTGTTGTCTTTCCCCATCTTTCACTTCTGTCAAGATAAGAAGACAGAGCAAAGCTCAGAACTCTTTACTTCCAGAGGATGCTGTTTTAACATGTGCTGTGACCTCCAGGGGAAAAAACCCCCATGTACGCATACACAGAAAAAACAAAAATACATCCCTCAGCTGCCCTCCAGATCCTTACTAAAGCACTAATTCCAGCTTTAATCTGGCCCACATTATTTTCCTGAGCATTCAAACTTTGACAATAAAGCCATTTATAGAGTAAGCAGATTTACTGTTTCACTAAGCACACTGGGCTGTATGGTCTGTACACTTTGAGTGAGCCTAGAAACAACAGTGGAAGAAAATACTAGATTATTAGGTTATTCTTCAGAATTTTATGTCAACAAATAGCTTCTACTTTTCTAGCTATGCTACCTGTCTTTCCCTGTCACCTGTCAATGGCTTGCTTCTTTTTAATGAATGCTGGGGCCTCCAAAGTTCCCCCAGGCACAAATACATCAAGAAAAATGCTGAGATTTGTCAATTCCCCTAACATCCATTTAGGATTATTGTCAACATTTATAAATCTATAAGCAAAACATTCCCTTGAGACTGATTCTTTTTGACGGTTAGTCGAGGCAGGTCACCCAGCAGGGAAAATCTTGTTGGTGTATGGCGAGGATGTGCTGCCTTTAATGCCTTCTTTTTATCAGTGATCTTTGAGTCATTTTACTGCTTCTGGAGTAGGATTTATCATTTCTGCATGCGTCACCCCCTTGATTTTGTAATGGTGTTTGTGCTTTTATATAGATTTGGTTTGTACTTGAATAGGAATGAAGTATGTAAAGGCAAAGAAAAACCTCTGTCTTTAGGAGGAACATATGGGATTTTTTTTAATTATTATTTTTTGCTAAGGCTCCTGCATAAATGCTTAGCTTACTCAGTTATAAAAGGAAATATCAAGTAGTTCAGAAATTGTTTTAGTTTAAGTTCGCTCAGAAATTAGTCTGTTCTTTTAAAAAGGGAAGGGAAAATACTACCCTTATGCAACTTTAAGGAAAGCAAGTACACATGGAGGAAACTGATACTGTCAGGCCATCAGTTAAGGGGGGGTGATGTTTGTATCTTACATCTAATATTAGAAATTAAGTGTAAAAGATCCCTAATGTACTTCAGAACTACTATCAGAGATGGCTACCTCAACTTTTTTAATTGCTCAGACATATACCAGTTTACTAGGTTACTAGGAAAGTCTCATGAAATTTTAGTCAATGAAACAACTTGCTTATTAACAAATATTCTTAGAAGTCCATCAAGATCAATACATAGATCTATAAGTAGGATCAATGCTTGGAAGTTAATTCAAATGCTTTCCGACATCCCTGAACATGTTGGCCAATGCTAAGTATCTGGGAAGAGGTTGAAAGAAAAGCAAGAATTCCCAATGTGTAGAGGAGTTCAGGGCAGTACAAAGCTTCAGAATATAAATGGGTTTGTAACGGTTGAGACCCAAAGTTATTCAGCTCAGTAGTCTACCTGCCACAGGAGGAAGAATATAAAGACCAGGCAGGGCAGAATGATTTCTTATTTGCATACGCTCCAGGCCTCCACAACCTAAGGCTGACAGACTTCCTGAGCTGGATGTGGGGGTGTTACAGCTCATTCCTCATGTGAGGAGCTGTGTAGCTCAGTTTTGAGCCCCTGTAAACTGTTAACTTCAGTCTCTGAGTTTAATTTCACATTAAGAATTGTGTGAATTGTCACTTTGTGAACCTATCATCTACTTGCTACCTAGTTCCTGGGGATTCTCAATTAACCTGATATATGTGATTTTAGGGAATCTTAGGACCTGCAAAAGGAGGATGGTGCGTCTGTTCATAGATTGCCAAGAGCATGAAGAATTAAACAAACAAATTTCAGCAAAAAAGAATAATAAAAGCACTTGAAGCTTTTCTCTGAATCTGAATGTTTGCTACTAGGAAAAGCAAGTGCCACACCAACAAAATGAAAATTATTTTGAAAGGTTGCTGATTTGGGAAAGGAAAGGAAAAGGAAAAACCAAAAGACACTCAGTTCAGTGAGGTAAATGAGGGTACATCTGCTTCTTCTGTTAGGATAGGCACACTTTTGAATCCTGGTTCGGAAGTGGTTGTCCCATGTCATTCTCCTGCCCATCCAGGTTGGTCTTTAAGGATTTAGATGGTTGCTCAGGCTTTCAGAAAATGAAGGAATGCCAGAAAAGGGAAGAGTTATGTTCAATCAGAAAAACTTGCTTAAGAGTACAACATTTCCTTACAAACAGAACTGAGCTCAGTATGTGATTTTTCACATATAAAATATGCAATTTGACTTCAGCATTTCTTACCAATGGTTGTGAGTGAACTTAATAGCAACTGTGAGATATGCCTGGTTACTAGAGATAAGGAAGCTACCAAACCCAGCATTGTAAGAGGAATTTAATGAGACCTCATATTTGATTGTGAGGCAGCAGGATTTGAGTAATAGTAGATAGACCTTCTCTGCCTCATCCAACTAAATAAAATTTGTGCCAAAGGCAAATGACTAGCAATGACAGGGAAGGCCAACACCTCAGTGAGGAAAGCTGGGCTACAGTGGAGAAAATGTCAATATTTGGTTATGGCACTAGCAGAATTTAGTCTTTTTGATGGAAAAAACTTCCATTGGGAAGTTCTCAGGACTACCCACATAAAGTGCTCAGGCAGCATGTTTATGTCTCTGTAGCAGAGAGAAGGGGGAATTGGAGCAGAAAGTGAGGGAAAGAGACTTCAGAGCATGGAGGAAAAGAGAAGCCTTAGAGTTCAGAGAAGGAAGGCAAAGAGAAAGGCATGAAGAAAAATGACCCATGAAAGGTTAGAACTCACAAAGAAAAGGATCGTGTGTATGGCAATCAGGGGAGCAGAAAGTCCTCCTAGGTTGATTAAGCAGAGACGTTTAAAGGCATTCAGTCATACTAGTGATTATTAGTCCTTTGAAACCTATTAATCCTATTATGAGGCTGTGGAGTAATTTTAGAATTTAAACAGGCAAGCAACTATATTTAAACTTTGTTGCCATATATTTTCTTTTTATTTTTCTTTTTATTTCATTTCCATATTTCTTTATTTTCAGTTTAATTTTCTTTTCTTACCCTTTTCTTTTCTGTCTTGTTTCCTTACCTCTCCTGTTTCTTCCTACATTTTAGTCATCTGAAGATTAAAGGGGAAAGGCTGTGTGACCTTTACTACCAGCATTCCTCACATTAGGAGGATGGGGAGGCAAAATAAAGCTCCTGGAATCTTTCAAGCAAAGCAGAGTATTATTGCATACACAGTAAAATGTTCATAAAAGGAATTTAGAAAGAATACAGTAAACACCAGTATAAGCAGCAAAGATTGGCCCTGGCCCACAAGCTCTGCCAGGCAGTTGAATACTCATCAGGCAAACTGGCAACACAGCCAAACAGCTGTGTGTTCCCCAGAGAAGCATGTAGAAACACATGGTCTTAGGAGAAAAAGGGGCCTTTCTCTTCTTTAGGCTTACAGACATTCTCCATTACAGTCAAATTTTTACTCTTTCCTTAAGAAGATCTCTGTACCTGGAGAACCATTTTTTTATGGACTCTGATTAAGGTAGTTAATATTTAGGTGGTTAATATTTTAGTTAATATTCACACGTTATATGGAATTTGTAATTACTCGCCAAATTGTAGTGAGGTACACTTTGTCAGCCTGGGCACGTCCCATTGTCTAACTCCCCTGGCTGTTGCCACACATTTGTCATCAGTGCAGAATGATCCTTCCCTGGGCAAGAGCCACTGTATTTCATTCATGTTTGCTTCCAGTTCGGAGGCCAAAGTCATAAGACACACAGGAAATTGTTCTGGATCAATTTCAGTCCATGTGTATATAAACAGTCAGCAGCTTGCTCACCACTTTATAAATCATAGCTAGTGCAGCAAACATTCACAGCAAAGAATGGAGGGCGCTGTGAAACGCAGGAGCACTATGCACTGTGATCTGCTGGCATGAGGGACAGCTTGCCAAGTTATGTAAGATCTCTAGGATCTGAGAGGATGATAGAACCAAGGTGTTCCTGGTCAGCTAGATGTAAGTGTAAAGGGAAGCCGTGAGAGGCTCAGGAACTCTTCCCTCTCAATCTGCAAAAGAATACAAATCTTCAAAAGAATACACAGCCGAAGGGTTGCAAAACCAGCAAAGCAGCATTTGTGGAATTCACAAAGGGCAAAGTGCTATTCTCCATAGCATGCATATTTATTTTGATGTGGTTGTCTGTGGGCAGCAGTGTCTGAAATCAACCACACAACTGACATTTACATTATGGCAACTTTGCTGCGGTCTGGCAATGGGCAGACATCTGAGAGCAAATACAGTAAGCCTTGCTGTCCTCCATGTTCCTTCTTATTGCTAGGTGTAAATGACAACAAGAGCCAAGCAGCTGTATTATCAGTCCTGCTGTAACTTCTGGAGAATTCCCATTTCCCCAGTTGCCCTGTTTCCCATTCACTTTTTTTTTTTTTTTT
>VXBQ01016211.1:235502-278778 GCA_013400175.1 Phainopepla nitens
TCCATTTTTTTTTTTTTTTTTTTTTTTTTCAATGAGGAAAGGTTGCATTCTTCTGGTGGGCTAATTAGGGTAAGAATCCTCTGTCTCTCAGGGCCTAGTGTTTTTGGGAAGAATCCAATGTGAAACACATATAACACTTTCCCCATGCTAATGAATGCCTATGAAGCACATGCATGGGTGAGGGTCTCTGTTAGGTAAGTTCATACCTGCTGTTCACCAATGTCTATAGTGCTGAAAATGCAGACAGTGGATATGTATGAGCCAGGCTGTGCTACTTGCATTCCCAAGACCTAATGAGCCACAAGAGCCATTTGCTTGCTATTAATTCATTAATCAATTTCTTGTTTAAAAGACTTTTTCAGAGGAAAAAAAAATTCTTTCTACCACTTGCTCTTATGGGCTCTATTCTTAAGGAGGACAGAATTCAGATTTCAATTATTTACACACCTAAAAATCACATTTTCTAACTCCATGAGTTCTGGAGTATGCCATAGTAATAGGCTATCTCAGCTCTTCTGCATGTGTTAACACTTTCCATATGAGAAAGAAGGCACATTTCTGGCAGAGTGGTCAGCCATTGGAACAGACTCCTAGTGGATTCTGTATTTCCTGGGCTTATCAAATGAAGGCTATAAACCTTGCCAAAAGATGTGCTATATGCAGATACAAGTTACTGGTCTCTACAGTACTAAGTGGAAAATATTATTTGACTAGACACATAGAATGGCCCAGGTTGGAGGGGAACATAAGGTATCATCTCGTCCCACCTCCCACATCACGGGCAGGGACACCTTCCAGTAGACCAAGTGGCTCAGAATCCAGTGTGGGCTTGAACACTTCCAGGGGTGGCACATCCACGACTTCTCCAACAATCCTGTTCCAGTGCCTCACCATCCTTGTGGTAAACAATTTCATCCTAATACCTAACCTAATACCTACCTAAACCTAACCTAAACCTAAATCTACCCTCTTTCAACTGCCTCCTACATTCTTAAAATTGATGAATGTATGAAATCAGGATTTGAACACAAGAAAGGATTCCTTTATAGCCTAAATTCTACGAATTACTTCTATATAGGATGTGTGACAATGCAATTTGTTAGGTGTTTTCTGAAGGGATATTTTGTTTTTGCAAGAAATGTGTTGTAGAATAGCACACATTTCAGCAAATATGAAAAGGGAAAAAATAGAAGAAGCTTGCAATTTGATTAAAGTTATTGAACTCGATAATCAGTAGATAATGGGCATTAAATATTTTTATAAAAATAAGTGATCCTTTATTATTTAACTAAAGGGGGATTTAACATTTTATCATAGAAATTTATCATGAATATTTCACTCTTGTATGCCAGTGTTTAAATGTTTATGGAAAGAGAAAAGCTCTAACACAAGAAATTGGGATTGTACTTAAAGCACTCACACAGGACACTGGGGATCTGATTTTAAATATCCACTCCAAGTCAGATGGTTAAAAAACCTTGGAAAGATAAATATCTGATTTTATTATATTTCAAAACCAGGAAAGAAATGATTATGTTAATAAACAAAAAATATTTCTGTCTCTTACCTGTCAAAAAAAAATCATAATAAAATAAAAGTATTTAATTTCACAAGTCTGTGGAATTTTGTTTGGTTGACTTAGGCATCATGCAGCTACTATTTTTCTTTGCTGTAGAAGTATCTATTTAAAATAAATCTATTTTAATCTACTTGCTATATTTTATTGCCAAAATAATGATCAATCTAAATGATCAAGCTTAGCCCAGCATCTCTTCTCGGACAGTGGCCAATGCTTCAGACAAAGGTACAAGAAAATCAGTGGTCAATTATACCACAATCCTCCCAAAGTGAAAGATTTTTTTTTTCTCTCTAATTCTTAATAATTATTTATTCTATATCTTATTCGTTCTTAGCTCTTTTATATCCCTTATATAATATAATATGATGTATCTGTGAGGTTCCTTGTCACCATTCAAAACTTTACATTCCCTAAAAATCCTGTTATGTACCCAGTGTTGACATGTGGCAATGAGTTCCACAGATAACTTATATATGCTGAAACCAAAATATTTTCTTTTTATCAAACAAAAAAAAAGTATCCTTTCAATTTAAGTGCACTTTGTTTTTGTTTTTAAGATGTAGTAAGAACACTGAGAAAATACACTGAGGCAGTAGTGGTCAGTCTGGATTTGATTTAGACCTTTGTTCCTGATTTAGGAGGCTTTAGCCATTTCTGGACCAGAAATACAGGTTCTCACTAACTTTTTGGGTATTTTGTACACCACAATCACTCCACTTCCATTAAATAATACAAATTTAGGGTCCAGACAGCAATGCCCTCTGGTACCAATGGTTAAAGCAAGAAGGTGCTGCAAAAAAGCATGTTCTAAACCTTGGAGGTGAGGGAATAAATTAAGCTTAGGTTCCCTGCTCTCTGAGAGCATCACTGGGTCATGTTACGAAGAGAAAACTAGAGGAAAACATAATTATGAATATATTAGTATTTGTGAATCTTATTTATACCTTAAATTTTGCACAATACTTAAGCCAACTTAATATTTCAAGAAACAGATATAATTTCCATCATTAAATGGAAATTTTATCATACATCTATTATACAGAGTAAGTAATAATGTATATTTTCAAGGTGTGATTCTCATGGAGCAGGAAACCATGGATGAATACTTTGAATACACGGTATGATCAATGGCATAATAATTGATATTTGTTTATTGTGTGTTCTTCCATGTATAGTGTGTAAAGGCACAAGTGTCTTTATAGTCTCCTATGTGCTGAGAAACAATGTGGGAGTCTCAGGTTTGTAGGAGGTACTTTCCAGGCACAGACAGGAAGGAGATTTGCATTCTTATGGGTCTCTTAAGGGGAAAGGCCACACTTTCCCTCTCTTCACATGGTTTTGTTTTGTGGGGTTTTCTTGGGTGTGAAAAAAAGAGAAAATGTCTAAATAGTTAAACTGACTAGATAGAGAGAGACAGATTTGTAGGATTTGGATCCCACTTTAGGTACCTAAATAAGGGGCCAGATTCTTAAAAATCTTGCATCTGTCAGGTCCTGCTAAGACCAATTTGCAGGGAGCAAGGGGAGCTGCTGCATGCAAAGCCCTTTCCAGAACCTGGACTGTGTGCCCCACCGGTTTCCGTTCTCCTCCTATATGGTCAATTAACAAGTTCATTTTCCCTGGTATTTGTGGGGGCATGTCACTGAGGGAGAAATGAAACATTTCCTAAGAGTAATTACAGTAACCACTGACAATGACTTAGGAATAGCAGTGCAATTGACCCAACTTTGAATGCAATATTCACACCACTAAAAAGAGTTGTTGAGGTCTGGACCTCTTAGACAACCTTCTGCTGGTTCCCAGCCTCCAAATCTGAATGAGTGTCCTCTGTTGCCTTCTGGGTTACTGGTCCTGTATGAAATTGATATGAAATTGGTGCACATAAGACAGGACCCTCTTCATAAAGGAGCCATATAAAGCAGACTTTTTCACCTTCCTCTGAGGAAAGAAGAACTCTGCACTTAAGCTTCATAAAGGAGGGGCCTAGCCACCATCAGTGGATTCCTGTTACAATAGGATTAGACAAAAAGCTACTACAAAAGATTCAGAATATAATGATACTCCTGATGCTTTCACTTTTGATGCCTTAAAAGCTGTCTTTGCATTATATGCTGCTGGCTCCATTGCACACTCTGGGGCATTAGGGCAAGTGAACATGCAAGGAAAAGGAAAATCAATCTCCAGCCACAGATAATGGAACTACTGGTGCAGATGGTCACTAAACAGAAGTGGTTTATAGGCCTCACTCTAGGGCTTGAGTTGCTCAGATGATTCCCAGTGGATAAGAAGGAGAAAACTTATGAAAAAATATGGAATATCCTTCCCCTTGGGATCATATATAGTTCATTGCACTGACTTTTTATGATTTGATTGTAGTCTGCTCTGCATTCACAGCTTGATGCAAAATTGGGAGGGTTTTTTTTTTGTTTAAATTCCACGGTCAGCCACTGCTTCTTTTAGGTCTAAGATACCACAGCTCGTGCTGGAAAGTGTCAAACACAGAGCCAACGTCCATGATGATGGATTGCAATGTTGTGTGAGTTACACAGGAGAGCGCCATTGTGTGCAGTTTTTCATGTAATTAGCCAGGAAACAGATCTTGTTGGACACACACAGCCTTTGGAAACAGAATTTTTATCCTTGCAACTGACCCTGAACAGAGGTATGACCAAGGTTTCATTAACCACAGCAACAATAAATGCTATTTTTTTTTTATGCATAGGAAAAAGATCAGAACTTAATGAGCACCACTCTGTATGGTTTAAACAAGTGAAATACATATTTAGGAAAAACAGGCAAATTAAAAATGTTTCCACTTACCTACTTAGCCAGTCTCATAATTTGAGTTTTTAAGAGTAAAATTCAGTATCCAAATTCATTTGGGCTTCCAGTGACTTTTTCTTTACTCAGGCATGTTTATATATTAAGGAATCTAAGGTTTTCCACCTGGTTTTTAGAATGGCATTTTCAAAACCACTTAGTTATTTCATTAATAACAGAGTTGTCTTTTTGTGAAAGTGATCTTTGAAAAACCTAGCTCCTGGGATTTTTCCCGTGGTGAAAGGTGAGAAGAAGGATAAGAAGATGAGTAAGATTTAAAGAAAGAATAGGAAGATATATTCAGAGAACATATTTCTGCACATTTTTTAGATTTTAAACTGCTCTTAAATTTTGAAAAGTTTTTATTCTTTTTATAGTTTTTAGAACCATCACTACATGTATTTTTACATGCAGTGGACATGAAGGTAACTCATGGATAACGGAGGAATATCTGAATTAAATGTAGTATAAATACATTTTTCTGGTTAAAATCAATAAAATTCTCTATATTCTGTCATATCATGTGATGCATTAATGAGGATCAGAACAAAAGTTACAGAGCTATGCTAATTTATATTTTCAATTTCATGTGGGATTTCTGTGGAAACAAAACCATTTGCTAAATTATTTTACTGCTTGTGATGCAATTTTCATTATTTTATTACTTAGGCTTCTTTAATTTTTACAGACTTTTAGAACTAATTATGGGGTTTTGAATGCATATATTCTGCATATTTTCTTTTTTCTTTAATGATTCTTAAAATTAAAATATTCAAGAAGGGATTTATATAGATTCTTTTCAACATTTTTATTTAGAATTTGTTGATGCACAACTCTTGTCAGGGTCTGGATAATTCAGCCGGTCAGTTTTGCAAGCCTTGTCTTTTTTTGTCTTCTGACTTTAGGGTTTTTTGGGCGTCATTTTACACACATCAATACAAACCTGTGTTCAAATACAGCTATAGGGAAGAAATCTCATAAGATTTCAGTAGATTTTCCAGCATAGGGGATGGAGAAGGAGAGAGGTCTTCAGGGAGCAATTCAAAAGTGTGGCTCTTTTCTCTTTCTCACATCTTGTGTCCTCAAAATATTGCTGCAAAATCTAGAGAGTCTAAAAAAAATCAATAGTAGTGATCAAAAGCCTAAAAAATATTTCTCACCAAAAGTAATAAAAAGCATAGATATTTTAAAAAGACACAAATCAAAGGGGATATGGTGAAATTATATGTTCTGCAAATCAAAATTATATTAAAACAAAAGTCCAGGGAAGATGAATAGGAACTTCTGTTCCCTGGAGTAAGAACAAGGATGTATAAAGGATGGGAAATTCAAACCAGAAACACCAAAATGTTTTCCCATGCAGCTTTCTGATTAAACATCGGAATGTAGAAAGTAGATGAGACCAAGATCTTGACCAGGTTAAAAAATGGATATGCATTTATATGACTGCCAGGACCTCAATTAAGAAAAATGAATACTTCAAAGGTTTTTTTAAGCATTCTTAAACCTGTTAGAAGACAGAATGAGGTGCTGCTGGGGCTGTTTTATTCCTTGTATGCTGGCCTCAGAATTTTGCTAAGCCTTACATGGCAACGATTTTAGTCCTGACAGAAAAAGTGCACTGCCATAACCAAATAGGGCTGGCAATTTGCCTGTGCTTAATTTCTAAATAAATACATAAAATTTCAGGTACTTGTATTTGCTGAGATGTGAGCCTTGGCCCCAACATAACACAATCCTCTGTGTACATTAGATTCCTCCAGTTTCTCCTGTTGCAGAGTTTCTCACATGCTTCACTTCAGAAGTTTGAGGAAGGAAAGGAAACATCTGGAGCAAAGGCAGAGGGTAAAGAGGTTAACAACTGATGGAAAATAATGTACTTACCTCCAGTTCAGTAGCCACAAGAACTCTAGTTCTGCATTCCTCTCCACAGGAAAAACACACACATGTGATCACAAAACTATCAGTGTTTGGTGTCAAAATGCCAAACCTCCTTCACTTTCTTATAACAATCTGGGCTTTAAATTCTTTTGTGTGTGTGGGACCCAGCTAAGTGATTCAAGGCTGATGCACTACTCAGTGAGTGGCAAAAGAATTCTGCTCTCCATTTGAAGTGGGAGCTCAGCAGTCCCAGGGGTCCAAAGGCAATAAACTGGCAGAAACTCTTTTTAACTGCATTCCCCAAAATTGGCAATGAGTCCTCTAAGTGGTCCAGTTGATAATATTAGTTAATAAAACAATACCAATTATAACATAAATTTATAATACTCATCATTGGGAGGACCTCTGTGATAGGTCTCTACTGTGTATTTGATTTTGGTAGTGAGAATAAACTCCCCTTGCGTTAAGGGATTACAGAGCTAAAAGCTTTTTTTTTTTTTTTTTTTTGGAAGCTATGCAATCACTTTGACTTCAAGGCACTGCTTTCTCTGCTTAGAGGAAGTTTTACGTTGTCCCATGATCTTTAGATTCTTTGGAAGAGGTGAAAATAAACATAGCATAATTTAAAATGGAGATGCCTTTTAGACAAACTATAGTACATTATAAACCCACTTTACCTCAGATTTGATTCCAGAATGCCCCTTCTTTTAGGGACATTAACTTTGCCAGCCCTGTGTTATGCTAAGGCAGTCAGGCTGCTCTGGATTTATATTCCCCTCTGAAATCAATAAAATAGTAATGAAGCAACAGTGGACACAGTCAGGGCCTTGCAACAGAGATTCAGACCCCATGCTGGGTTAATGTACTAAGAGATTTTGCAGCAGCCAGATTTTCATTTAATGAATTTCCTCTTTCTTTCCCCCCTTTTTCCTGAACACCCACCCCCCCCTCCATTTCAGTTTGCTGCCCTTGCTCTTGTGTACTTGCTCCCTTTCATGTGGCAGCAAGTCGAACGTTACCAGCTGTTATAAAACAGGAGATGTGAGAAAGATTGTAGAGGCCGGAGGGGCGATGATGGTGCTCCTGGCAGGGCGGCTCCGAGGAAATTCTCAGCTGTGTCCGACTGGAAGTCACTGCCTGTCAGCCTGCTGAGGTGTGTGGTACAAATGGTATCAACCCTCCAATGGCAACAAGGGTGTAGCTTAGAGGAAAGGTACCACCAGTATTTTTGCATCTCATGAAATGTCCCGGGACAAGTAATAAGGCTTATTAGTACAATGCAAGAATAGCAATCATTGCTGCTATACCTAAGGTTGAATACAATTTTGTCTTCTCTCTCCTTTCCTGAAGTGACTTCAAACTCTGTGAAAATATGGCTTCTTAGGCTTCTCAGGCTGAAAACTTCCAAACAAGGATTGCATCTTTAGGTGCTTTTCATTTTGTTGGATATATTGGGGGTCAAAAAGAGTCAAAGAATTTATGATCTTATATGACAATGAAAATTTCTATTTTGAGAAGTGCCATTTCCTCCCCTGGAAAATGAGAAGAAAAGAAAAATTCCTGTTTCCAGAAATACTCAGAAAGCTTCTGCTGTGTGATCTGCTATGACTGTATTCTTGCCAGCTCTATTACATTTGCATGCTTTGTCCCTACGTATGGAACATCTCTGAATGCTGGGTGTAAACTAAGGCACAGGCACAGAGCAATCTTGTCTCATGTGTGCAGGGACTCTGACACATCAGGGTGTATTTGGGCATGCAGTCCACACACCAGCCACCACATCTGCACTTGCACAGCAAATCCCACGTTATTTGTGTTTCTTTTAGAGTCTCTAGTAGTTGTTGGAGTCCTCTGGTAGATCTTTCTTTTTGCCTAAAAAATGGCAGCTAGAGAGGCAGGGTCCACTTCTGAATTTTAAAAGTTGGCAAGCATGATAGATTTGCTGAAACATTGGAAAAGATTGCGGGCTCTCAGTGCCAAAGCATGTAAGCAGCACATGGGTGAGTGTAAAGTGTTTGGCAGTGTCTTTGCATTTTCTAAGCCTGTGTGCACTGCTCACCTGGCTTGGAGAGCCCAGTCCTGCTGCTCTGAGACCACCTGCACAAGCTCCTGCCACTCAAGTCCATTTTTTAAAAATATAAATATACTTCTCTCCTAACAGGTCTACTTTGGATATTCCCAGCACCCAAACCAGGTTGTTAAAGCTGACTGCTGACCTTAAAAATAGCCTTGAAAGCATAGCACTAGTTCAGTTGTCCAGAGCATAAAAAGTGTTTGCTCTCTTAAATAGGCTATGAGTAACCTTTCACATGGACCTATTTCTACCATCACAAAAAAAAAATTCATTAAGATTAATTGTTGTCAAGCACGCTCTCTTGTTTAATCATCATTGATGCTTTTTGCTTTTTTTCAAATTTCTTTGTGTCATCTATTTTTGCATATCTTTTTTCATACACTCTTTTGCAATGCAACACAGCAATCTGCACTGGATTTTTAGTGAGGATGGTGAAATCTCACCACTGAATCTTTAATTCTCCCATATGGAATAGGACCAGAGAGAATTGAATTTGCAGAGTGGAAAGTCAAGGGATATAAATCATCTTCTAAAATTATCTCTCTCTTTCTACTTGCAGCAAAGGAAGTAATTCTGCCAAGCAAGTTTTCTAAATATGACATGAATAGTAGACTTAGAGAGAGCCAAGAGAACAAAATTAGGTTGGCAAACTTACTAGCTGAGTACCTGTACTCACAGTTTTCTTGTTAAGTATTTACTCACCAGCTTATGTCAAACTAATTCCCCATTGGAAGCAGATGTTTAACAGGAGAAAAATATTTTTTTTCTCTAGGAAGTTCAGTGATTACCTGGGAAGTACAAAATCTGGATCTGGTATCTTCTCTGTCCTTCCTACTGTACAACAGGCCAGGTGAACATCAGAGGGGAGCTACTAAGTGAAAGTGCATCTGACTGTAACACACAAAAAGGACTGTGTAGGGTGCTTTTCCTTATGCTGCTTACATTAATTTTAATCTATGATATTAAAATGAAAAATGCACGAGGAGTCTGTTGAGCAAGACAAGATTCCCTCTTCTTTTCTTAGGTCAAAGTAGAGGAACCAGAATAGTCTGTTGGGCTCACAGTGGACTATTCACCAGCGTGGAAATTTAAAATAAGCTCCTGAGAAGTTACTCTTTCTGATGGCATTTAACTGCATGCAATTTTACTTCATTTGTGTCTCCCTACCTATGTATGCAACACTGGAATGCAACAGGGAAAAGTTTTAAAAGTGAGTAAGGTAAATGACAGTTTGATAAAATTTAAACCCTGCCTAAATATATCCAAACCTGTAAGATTATAGACCTTGTCTCTGAATTCTACTCATGGCACAGTCTGATGGTAACAAGTAAAATTCCTCATTGCAAGTATTTACATGCATCCCTGTCCTGTGATAAACATCAGACAGCAGCAGTAGAGCAAATCTGGATTTGACATCACTGTATCTTGTAAAGGGAGGACAATTGCTCTCTGTAATGAATAGATACCTTTTACATTAAGATACAAATTATTTAATTTATTCTGACAGTTTCAAATGGAACATAGCAATCACTGTATTTAAAACAAATTTTTTCTTTTATTTAATCTGAATAGAGAACAGCTGATTTTAGTCTTTGCTGAGGCACAACTTCCACCATGCTTTAAATCAAAAATTAGCGAGAGCAAGGTTGGACAAAAATCTCTGCCTATTTTTGTATGTCATGCAACTATATTATATAGATGTGCGTGGTATTACTGATCACACAACTTTCCCATGTGTGAACCATACAATTATAAAACGCCTTGGCTCCTTTTTTCCTTTTCAGAAATGTGTCCCACAACACCCTGTCCTTTGTTTTCAGATAAGAATAGTGTTCATATATAGATTTTTTAAACTCCAACTTGGAATTCATTGAATTACCTTTTCATGTTGACTTGCACATGCATATTTGTTCTTTAAAGCCTCATTTAGTTGCTTTTTATATAAGCAAAAAATAATTTTGTAGCTAAAATTGCTTTTTTGGTACAGTTTGATTCAATCAGCTTTTAACTGTGCTGATATTTACCGGATGGTCATAAAAAGAAAGCAAAGTGAAAATGACAAAAAGCCCCATGTTTTGCAGAAGTTCACATTCAGTGCATCCAATCTGCAGTCCCTGGAGACAATAAGAGAAAAGAGCAGGTCTGTAATGCAGCTGCCAGTTTAGTGATCAAACCCAACAGATTGCGGTCTGGCCAGATCTGGTGTCCAGATAAAAATGGCATTCATGCTAACCATCTGCCTACAGGTCAGTGGGGACAAAAATTAAAAATAATTACCTCTAATGAATGAATAGACAATGGCAATCCTGTGTGAGGTATGGTATCATCTCTGTGCATGCACACACGCATACACACAGATATACACACACAAATTGAAGAGTCCTTGGGTTATTTTTTTTAGAATGCTCCCAGCTACACTTTTCATGTATGTTTTATTGCCTCACTTTCTGCCTTTATGTTATAGTAGTTTTGAAATACACCGCTGCCTTTTCAGGAACTAAATTGCACTAATGGTGATACAAATAATACCTTGATAATGTTGAGTGCAAGACTCAAAAGTCAGCTTCTTACTCCTAAAATCCTTAAGTCCATCTAAGTCTGAATAAGCAGAATTCTAGATTCATAATCTCCAAAAAGGCTATTTGGACTATTTACTTTCAGGCACAAGCTCTGTGGAGAATTAGGAGCCTTGAAAGAGTTAAGCTGAGCACTGGTTACTGCAGCTGGAGCTACTTGGAGGGGAAAGGAAAGGTCCCGACTGGGGTGTGAAGCTGCCTGGGGCTGTCCGACCTGGCTTTCGTATCTACAGATCCAAGTCCACCATTCAGAGTTGCATCTGGCATCTATGTGTCACAAATTCATGTTTTTTAGAAAAAGAGTGGCTTGTATGTGGTGAAAAATACAATAAATCATGGAGATTCATGAGCATCTCTTCTTAATAGCCCCTGAAATGGGCCTGCTGTTGCTACAGAGAGAGACTACATAGTCGGTAGTGTAATTTCAAGAGATTGCACTTTTTTTCTCTATTTCTACAGCTATGGAAGAAGATTTATTTCTGTATTAACAAATACATTCTCCAAGCAAAATTATTCTACTGTCTTCTATACCAAGCAGCCACTAACTCATCATTTTCCCCAACTATTCTGGAACCAAACTTGCTCTGAAGATATAATCCAATTTAACCAAAGTGCCTTCTTTTTACATGTCCATATAAACAAATCTGAGCATCCAAGTAATTAATTTATTTGTAGAGGAAGCCAATAAGCAGATTTCAAGAAGATTTTACTGCTGCTAAGGCTTTGAGCAAACTAAAGGATACTTGTGCCTATAAGAGGCTTGTAAGAGCCCTTATTGACTTCATCTAGATTTAAATTACCTCTTTTCTACATATATATGTATTACATAATGGTAAAAGATGAATTAATTGATTGTAAAAGCCAGGAATGACAGAAAATGTGTAATGAATATCTATGCAGAAATGTGTGCTTCAGCTTTGATAGAAACAGCCTAAATTTCCCAACTGTCAAGAAACAGCAGTTTTTTTGAAATCATAGTGAGCTTGGCTTCCTTATTCAACTTTGCAGTGTGCAAAAGTTTGCGAGAACCTCTAAGCTCAAGCAGGTTGTTGTAAATTACATCTTCATCAAGGAAAGATAAGCTGGTTTCTCTCAGCACCCAACATCCTCACCAAGTCAAGCTCTCTGGCTGTGCACACACTGCTCCCAAAGAACCTGTTCACAAGAAGCTTCCTTGGAAAGATTCAGAGGTGTCTCTGCAGGCTCAGAAGAACCCACGCTGCAGAAGGAACTGCACTGTGTAGTCAGCTCCTAGCAGTTGAAGTCCAAAGCCAAGATATTCTGAGCTCATGTCCTTGTCTACAGCTCTCCAAGAGCAGCCCTGCTCCTGTCAAACAGAACCCAGCAGATATTTCCAGCAAGGTTCAGTCAAATTGCTGAGCTGTAATTTTTGTTAAAGGCTGTTCAGGCCATTGTTTTGTTTTTAGTAGAATATTTTGCCATAGTAATAAAAAAAACAAAAATTGTGAAACAAAGAAAATTACTGCAACTCCTGCAAAGTACAGGTTAGTATTAATTTCACAGTTGCCTTCAAATGCAAAGTTTATTTATTTATTTGAAATAGTCATCTCTGCACAGTCCAGAGAGCAATATTTATGTATATCTGCACAGATGTCCACAGACTTTAAGAAAAAATCATTATATTTCAGAGTGATCTAGTGATTATGCATGTGACTCTTTTTTAGGATAGGATGAAAGAATTGCACGTGGCCAATGCTTTGCACTGTGCAATGCAGCCAGGAGGCACTCAGACATGATAGAAACTGAACTGTAATATAAGAAGTTGCACATAATGAAGTAGAGTACTTATTAACTTCTTTAAATAGTATTCAAAACATTATGTGGTGCCTGTCACCATGAGATCAGGATTCCAAAAATCCACAAAAATATAACTGAGCTGAAAAAAATTGTTTTTGCAAAACAGCATGATGAACATATTCCTTTTTGCAATTTTTTTAACATTTCTTCAAACAAATCAGGTTGACAACCAACCTTGCAACCAAATGCACTTGCATATTGCCAGTCCTCAATTAATTCAGTAAAACTGAAACTGGAGACTGTTGGAAGTTCAGAATAAGAGTAATATTTACACATGTATGCTGTGAAAGAGTATGTATGCACATTGGAGAAGTTAAATAAGTTTTAAAAAAAAACCCCAAAACTATAGCAAACAAATTTGGACACAGAATTTGGATTCAGAACTCATTTTTAAGAATTTTCCAGCACTTCTGTGTCTCCTGGAAATACAGCACAGACTGCTTTCCCTTCACATGTATTGAACAGATGTAAGAAGTATATGAATAAGGAAAGGTACCTTTCAAATCTCACTAAATTATTTAGAGCTTTGTAAATATGTTAGCATTCAATATATTTTCTTTATTTGCTCACTATTTACTAAATCATTTTTATGGCTACTCCAGATGATTTTTTTTCCTGTCCTGTGGAGGAAGGAAGAGATTATGTTTCCTTTATGAGTGATAGTATGTGCATAGACTATTAAAGGTGAGTCTTATTAGCACAACCTGGAACAAACTTCTAGAGAGTAAGAGGTGGTAGGAATAAGGCCAGTGACAGCTCGCAAAGAGCCTGATGTTTGAGAGGAGATTAAAAGAGTGTTGAGAACAACACACAGACAGCCAGGCATGGAGGAGGTGGTGGAAGAAGGAGACAGCTAAAGCTCTTCTCTACAGAGTGCTGTCGCTCAGAAAAAAAAACATTAAATGTCAGTAGATGTAGAGTACAGTTACAGGAAAGAGTTCACCCTGTCTTGCTCTGTGTGAGTCCCTATATTTTGAAAGTATCTACTTCTAGATTTGGTAAAACTAACTTTACAATTCAATAGCTCTGCCCCATAGATTTATTCAAAGAGAAGGAGACTTTATAGTTTTGTCTTAATCACTGGCATCACATCAATATATTCTGGTTTTTTTTAATTGGTGTTTTTAACTCATCCCTTTTAAAGCTACCTACAAAGAGAATCTTTGTCCCACACCATGAGATAAGGACTTGGTAGTGCCGGGCTAATGGTTGAACTTGATGATCTTAAAGGTCTTTTCCAAACTAAATGATTCTATGATCCTATAAATTCTCTTCTTTTTTTGTCTTCTAGTTATTTCTCATGCATTAAATCTCTTTTTACTGTCTCTCTTATTTTCATGTCCTTTCTGCTGCTGACTAACCAGGTTCTTATCCTTTTGCTGACTGCATGTTTTCCAGGAAATGAGGACCATTTGCTTGAGACAGCAGCTCGTCCTGTGCTTCTAAAGTGGATTTCCTGGCTGTGTAGTTAGGATTTTCCATTTGAGCAGTGTCTATCCCCACCTCATCACACAAGGTGCAGCAGCCACAATGTTCTCCTCTAACAAGGTAATCACTTTTAGCTGAACACCAACTTGTATATGATATATTTGTGATCCCAGAACACGGGCTTTTTTAGGTAATATTTGCTTTTGGGGACTCAGCAATCCCAAATGATGTATGATGAGACATTTGTTTCTAAGCTTTTGTGCCATGCTTGGCACAAAATTGAAGCTTGAGATATTTTATATGCAGTGCTAGTCATACTGCCCATCTAAACCTATTGTTGCTCACTGTTAATGCCCAAGGCAAAAGTTTTGCCCAGCTTCTGCCTGGGCATCATGCCATCCCAACAGATGGGTATGAGTGTAGACAATCAAGAAAGTATGTTTGTTCATCAAACAAAAGTGGTTGGGGCATTTTTCCCAGCTGACACCAAAAACAGCTGTCTTCCTTGAGCTTGCTTATTTCTAGTTAAAAGGTCTGTGATATATTAGTAATTCCTCTCTGAACTATGCAAACTGTCAATAAATAAAAGTCATTTACAATTAGCTACGGTTACTATGTTTGACGCTTTTAAACAGTGGCCTCAAACAAGTGCTTATTTTTTGCTTCCAGAATTAGGAAGTAAGGACCAAGTGTCCATGACTCATCTGAGTTGCAACTAAACAGAACTCAAAATGTGCAGCATTGTGCAATAGGCTGCCCTCTCTCCTGATTGCTGAGGTGACAAGGACCTGTGGTACCTGCACTCCTTTGTCATCACTGCTGTTCAAATACTCCCCAACCCTAAACAAGATGTTTGGATTCCATTGTCCAGAGAGAGGGAAATATGAAAGATTTACCTTTATTTTCCAATGAACAACTTGTTTAATTTCATTTGAAAAAAAGAAAAAACCCAAACAAGCAGTTATAAAGTAAAGTCATTTATGGTCTACAGGTGCATTTCAAAATATTTCTTTCATGTTAAACAGAGTAACTCACAAATTTTTGCATTTCATAATCTCCACATGTAGCCATCTGATATTTATATTCCTGGAGAAGATGTCAGCCAGCAGCAGAAGGGAATTAAAAACACAACACTGACTCATCTACGAAGACAAGAGCAGTTCTGCTGCTTCACAATGTCATAATGATCTATATGCTCAAGATTTTTGCTGTATAGGATACAGTGATTTATAGTATACAGTGATTTATAGACATCGTGTGTCTATACAACCCCAAGCACAATAATTTCTTCATGAAATTTTTTACTTTCCATTTGCAACCTTTTATCACAGATGGTCAAAATTTTTCCTCCTGTAAATTGCTGTTATTTTACTAAAATCAATGGATTCACATGGAATTAAAAAATTAGGAGTGTATCCTAATGTGCCTCAGACTATAACCACCATGGCACATGATGAGTGTTCTTAAATCTCTGTTATCCCAAACTATTTTTGTAGGACACTCCAGAAAAAGACTTGAGGCACCAAGTTTCAACATTAAAATCTCAACAAGCATGTGTCACCTCTGAAAGGTCTGTGTCACAGTATGAACGCTGACTGCAGGATACAATAATAGGCATGTATACAAAAAAGAATTAATGGCATATTGTGGTTTCCCACACCAAAACCTTTGAGAGCTGATGTTATACAGAATGTTTTCATTTCCCAGTGTTTAGCAGAAGCCCAAGCATAAGAAGGAACAAAATACATGTGGCCACTGGACTGTCTTCTTGGGATGGCAGCGCTCAGTTTTCTAAGGAAACATGCCACTGTATCTCTCACACATCCACATTTGGAACAGAAAGAGCTGGAATATTTACAGTGATTCCCCTGGGAATCAAAGCATTAATTCACATGGCTATTTTCCCACAGGTTTAATGGGGAGTATCTTTGTCCTTGAAAATCTGCCAGGACTGAGCCCAGTTCTGCAGCATTTACATCTACAGGGCACTGACTGAGTAATCAGAGGGATGAGCATGCTCCATCTGGTCCTTGCCATCCCACTAACATATGCAGTTGTTGGCTTCACCTAAGAGAGGTAGGCATCCATCCCAGTCCCTCTGCATGTGCAAGTGCATGGCATGTCCACCAGGCTGTCCTCTCAACACCCGATTTTCCTGAGTGCCATGAAATAGAAAAAACATAGAAGAAGGAGAACTGAGGTGTCTCTGGAAAGGATACTGGACAGGAATGGGACAGTGGAGCAGTACTGCCTGTCTGGTTGTCTGGTGAGTGAGATACAGGCATTCTGCAGTCATTTCATAAATGGAATAAAAATTCCCAGGAAGGGGAAACTAATCCTATGCACTTTTTTTTTTCTCTCTTTTGTTAGTCAATATAACATAAAACCTTTTAGAGGATTGAGATGATGTTGTGCCACTGCACCATAGGCATACCTGTGCAAAATGATGAAATGCCAGCAACTGTAACTTTTCCTTGTCTCTCAGTGAGTGGTCTTTGATCCTCATCAAATATGGAAAAGGGAGCTTTTTCCAGCAAGCGCATTTCCAGCTAAGTGAAGCTGTTTTAACAGAACCATGGAGCATCCATGAAGAAAGGTAGAGAAAAACTGTTTTGAAAGACAAAAATTTTAATCTCTAATTCTTTCTCCTGTCACTTATTTACAATGTTTAAAAGGAGAACCTTCTCCCAGTTTTATGAGGAAACCAGCTTCAGGACCACCCAGAGAGCTCTATTCCCTTCTCCTTGTCTAAATCACACAAAGAAAAATAAACAAATGAACACAACATTTGCTTTCTCATCCCTTCTTTTCACTAAAGGGTCAGGAAGGTCGGGGATCCTTCTTCTGCCATCTCTGGACACCCTCACCCTCTTCAACAGCCAATCCAGATGGATCATGGCCTTTGAAATCTTAAATCCTTTAATCAGTTTCTCCAACTTTCTCTGTTGGCTCCTTTATGTCACATTCCAGGGCTAATTCAGGTACCTTCATGCAGTGTAGGATTTGGATGACAGAAAACACATGGGGAAGTACAAGTCCAGAGATCTGTGCAAGTGGTGGGTTGATTATCCTTAGCTTCATTAAGGTTGCTCAGCAACATGAGCTTGTATTAATCATGTCAGAGCAGCCACATCCTGACAAGCTATCGGCACTGCCAGGATACAGAGTCTTCCCTCACACTGCTGAGAAAACATTCCCATGAACAGTCCCTCTGCTTCCAGTGAGGTAATGGGGGAATAAAATTTAGACTTGTCAAAAATTTAATGAAGAATTATTCTTACTACAGTTATGAGTCCAACCAGAAAGGAACATAGGATGTTGCACTAAAGACTTTTTCAGTGACTACAAAAAGAGATATGAAAAGCAGCACTTGAAATATTAACTACTGCAGCTAAATGATCTAGGTAATTAAATAAGTGGTAAAGAATTCCTGAATAGATAGATCACTGGCTGCACAGCTCACAGCTTTTCTGTGCCTGGAAAGATGGAGACAACGTATTGTGAGATTCATCACTAAATTTGCAGTCATCATTTCCAGCTGGATTTTTTCCATTTGATAATTTTATACAGTTAATCAGAGCTCATCAAATACTGCAAAAATAACATTCAAGAACTTCAGTTTAAATTCAAACAGCTTCCTCATGTCTTTCTATTTCTTATTAATATGATTATGCTTGCTCACAAATGTTCTTTTTTTATCTCAGTTTTTTAATGATTTCAAATTACCAGCCATTCAGTGGAGCAGCACTTCAAGTAGCATTACAGAACAAGGCTGACTCTTTCATGAACTACCCTTACACTGTCGAGCCAAACAGGATTTTCTCTGGACTTCCAGATATCCAGTATCAACAACATCAAGCTATACCTGGTGCTTTAAATTTGCGGCAGGGCTTACTGAAGAATTACTGAAGAGTGGATTTATATTTTAGTAATGGCAATTCTGGAAGTGGTTTTCCTTTAATGATATGTGGGTGAAATGAATGGGAGATTATGTCAGCCTTTTAAAATGAAGTGAGGGTTTCTCAAACATCTTGCAGATGATTTTAGGACCCCATCCCTAAAAGTCTATGCAGATAGTACAAGTAACAAAGCTAAAGTCAAATGGGATGCTGGAAAAACCATAGGGAGTATTCCCTTGATAAAAAGACAGAAAATTTTGTGTTGAAACACTAGAGGAGATATCCTCTAAACTCTGTCTGTTGTCTATCACCAGCTTTAATTATAAATTGAAGGATTGTGCTCCAAATCCTTTATAAAAGACACACTGGCTGTTATTGTACCAAAGGTGGAAAACTGTTGAGAACAATTTGGTTTTGTTTTGGTTTTGGTTTTGGTTTTTTTTAAATCACTCACTTTGTGGAGCAGGAAAAACTACCGTGTAATTATAGGGAGATTTGCTTAAAACGAACAAGCAAATAAACAAACTCAGGTTTCAAAAAGCAGTTTTGAAACTTTAGGAAAGATTTGATTCCTATACTCTGCACAAAGACAGAAAGATTTCTACTAGTTTGTTCCTACTTGAACATGTGAAAGAAGCACCTAAATCTGAGAGACCATTGAGGCAAGAGGGTTTTCTTCTGTTTGTTTGCTTACACAATTTTGCTGAGGCTTCAAATACTTTCAAATAAAGAACACTTCAGGTCCTTGAATGCTATGTGTACTCCCACACACTTTTTTTTTTTTTTTTTTAAGTTACACATACTGAAAGAAACCACTTACTGGGAAGGAAGACTACTCTTGGCCCACTTCTCTGCAGGACAAACTCCAGATCACTGAGTCTCCATTAGATTTTAAAAGAAGCCTTCGATCTGTGTTGTTTTCTGTATTTCCTCCTCCTCTCTCCCTGCCAGCTATAAAACTAGTACAGTGCAATTTGATTTAGCAATCACTATTTTCAACCTTTTTAAAAGGCTGGGGACTGCCTCATCCTATACATACTATTAGCATGATGAACTTTTACTCTCAGCTCAATTTTGCTTATGCAGCAAACGAGTTAAATGTCATAATTTCTGAATGAACTTGAGTTAGCCAATAGTTTTCAGCAGTTAAACATCTGAAGTGTTAAAACAAAGAAATTGAGCTTCCAGTAGTGGTGTGGTTACTAAGTATATGGCTATGGGATAAATTCTGTGTTATTAATAGTAATAGGAAGAAATTCTTTGCTGTGAGCACTGTGAAGTACTGTTTTCCCAGAGTAGTGGTGAATGCCCCATTGCCCCATCTGTGAAAGTGTTCAAGGCCAGGTTGGATGGGGAGTGCTTGGAGCAACGTGGTCTAGTGGAAGGTGTCCTGGCCCATGATAAGGGTGGCTGCAATGAAATGATCTTTAAGGTCTGTTCCAATACAAACCCTTTTATGATTCCATTAATAGCTCTAAATACCATTTATTTCTAGTTTAAAGAGGGATCATGTCACTTGTTAGACACATCTGCCAATTTTTACATTTTATTTTCTTTCTCTGAAACCTAAGCAAACAATATGATGTGTATATGTCATGTACCAACATTTTAGATCACTATCATGTTATTAATCACTTATTCATCATAAAAATAGAGTATTGTATCAGCATAAGTACCAGTTGAGATATACATGTGTCCCAGTACACATAGCATGGATAAATCTTTCATTTTCTATATCCAAGGTTTTTTCATCCAGAAAAGTGAATCCTCTACTTCATGAAATTCCTCTTTTTTCTGCTTTTATTCCAACCAATCTTTAATCTTAAGCATTAGGATAATTTTTTTCTCTGTCTGCCAGCTGCAGGCATCCTTACTTTCATCTGAAGAATATATCAGGGCTAATGTAAGAGTTAAGATACTTGAGCGAGTGTATCTACCACCTTGCTGTATTTGGAGAATTTTAAGTTGGATAGTCTTCTTCATATTGACTTTAAACATCTAGCAGGGAAAGTAAGTAAGTTTGCATTGTTCCCCTACTGCGCATTCTACTGCCTCAGTGACCAGGCCTGACACTCACAGAGATCAGCACTCAGGCAGCTCAATCTGTTCTACTCCTGTGCAAGGGCAATGTGGACTTGCTAAGGGCAGAGTTTTCTCCTCCACACCCCACATCCAGGCACTGCCCTTTGCTTACTGCATACACAGAGGTTTAAGTAAAATGAAATAAAACAAAACAAAACAAAACAAAAACCAACCCCCTCCCAAAAAAACCCCAAAACCTGCCCAAACAAACCACAATGGTTTAGGGAAACTATAGAACCTCTGAAAAACTTGAATTTAAAAAAAAGAACTTTTGATGGACTGACTCTGGACAAAATGTAAGACATAGCTAAAGAAAATTCACACAGCAATGTCTCACTTCTGTTTTCTTTTGTGTGGTCTATAAACAATAAGGGGATCCTGATTTTCAGTTCATTACATTATTCTCCTCATATTTATTGAAGTGGGGTTTCCTCATGAACTGCCCTCTAGAAGAAGCAACTTCTTCTATTCTTATTTGTCTAACAGTTGAATCTCACAAGATGCACAGAAGAGTTCAAAAAGACCAAGCTCTCCTGTCCTTTCTTGGGTTCACTGCTTCCATCTGGCAGCTGAAGTACAGTAGCTGGGTGGGAGAAATAAGCTGAAATTACTGCTGACCATTCTGCTTTCTGAAATATCTCTCAGGGGCATCTGAAGTAAGGATCACTAACTTCACAATGGTTTGGGTTGGAAGGGGCCTTTAAAGGTCCTAGAGTCCAACCTCTGTGCGGTGAGCAGTGACATCTGCAAGTGGATCAAGTTGCTCAGAACCCTGCTTGGCCTGATTTTTTAAAAGCCCTGAGAAGTAGAGGACTCCTGAAAGAGGAACTGAGGATTTCCTGCATCACCAGAATGATGTAAGCTCCAATTGTAGCAGACGATTTAGTGTGGGTGTCCTACGATTTATCCCATTGACTTGGTAGGGACCATGTCTCTCTCTCTCTTCTCTGAACAAGCTGAGATTTCATTTCTTTCAGACAGGTAGTGTGACAATGCAGACAACTTGGTTTCACAGAAAAATTTTCATGAAAACCCCCCATGGAGAGTTTGCACATAAAACCCTTTAAAACACAAAACAGCAAATCAAAGTATCTTTCCTTCCCCCTCATACTTTCCATCTCATATATATACTTTAATGGAGAGTATTATGTTGAAAATACAGATGTATACATAAGCTCATCTTCGAGTTACTCTGGGATATGTAATATAATTATCAGTGACCTTCCTTCTGTCACTTTCTTTTGGATGGAAGAGTCTTTCCTCTCTTGCAAGTGCTCTCATTGCAGAGGGAAGTCCATAATTTCCTGCTCCTCTGTGTCCTCTGCAATCCTTGCCCTGCCGCTCTCACTGGAGAGCTCACCCCTGAGACATTCCCATGCTGGTGGGAGTGGAGGAGTGCAGAACTCTCTGGCTCCACCCTCTTCCAGAGGAAATGTCATGAGAAAATGTTTTCTTGAGGTCTTTGCTGTTAAAATGCTATGAGAATTCTTGCTATCAAGTGTGCATTTTTATGGCATTTTGACTGGAAGTAATGTGAGAATGTTCTTTCTCACATTATTTCTAGTAGAAATACCCTGAGAACAGTGTTGTTTGTGGTATTTCTACAAAATGTTCTTGGAGATTGGATGTGACTAAATTTGCCTTTGTAATGTTTTTTTTTTTCTTTCTTTCTTCCAGCTGAAATTTGGGCAGCATCTAATGTTTCTCTGTTTTAAACATTTCTTTTATCATTAAGCCTTGTCCAGATTTGTGCCAAATGAAGCCTTTAGCTGAAATAGCTGATTTGTTTCTTTTGTGCCCTAAGACCTATCCAAACTGAATCAGAGGTTAAGAAACCAGATTAAACTCCACAGCAATTACAGTATTTATAGGATTTTCTTCTGAGATGAAGTTGTTTCGACTGCCCTTTCTGTTTCAAACTGGACCCACAATAGGGTTGAATAAAACTGTGGAGGAGTAGAGACCTGGAAGAACAAAGACCACATACTGTAAAAAAGCCATTCTAATTAAATCAGAATGAAAACAGAAGAATGCCTTTGCTTTCAGAGAAACAAGTAAGCGACCTAGAGAACCTTATGACTTGGCAGTCTACACATTTCTTTTTTAACAGACAACTCACATCTTTTTAATGGAAATAAATCCTGGAAAAAATATAAGATGTGTCAAGTCAATCAGCTATTTATGCCATTTCCTCCGATCCTGATGTTTCCTTCATGAATTATGCACTTTCAGCTGCCGCTACTCACATATGTGGGCCCTTTGTGGCATGTTTCCCAGGACCAGCATGTGATTACAGATCATAAAAAATGAACATACACATTGCTCCTTCACTAAAGGCTGAGATGCACAGTTCCAAATGCTCCATGTTAGAAATGTCTCTTCTATTTGAAAAATAGCAGCTGTTATTAAAAACATCCATAGCTATAATAGCTGCAGCCGTGAAAACTAATCACCATAAAGAATTAAGAAACAGATGCCTCTGAAGAAGGGAATAGGTAAAGTAACCACTAACAATTTTCCCACAGCCAGAAGGTGGTGCTGCATCGTAATGTAGTCGCAGGGGGTTAGGTTTGCATCTTTGATAACTTATGCTCTTTGATTCACTTTTAAAAAGTGAAAGAGTAGAAGAAATTAAATCATCACAACTGTGTTCTGAGTAGGGTTCAGCAGAGGTAAAATGAAGCATAGAATTTAGTTCCTGATATATTAAAAGCCTGTGGTTGTGCTGGTGTGAGACTGAGTCTTTCAAAAGTTCTAAGTTTTCTCTCTCTCTATTTCTTTTGTTGCTGGTTTTATTAAGCTCTCCTGCTTTCTTAAGTCTTCTGTTTCATCTCAGGACACTGAACAACACAGAAGAGAAAAGTGTGGTAAACCACCTTGTAATGTGTTTCCTTGAAAAAAATCTTTCTTCTTGTAACATATTGCATAATTTTTGCTAAGAAACTTGGAGCTTTTTCCTTTTGTTGAATAGAAGCTGCGATTTCCAGCTCCAGGTAGACGCTGTTGACTTTGATGAAAGTCTGCAAGACTTTGCCAGCTGAGGTGGTGCAAACTCCTTCTTTAACAGAAGGAGAGAAAGAGAGCAGAGCTGCTGCCACATTGTGTGTCTGCAGAGTGGAGAGTGGCGCTGCGCAGAGGGTCCCAGGGACTCAGCTCAGGTGAGGCAGCGTGGGTGCCTTGTCTGCTCAGCAAGCCTCCCTCAGTCATGCTGCACCCTGGTCTGCATGGATGCATCTGCATTACTTAGGATGACGGATGAGCTTTGGAAATATTCCTAGATTGCCCCTTGCTCTTCCTGCACCTTGCTCTGTGTTTTGAAATAGTCTTAGAGAGCAGATGCTGGTTGTCAGTAAATGGGTAGATGTGCCCTAGCAGCCCATCCTGTGCACTGCTGCGCCTAAGGGACAGTCATGACACAGGACTCCCTCCCTCTCCCCCTTTACCAGATTCTACAGGGTTGGGATTGAGGGCCTCAGCACCAAGTGTTTTTCTCCTAAAGATTCATTCCTATTGATCTGCTTTAGGGGCTCATATAGCTCACGGGTACCTCTGCATAGGCTAAGGATCAAATGGTCAAATCCCATGTTCTCTGATAAGAAAGATATCCAAATTTGATGTGGCTTTTTTTAATGGGAAAAAAGTTAGTAAGAATCAGGCAGCTGCCTCATGGGAATAAAGTTTTGACTGAGAGGAAAATGACCCTGACCATCAGAGCAAATAATCTCAGGGACATGGAAAATTATTGCCAAGTAATGCCATTGTTGTTTGCACTACTGAGGCACACTGAAGCCATCGGCCAGCATTCACTTTTACTAACTACTAAAAAATGTGATGTTTTTCACAGCAAGGGAATGAATCTGGAGGTTAAAATTTTCCATGGATTAAAGGAGAGACACTGTAAGTTCATGGAACTGAAATCCACTGAGAATTAATGAGTGCATAAAAAACACACCCAATTCAGGAAATCGTTGGGCTGGAAGTAGCTGGAGGCTGGGAGAACAGTGAGGGGGATGGGCAGATAGATTTTGCCTCTTCTTACTATTTTCTCTTCACTACTTTGACCACTTCTCTGTCTGCTCTGGGGCTGATAAGAGGTGGTCTTCTCCCCTGAGATCAACTTCAGCCCCTTTCAGGCTTACGGCTGAACACCTTTATCCTCCCAGTGCTTTCCAGAGAGTTGCCTGTGCATCTTCCCTAAGTTCAGCTGTAGCAGCCTCTGTGCCAATGGAAATCAGAAGAGGATTTGGTCTCCTGAACTTTCAGAAGAAAATTTTCCATCAACTTGTTATTTAATTGAGGCTAATTTATCCTTGGCATGACCCTTCTGAGTGATGGCTGTTCTCACATCAGCATGGAACCTGTGATTATGCAGTGACTGAGATGTGCTTGTGTCAGCCATGGAGAGATTATCCAAAATGGAAATCCCTTTTCCACAGGAGATGCCACCTTTGCACTTTGCATAATGTCTTTGACAGGTTGTAGAACCTTTGTGGATTTTTCTGCAGATTTTTCCTTAAATTTAGGGTGCCAGAAAGCTGCTCGCAGTTTGGAAACATACCAGTTGTTCCAATGGGGATTTCTAAGACATGCAAAAATATACACAGATTTTGACACAGATGAAAAACAAAGAGTATTTTCTTTCCTCTAACAAGGCCATGTAGTCTGACCAGCCATATGTAGAATAACTTCATGAAAACTTTGAGTTCACATAGAAATAGGTATGGCTTCATTTCTTTTCAATTTAAATATAATTCTCTCTCTATGTAAATATACAACAGCTTTTAAAATCACCAGATGCTTAATGACTGCTTTCAATTTGAAAAACGGCCCATACTAGATGGAATAGGCCTAACCATACCCAAAATCATGGAATTTTATTGTCTTAAATAAAATTAATTTTGAATAATGAGAGGTGAAAACAGAACCTTACTTTAACTTACAGAATGAAAAAATAGGCAAGTTAATTAAATAAAACATTATTTAAAGCATCTAGAGATCTAAGACCTTTACAGGCAGAGATCATGTAGTTTGGGGTAAGTGCTTGTGTGAGAGTTTCTTGTTGCTGGAAACAGAGGCCCATAATAGAAGTGGTGACAGACCTTAAATTAGTGCAGTGCTACTGTACAATAATGTGTATTCTCAGTGCCATATGGTTGTGATATGCAGCTGTCTTCCTATGCTGATTATAAATTTGGATTATCTGGCAGACATTACAGAAGCGAAAGACATCATTGATCATTTTATCTATCCACTCTGGGTCAGTGAAAGATCATTACTGCCAGTCTCAATTTCTGGTTTTTAATTATTTGCATTACTGTGATGTCCCAAATCCCCAGGCAGGTCAGTGTCCCCTTGTTTTGTGCATTATACACATCAGGGTAAGTGTTGCTTGCTTTGAAAATGCAGATCAGCTAATGTGCAGATGTACTCAGAAACAAGCAGAAACTGAAACCAAGGTGACACGATAGGCTACAAATCCTTTGCTGCTTCACTCTCTGTTCTTTGATTATAACCCAATTATCTTGGTTTGCTTACCAGGTCACCTTAGCTGGTTGAAGGTTCCCAAGCACCTCAGCAGACCTGGTGTGTGGAGAAGCAACTCCCTGTGAACAAATGCAGAAACACAGGCAAACTGGAGTCATTTGTCTGAGATGCCAGCAAGACAGAGTATCACAGGGAAAGAAGTGGAAAGGCAATGTCATGGGACAGAAGAGTGCGTAAAAAACACTTGCAGAATTACTGGAAATTTGTCTACACCATAAAATGGTCACGTGGTAGAAATCCCATAACTAGTGGGAACTGGTGCCATTAAGTGCAGACTGTATACGTAACACAGCCCTGTGCCACTATGACCTGTCACTATTTTCTCGACAGGGCTTATTAGCCTGGGCACAGCACTGTCTGATGTGGGAACAGCGCGTCAGATGTGAACTGGCTCGGGTCCAGACAGCTCCGTGCATCCCTGTATCACACGCCCCAGCACACCAGCTCTGGGATTAACTTGGAGAGACCTCACTTGGGTCTGTTTTAATTGGTCCATAAATGATAAGAAGTCCACATTGCTTCTCTTATCCCACTAATCTCCAGTTTAATAAAGGAAGGTCTTTCTGATGATTAGACAGGTCTTTTCCTTGTAAAAAATATTTCATCCTAGTGTAAATTAATACTTAATTGCCCTCCAAACCCAGAAGAGAGTCCTTTGAAAAACAGACATCCTGGCAGGGCAAACAACTGTGTGTTTTGTTGCTATTTGAGGGGACTTGCACTGAAATCCCAGCCTTTGCTGCCTTTCTCCTGCTAAGGAAGAAGTACCTCATATCACAAACCAGCAGCCCCTTCAGGCAATTGCCATTTAAAGAGTGGCATTGATGGACTCTGTAAGGAGTCCTATTCAGTGCTCTCTGGCTTGGCAGCATGATGTCAGTGATGTGGGCGGCAAACCCCTGAATTTGCTTTGATGGTATTTGTGCTCTTTTTTTTCCATTTTTCACGAATGAGTGATTCATTTCTTTAAAACAATGTGTTTGGAAAGCCTGCCCCGCTAAGGAATTGTCTACGCAGTGGGGGAGGCTTGGAACATTGTATGTCCTCATGGAAGTACCAACAGGGGTTGTGCCAGATCCTTAGTGCAAGAGGTAACAGGGATGCTTGTATCAAAGCCAAAGCTTCATGAATCAAAGGCGCTGACTCTCGAGCACAAGTGCCAGCATTTGGGCAGATAACCCAGCCCGTGCCAATTTAGGGCGAGAGAAATGCCCCAGACTAATCCTGTGGATTCAAAGAAATGCAACATAATCAATTTTGAGTATCTCACAGCCTTCAGAGTCTTCATTTATAGATATTAGGCAAAGAAATAAGGGAAATGATGTGGGCTTATTTCCCAAACAAGAAAAAGCAGAAAAATTTATGCTAAAAACTGATGTTACCTTATGTGGTTTGTTCTAAAACTCAGGGGGACAGGGAAAGCAGCACTGGAAGAAGAAACTATAGATGTCAAATCACATGCTTTGCAAGTGGCTCAACTACAACATAAGTGCTCATGTGGCAGGCAACCAGAATCAGATTTTGGCCAGTATGAGGGCTGTTGGATAATTCCGAGCACCTCCAGCAGTGAGCAACTGACACTCGACATTCACCAGCAGGGTAATTCAGACTGCTTAGACTAGGCTAAGGCAAAATGTTATATGTAATGGAGAAAACGAGACACTCACGGAAAATCATCAATTATCCTGTATGCACAATGGAGCTGGGGGCAGCATTAGATTAAACTCTAAAATCAGGGTCATGTCTGAGCTGTCACTCTCAATGAAATTCCTGGATTGGGCTGAAAATTATGTGCCTGTGTTCACTTAGAAAGAAATTGTGGAATCCTCTTCTGTTTAGAGGGGTGTAATCAAGAATTTCTTGTTCTCTTGGAAAGGTAGCTAAAAAACAAGGTGACTGCACAGATTTTGCATAACCTTTTTGTGATTATAAAGAGAAGTGTGGACACAGCTTCAGACAAATACAAGTATCTTAATTTAACTTTGCATTTCACATATAAAACATTAAGTGGTTCATTGCAACAGCTGATCTCTACCTCGCTGAAAAAATTGACTTCCTCTCCCAACAAGTTTTGCAGGGGAAAGTCCCCATGAGAAAACTGATCGCCTGACTTCACATCCCAGCCAGTATCTGGTTCAAAGGATTGGTCCCAAACAGCAGGACAGAGGACTTTGTGTTAGCGATGTCCAATGCAATCATATATCTAATCAATGTTTCCTTTACCCTTTTTATATTAGAAAACTGCTTAGACAAGTGATTCAAGAAGTGGAAGACCCGATTCCACTTTCTTCTGAAGTTTAAATTCCAGAACTGCTGCATGACAGAACATGTTGGATTGGACAATCTTAGTGCCTTATATTAAAAGTAAGCCAATGGGCAGGTGTCTAAGTTCAGTATCAATATTGCTTTATTTCTGTTTAATGTGTCTTGGATAGAAATGGATGTATATGCACTTAACAGCATAAACATGGAGCCTGACCCACATCATTATTAAAATGGTCTGCAAAATTCAGTAAGTCAGTGCTCAGATTTCATCCCAGTAACACATTTTGGAATGGTGAGTTTACAGAGACAATTTCATGAATTCTCTAGTCCTACTAGGGCAGAAAGCATCCTGTTCTCCTCCTCTCCTTCTCTCTCCCAGAAGATGCAAGAAGGTGCTGTCCACAACAGCTACTGTGCCCTAGTTTTCCAACTCAGTTTGTCTGTTGGGTTCCTCAAGCCCAGGGGTGCTCAATGAGAATGGAGAAAACATCATTCTTAAACATTCGAAAGCAGCTCCCCATTTGTCCTGCAGTTGCATACAAACCATAAAGTGAGTAAACACAAGGAAAACAAGGAAATGCTTTGAAATCAGACTCTCCCTCTTTCATTTTTTTTTTTTTTGGCTCTGCAAGTTGGTACTCCATATGCAGTGAGTAGATTTTTCCTTCTGGTTTTGACCATAAAAGCCATTACAAGTCTGAGAAACCTACCTGACTGAAAGTGGTGTCAAAATGGCACATTACAAAAATTGATATTTTAACAATCATTTTGGTAGGAATTCCCCAGCTGGCCCCCTTATGTTACTTAGAAAAGCATTTTGTATTCTCTTATATGGGGAACACTGGATTTTTCAGTGTAAATGTTATAGATATTATTTTGAGTAACAGTAGAAATATACTTTCAAGAGGAGATATTCCTTGAATCATTCATTTCTGTGTGTCTTTTCACAATATTGATGAAAAATGAAAAAAAATCAAACATTGTGTAGAACAGAAATTTTGAAAAAAGATTACTAAATTTTTTGTTTAAATTATATCGAATTGATATTGTCTTGAACATTTAATGTTTATTTTTACTTTTAAAAAACAGCTTATTTTATATTTGGGATACTCTCTTAACATTATCAAATCAAAACCAAAGTACTTTCTTATTTTATAATAATGATAAATTTTAAAATCCCAGCATTGACAGGTTCCTGACAAGCATTTTTTGTCTTGTGGGACTGTATTTTCTGGTGGAACTCAGCATAGCTCAAAAATTTTCAGTCAACCTTACCATTATACATAAAGACAATTGAGGCCATGACTTTCAACCATTTGTGGAAATGAAATCATATGGATCCAATTGCAGGCTACTGAGATTTGGGTACCATGTCCCAGAGGATCCCTTGAAAATCCTGAAAGAGTGTCTCAAGCACAGTATGTACTTGCTGCCTATTACTTGTTAAAAATAAAAAGTGTTGGAGGCACATGTTTAGGAAAACTTGAAGCACTGTAGTGCTAAAGAAGTCTTTAACTTCTAAGGAATGTCGAACAATACTTTCTTTTGTAATCCTGATAGATTATTCCAATTAATAGATAGTGGGAATTTCATTATATATGTTATATATTGGTGTTTTATAATTTCTGCTACACACTTGTATCTCAAAATTTTAAAAAAAACAAACAAAGAACCAGAGACAAACAACTGTTCAAACCATGTCTTAGAATTTTACTGGAACTCTATGAAATACTTTGAAATTTTATTTGAAGTTCAGAAACTGATGTTAAGTCATCAAACGAGATTCCCTGCCTTTATATAACTGATTGCAATTCATTCTAAACTTCAGTTGTGTTTCCCTGCATACTAACTTCACAAACACAAAACTTCCCACTGCACTTTTATTCACAGGCTTGTCAATCAGGTGCTCACCGTTCCCTTAAAGTTTAAGCCTTATTAACCTACACACTGGATTTGACTGGTGATAGGCCACAACAAACAAAGAGCACCAACTCTCAGGTTCCAAATCCTGTCATCCTAGTTCAGAGGGTCCCTGCAAACCCCCTGTAAGAGATGAAAGGATCAGTCAAATGTCTGATTATTCAAACACACAGGCAATGAGGGCACATTGTGGAAAAAAAAAAGTTAGTGGAGTCCCCTGCTGATTGAGATATCTTCTAAAAAAAATAACTTGGTGCTGATCTTTGTATGCAGATAGCTTTGGTTTCTAGCCCAGGTCTTCATGGGTTATGTCAAATGCACACTGGGAACACCATGTGGAAGGTCTGGACTGAACATATATTTGGCGAATATTGTTAAATTGAATTCACCTCATGCCAGTGTTGCCCAGCTACAACAGGAAACCAGCATGTCAGCTACTTCAGAGGAGCTGAAAAATCACTGCAGTTCTGGCAAGAACAATCATATTTCATTCATTTTCATATATAATTTCACAGTTTAAGGCTTCAGTACAGGCATATATGTATGCCCTGATTTGGTATCATTATTTTATTATGACAATTATGCTCATTAATGGCTTAGGCATGTTGGTCAAATGTAATCCTGCTGACTAAATATCACTCTGTTTATCAGGGTTTTCATTACGGTTAGTTAATATTAGAGAATTGCTCGGAGACCCCACTCAGGCATGGGGCCCTATGAATAAAAGGCAACAATCCTTTCATGTTCTGTAAACACAAATCTACATCATAATTATGAACTGTAGAATGCAAAGTAGAAGATCTGAGGGACAGAGAACAATCATGTTAATGAAGAAATCTGAAAGGTTGGGCTTTTTTATGATTATTTAAAATAAAGACTTTGGCCATTAAAATGAGATAAATCAACAGAGCAAAAAGCAAGAAACTACCATCTACCATGAAGGCAGACTACAAAACAGAAGCCAACCTTAGGTTTTCCCAAAAATATTTGCTTATACTCCTGCTCTCCTGCTCTTTTTCATTTCAGTTTTCTCCTAAATAAAGAGTAATAACTGCAGGATTCCATCAACTGTTGAACCTGCATGAAACAGCATTCAGCTCCCAACTGTAATGGCTTATGAGCTTCCCACTGACCTAACTACCAGTTAGTAAAATGTAAATGGCACAATAAACAGGGCTCATGAGAGAATCAGATCATACATATATTTTTCTATAATACCTTTTGAGAAGGGGGAAACAAGTGCAGGTTGTAGCTGAATAGTGCAGGGAGCACGTGGCAACTGGTCCTTTATTCCGTCTACCAAAGCAAACTTTTTTGTTTTCCCTGGCGGAAAAAAAGGCATAACAAACTGATGTGTGAAATACTTTTTTCACTGAAAAGCTAGTTTTCCATCCCAGAGTAACAGATCCAAAATCCAGATGGCTTTACCTACATGTCTCAGAACAATAAAAGAAATTAGGGTAAATAAACAGTGACAAATATCCCATCAAGATATCACTTTCTTGTAAAAAGTTGAGTATCCCACTTATACAGTAATGCCGCCTTCCTGTGTCATAGTGGTATAAACCACATTATTTAAAAATGTTTTATTTCGTGGTTTTAGTATGATGCTGAATCAACTCTCAAAAATGTTAAACTGCATCTTTTACTTGTTTTCTGCAGTCATTCAATATGTTTGACCATTTCTTTAGAAAATGATAATGCTAAGATTTTCATCTGTTTTCTGTGTCAGCTACATCTTAATACTTCTATCCTTTAAGAAGATTCCTGCCCATTCAATAAGCATGTTAAATAAGGGGTAAATGTATGAATAAACTGGTTCTTATATGATTCAGAAGCTCACAGCAAAAAAGCAACCAAGCATATACAAGTAATACGCTGTTCCTCAGGGAACACAATACTTGTACCATGGCTTTGGCTTTATGTTGCAGAGCTGGACTGAGCCTGAGAGATGAATGTAAAAGATAAAGAAGCATTGTAAGGTCAGTGACTGAGCTCCTCTTTTTGCTAATCGGCTTCCCTTGTTATCCATCCAATTTACTAGAAGGTTAACCTTTTCACTACTGCTAGAAATTAGCTAATTTTTTTTTTTTTAATGAAATGACCAGGGTGACAAATTGAACTTGTTGTTGTTGTTCATACAGCTCTGTAACAGTAAATGAAATTCAAACAAACAAACAAACAAATAAAGATTCAGCAGCATTTTTCCCTTCAAAGAGCATTCAAATGCAAATGGGTTTACATGAAAAGAGGTACCAGGCCTTCATAGATAAAATATTTCATGGAGATAGAGCTTCCAAGGCCATGGAAGGAATGCCAATGTCACATATTAATTAAGAACATATTTAAGATGGACTGACCTGGAATTTTCCAAAGGAACATATTCCTGTTGAAAAATCATTTTCTTTTAAACTAGAACTTTATATGGAGATGCTGTTTCAAATGTCTTTTAAATGTTAAACACATAGAATATTGTATTTCAATATTTTTAAAATGTAAAATTTCTTATTCTGGTTGAAATTATCACAAAAGTCAATAAAAAAAAAAGCAGAATAATTATACATAAGTGAATCAAAACTCATATATCCAAAGATTTTAAGAGGTTTTTCATTTCTCCCTGGATCAAGATAAAAAAGTAAATTTGTTGAAAAAATGTGCAAAAGTTAGGGTTTTTTTAAGTTATATTCTATATCCCAAGGTAAGAATGAAAGAAAAAAAAATTGAATCCGGATGGGTAACCCAAAGATGAGGGCTTTACCAGTTGAAAGATCAAGGTTAAGTGCTTGATTCCATCACAAGATATTTTTGTGGCTTTTGCCCAGACAGTTCATTTTGTGCTCACCTGTCCTATATTCATGAAAGCAGTTAAATCTCTAGGTCTCAGACCGCACCATTTGTCCCCTAGAGAAACACATATGAGAAATCAGTACCTTGTTCTAGAGCATACACAAAGGACTGCCCCAAAAACTGCCTTAAGGTAACGTGGCAGATACAGGCTCCTTAGGAAGCGCCATTTCAGGAGAAGAATTGATCCAAAGTTACAAAGACTTTGAAGAGGAACAAAAGTCCCCAGAAGGATCCCATTCATTAGATGTACCCCAGCTTTGACAAGTTTACACAGGTAGAATAAACTTCAATCACTCTACACTGCAATTTCTTGTAGTAAGAAAAAGAAGATGTTGTGTAAAAGACATATTTTACTCAAACATATAGCTATTAGTGGGACCCTCCTGATATCTCCTACCACAAAGGAACAGTCTAGGGGTTAACATCTTAAGTAAATATTAGCTCTGTGGACATGACAGTGATAGAAAGGAGGGAGGGAAGTGCATTAATTAAGAAGATGATTGGGAAAAATGTCTATATTTTGCCTTTCTTAAAATATGTATATCAATGCAGAATATTAGGGAGGAAAACATATGAAAACACTTAAAATATGGTAGAGGTGCAAGAGAAAACAGGAGAATTCAGATCACCACTGATTATGAGGCATGTTAAGCAAATTCAGCTCTAAAGATGAAGGAATTGATGCAAGGACTTTCTTTTTTCAAACAAAAAGAAAATCTTAGTGGCTGTTCCATTTTGAAAATTAAACTTCCAATGTTCTAAAAATGTGATCTTAACACTTGTAAGAATAATATGAATTCTTAAATTCGAAGGATATATTTTCCAGGAAAATATCCATAGGCATTTTGTGTGTCAATTTTATCCCAATGGTAAAAGAAGAAAGTTGAGAACTTTTATGAAAATTAAAATAAGCCGTTGGACTTCAGTCATTCCACTGACTTGGCTTGCAGCCTCAGTATATATACTTTAACCTTCTCTTTATCCTTCAGTTCTTACTATAATACAAAACTACTTCTGGATGACTCTCTGAAAAATCTTTATCCTTCAAGCCAGACTTGGTTTTAATTGTTCTTCTTTGAATATTTTAAAATAGTGATGAAAAGAAATGAACTGTTGTGTCTTTTTATCTCAAGAGTAATAAAAGCATTTGAATAGGTTTATTATTTATATACACTATATAGGTCTATTATTTATATACACAATTAAGAGTATAAAATATAGAAGTTAAGTATTTGTAAGTTTGGTATCAAGTCAAGATAATGATCCTTAGGCAGAAGAAATAGGTAAAATCTTTGGGATAGTTTTCAAACGAGATAAAAGGGAAGGTTTATGAAAAATTGTAGGAAAGTGTTCAGAAGTTTCAGTTTAGGATCTTCACATTTAATAAATGTTCCCACCCACTCCAAGACTTCATAAACCTCATCCAACACTTTGTACCTTCTGAGTGCACAAATTATTAATGAAGAAATGGTGGTTTCTTGTTCTTTGCATAGTAAAAAATTTGCACCAGTTTTGGACTTCTAATTCCAAAATGCAGGTTCTAGGGGTTTCATTCTACCCTCAGTTAGGTATTGCAGGTGCTTGACATCTCTTAAGTACTGCAACTCATCATCTCAGTTTAGATCTCCAACAGTTTAGCCCTACTATTTTGACTTAATGTTGGCATTTATTATAATCATGGATAATTATGTATAATTATAATTAAGCCCTAATCCTCCTCAATTACACTGACATAAATTAGGCATAAGGCATAATTTAATCAAAATTAATGGATTTGCGCCACTGTGGAGCTGACACAAGGATAAATCCAGATCTTGTATCATATTATGAAGTATAGCATTCCAAGTATGCCAGAATGAACCCATCTTATGGGTAACTATTGTTCAGTTACATGAAATGTTTGTTACTCATTGACTGTCATTACCAACAAAAAGGGAAAAGTGTATTGGTTCAGAAAATAAAGCAAAATTTTCAAAGGAAACACTGAAATCTGAAAGAATTTCAACTCTTGTACATAGAAAAAACATTTGTAAGATCATAAAGAAGTTTATAAAGATTACTTTTGTTTAAAAAACTCAAAGGAAAATTCATTCCCTTGGGCATTTTAAATGTATGCGGTAGAAATACATCCAGATGCTAACTTTTCTGGCTGACCAAGTGTGGCCTTAGAGAGGTGGTTGGGGAAATGATCCTTTACAAAACATGAGATACAAAGCTTATGTTGTTGAAAGGAGAAGCATGTAATCAGCTAAAGAATTCCTGAGAAAGACCAAGGGCAGCAGATACTGAAACCTTGAACTTTCTTACTTCAATGCATTTTTTGCATGCTTCCTGAAGAAAGGCACAACCAAGGGAATTTATTAACTTTTAACTTAATTAGGTAGATGCCAGAAAAATGTTCATTCCTGGACCAGTCTATCTAGATATTGCAACCTTCAAAAAGTTGTAGCTCCTCTTTAAGGACTCCAGTGGGGATTTTTTTTTAAGAGGCTATGTGAACTATTTCATCTTCTA
The DNA here is from genome assembly GCA_013400175.1 of Phainopepla nitens. Lineage (NCBI taxonomy): Eukaryota > Metazoa > Chordata > Aves > Passeriformes > Bombycillidae > Phainopepla > Phainopepla nitens. The sequence goes on from VXBQ01016211.1 coordinate 270,750, forward strand.
AATACAACAATAGCAACATTTTAAATGAGAATTTTAGGTGCTCAGTTTCATGAGAATATATCTAAGGCAACAGACAGTATGGTGTGTATATATGTGTGTAAGTTTAGTTCAAACAGTCTATGGAAATCTAAAATTTTTATAAAATAATACAACAGTCAGTTCCTGTGAAATATAACAGATCTCTCCCTCAGGCACACTACAATACATGCAAACATACTTTTATTTCTAGCATTGATTCCTATTCATTGCCCTCTGACAGAGAATATATAACTTTCCCAAGCGACACTGTCAAACCTATAATAGAGTTATGCTCTCCCTTAGCTTACTTGTATAAAACTTAGGTTTGGTTTGGTTTGTTTTGTTTAATTTACTTGTCTCTTATTGTGAAATTGTTGATGAAATAAAAAGGGACGTTATTTTAAACTTTTCTCTTCTTAGGCTCACAAAAAAACTGCCAACAGAAGCAACAGAATTCTGATTCCCTGTTTTCCCCTAAGCTACAACTATTGTTTCACATGGAGTCTTCTGTGTCAATCAAAAAAAGATGAGGAGAGGATGTTGTCCCTGGCAATGGAAACTCAATGCTGGCCCTTCAGCCTGACAGGAAACATAGGCTGTATACAGAGCTAAGAAAAAAACCAGACTTTAAGAACCAATTCTACAGCAAAAATAAGTTATAGGTGAAGAACAAACACTCTATGCTAAGCCATAATCAGATTAATTTCATTCACTAGGTTGATTTAGAATATCAGCATTGCAAAGAAGGTTGAAACAAGTCCTGATGACAGAAAGTACCTTGTTCTCTAACCTAATTCACCAGCTACTGGTGGTGAATTCATTGGACTACTTCCAAATAAATTAAAATGTATTGGAATTAAGAGTAGATAAATTACAGACAAGTCATCAGAATTCCTCAAAGCCAGAGCCTAGAACTCCAAGACAAAATTTGTATAGAATAATTTAATTTTAGCAATGGATTCTTAAATCCATTCACAGGTATTCACTGTTACACATCTTTTGAAGCATAAACATTATACAAAGAATGACACATATTTGAAAGCTATCACAGCACTGGGATAATACTACAAACCACCTGTAGTTACTCCCATGTACAGGTCTGAACTGCTGTTAAAGTATGCAGATTTTTTCTGTCCACATGCCACAGTTGTGTCACTAGTCTTGTATCTCTACTGGAAAATCCTACTATTGGCTGTCAGTGTTGCAGCCCTTTTAATATTGTCATCAGCTGCATATTCAGTCTCTGAATCAATAACTTTAATCATCTTTATGGTTGTTCTTTTATTTATGTCTATTGATTATAGTACCACAATGTAAGATATTGAGGGAAGGAAATGACAAAGGACCATTGGAAAAAACAAAACCAGACAAACACAACTAGGAAAACTTTGAAATTAATTAATTTTTCCAAAATGCTGTCTCTGAAGAATTTTGATGCACTAGACATTGCAGGCAATTCAACCATTTATCTAGAGGCCTTGGTAAACTTTTATATACAATATATTTCAGTAAAGTCATGATTAATACAATTCTGGTGAAAATTTATATGCATAAGGATTTTTTTTAACCATGCAAAATAAATAGCAGATAGTAACTGAAGGACAAATTAGGTTTACCAGCATAATTGAAAAATGGCTTCTGCTCCACTTTTTTTTCAGTCACCAAACAGTTAAGATTCCCAAACACTTATTTATTTTTTATACAAAATTACTTAGCATGTCTGAAATAATTCAGTAGACTGCTCCTCTGACTGAAACCACATAGTTGTAAATAATTTAAGAAATTCCTAAGTTATTCTATAGAGATTATCCTGACTCTGGACCTAATTTCACAAAGGTAGAAGATGCCCAATTGTTATTTTACTCATTTGTTAAACTCCTTTTTTAAAGTTAGATCTTTCATTTTAGTCTTGGGAAAACCATTTGCTCCATCTCCTTACCATCCATTTAAGAGCAAATCTCAAGAGCATGACAGAAATTTTAATCTTCTGCTTCTATCATCACTATAACAGTATTCTTGGGGAGGAGGAAAGAAACTATATATATACACAACAACGACTGACCAAACAAACAAACACAAAACCCCAGAAAAGATGTTGCACTGCAAGAATTAATCTCAGAGGTTTAATAAAATTTGTATTACCTTTGGGCTAGGAGAACTTTTACAGTAATCCTTAGTAAAGGCTGTGTCTGAGCAAATCAGAGACTGTTAGCAGCTTCACAGGAGTGTCAGAAAACACTGAATTCAAACCCTTAGATTAAAACCCTCAGATTTAATCCCTTCAGAAAGCTCTGCTAGAAGTTCATAGGAGTTTCTACAGAAGATAGGTCTTTGAAGAGGTACATGCACATATATAGACCTTGCAGTTTATATCTGTTCCGAATAGTGAAAGAAGAAAATCTATTTTGATGTGCTGGAAGTCAAAACAACTTCCTGTGTGTGATTCATTCATCTCTGTTGCGTTACACAGAACTGGCTAAAAACAAGATTTCTTTTTTTTCTAGACTGAAATGTGGGCATCAGGGGGCTAAAAGTACAGTTTCCTCTCTTCTTTTTTTTCCCCCAAACATTTTTTTTACCCTTCTTCATTGGAAACATAATGCTGTCAGCTGTCCCTGCCATCTTCCAATTTCAAGTTCTCTCTCTCTCCATCTGTGTTCATACTTTTTTTAACTCTTAATCAGGTCCTGCCGTGTCTTTGTATAGGAATTCATCATCATATGGCACCAATTCAAACCTGTAACATGAATAAAGGTTGGTATTTATCATAACTGCTGTAAAGGAAGTGCCTTTAAAAGGAAAGGGAGCATGTAATTCCCTGCCATTCACTTTCTCCTCAACCTTTCACCTTTTAATCAGTAGCCATAACCCAAGAAGATCTCACAATGGAAAGTTAATTATGAGGTCATGAAGATGAAAGCATCTGACTTGCATTTTATAAAGGTACTTTGCTTTTAAATTATCCCAGATTTACCTGCATGAAAGGAAAGGAAGTTCCTAAAGATTATTCTAAATGGACCAGACTCTCAGATGCCAACATTTCCAAGTGAAAATGGAAACGCAATCCTGTCAAATGTCCTTTGAATATTTCTTAGGAAGGAGGCTTCATTTTACTAATATGACATGACTCATAAATTGAAGATATGTTCATGGATATGAATATATGGAGAACTCAACGACAATACTCCATGGAGACTGTACTGTTTATAACTAGAAAGGTATCTAGAGTCAAAAACTCCAGAAATTAGGTATTTGTATCTATCAGCTTTGGAATCTGGTGTGTACTATTTACAACTTCAGGGAAACTGTGTTTGAAGGGCATTGTCCCATCTATGCTGAAAATCCTAAACTTATTCTGCCTTAGCATTTGCATACATTGAAGGCACTAGAAAAAAAACAGTAGTTGGATTTATAACATCTAGTATCCAGGAAGGTAAGATGAAAAGTTTGCTAGCTGTAAATAGTAATAACATACAAAGATACTCTGTTCACATAGTGGCTAAGGCAAGCACCCCAAGGACAATCAAATATTTTAAAAATATGTTAATTTTAGAACTGTCCAAACTAAATTACCAGACTACAGAGTACATGGTTTGTTCATCTGATCTGAGCCCTGTCAACTTAAAATGTATCCTCTTTGAGAAGTGAGGGTTGCTAGAGAGAAAGAGTGGCTCCATCAGACAAAGGGGACATGAGTGCCACTGCCCACTGGCCTGTTAACCTAGGGAGGTGTCAGTGCGCGGTGGCCAAAGCATGAGGAGAAGTGGAGGCAGGGAATAGAAAGAGGCTGCCTGGGGGCCCTTACGCTTTCCTGAGGAAGGCAGCATGAGTGGAAAACCATCCTTTCTGCATCCAACACATGGGCACTGGAGAGGATCTGGAGAATTCAACATTTTCTACCGGCAATAGTGTCTTTTCATTGAATTTTCATATGAATTACTGATTAAGAAACAGAACATATTTCCCTTTCTGATCATAAATACTACAGTGATACCAGCTTTCTATGAGGTTATTATTGGCTGCACTGCTTCTCTCCTAATACTGCTTTAAATTATATCTACTTGGTTATTAATACTCCTTAAGTTGTTTTTGTTTCCTCTAAGGGATGGACAAAACATTTTCTTAGGACTTGTCATGACAGTTAATGGTACAGGATGAATGGAAAAAGAGAGATTGTGATTTGAGTTGGCAAAGTATAAATTATATATTGCTTTTCCTGAAATAGGACTTAATTCTGACAACTCAAATCAGCACTTATAAGGAATTGCTGCTCTTGTAGAAGCAAGCCCAAAATGTCGACACTTCATAAAGTAATAGTCTTTTAGCAAGTTTTTCAACATTAACAAGAAAGTATTTTGTGCAAAAGAAAATTTTCCTTAGAATGCTATATACCATGAGGTAAGCTGCACTAGATAAAAGAAGCACAAAGCTTAAACAAGAGTTTCATGTCTTTGGCATTTCTTTGAAATGCCTTGAAATAATCATTTGATAGCAATATCCCTTTCTGTAAAACACAGATGCTGAGTGAATATATGTGTTCAGAGAACTATACCTATAATGCTACATGAGAATCACAGAAAATATGAATGAATAAAAAGTGAAAATAGCAGCACAAAACCAATCCAAATATAGTTGATGTAATTTGTTTTATAATATTACTGTTCCATGAAGACACGGAATAATGAAACTCTCTTTCATTACAACATTACAACATTATCAGTTCAGCTGTGACAGGAAGCCCTCTGGATACTATTCTCACAGTCTTCTTTTCACATTTTCAGATAAAGGGAATTTCTGATAGGTTTTGAAGTTAGGCATGATTCAAACCGGAATTTGCGTGCATGAGCAGTAGTGATTTTATAATCTATGCATCTGGTAATCCATGTTCCTATCCCTCCAAACAGAAACAAGCCTCTTAAGCTCACCATGGATCTTGGATGTTTAGTAATTTAATAGGCTTAAGCTTTATTCCTTCAAGGTAATTGTGCAGATACCTTTAATAAAATACACTCAACGTTGCCAGCAAACATTCTAGATAAATGAACACAAGAAATGTTAGATGCAACTTTATTAAACTGTTAATCCTTGCTGGAAGGCTTCCTGAAGTGTTTGAGGGTAGTGTTAGTAGTGATGATAAACTAATTTGCCATGGCTCTTAGGTTCATGTTATCTTTTCTTATCAGCCTAAGGCTAGGTCAGAAAAAAAATTGGAAACATTTGCCAGAGACAGCAAAGTGGCTAATTCAAATACCATTGCAGAGTGTCAATCCATCCATGTCTCCATAACGGTTAGTTTAAAGACCCATTTAATTCTTCAAAGCAATTGAATTTCCACCCATATACTGATGAGGTGATATACCACAGTAGTGTTGCCAGAATATATTTTTTTAATATGCAAGACAAGGTTTATATGCACAAGAGTCTAATTTCTCCAATGCAGATCGAGCTAAAAGCAACGAAAGTCTTGAGATTTTTGCTCTTATGTTTTCAAAGTCAAATAACCTCTAAAACTGTGGGTATTGTTGCTTTGAATTATTTTATCTGGTTGGGTTTTTCAGTCATCTTAAGAAAATAAGGCTCAAAATGATAAATAAATTGTGAAGTAAGACATGAAGAACAACATAATGGATTACCAGATGTTCCTAAATCTAACAATGTGTGTTCAACTCAGTGACACTGAAGCAGTAACTCTCATTACCTTAAACCTGTAGGGTTTACTACCCAAGACCTCTCAGACCTTTCACTTTTTGCACTGGATTGCAAGACAAAGGATATGGAGCCTTCTGCTCTCTTCTATAGTTCCTTTCTATGCTACTTCACAAATTCTGCTTATATTTATTCCATGTCCTCATGAAACCAGTCCTTCGTTGACTGAAGTTCCCTCAATTCTTATACTCTATTTTATCCAGGTTGTATTCCATGAAATCAAACAAATCTAACCAGTTAGAAACTACCAGAAAAAGAGTGAAACAAGACTTCTAGACGACATCCTTGGATCTCTTGCCAATTTATAGTTCCTGCACTGTCCTTCCATTCCTGCTGGATTTGCAGCTATTATGTGCCATGATAACCCATTTCTTATAGACTGTGATATTTGTATCATAAATACCTTCACTTATATTATTCACTTGTATTATTCACTTACATTATTTAAGTGCAGGACTAGACGAATATGGTTTTCAAAACCTGATGACAATTTCCAAAAGGTTTAGCATATTATATGGAATGGAATTGGTGCAATTGCAATAATTGCAGCTGGATATGCCAGAATGCAGTTTTCCTGGGTGGAAAAAGACAGACTCTTTTCTATGTAAGACTTTTACCTCTTATGATTTTAGTAAATATTTTTGTGTAAATTACCTTCAGCTGAAATACGATTAATAAATATTCACTCAATTTTAATAGTCAGCAGAAAATCACAATATTGTGTACAAAAAATTTGAAAACACTGAAATATCTTAAACATGTTGTTACATATTTTAAATTTTTTATAATGTCTGATCTAATTCACACTAGTAACATAATAGCAGTCCATGAATACAAAAAACCTTTCCCAGATGAATATATACTAAGAGTAATGGCCTTATTATGAAGAAAAATTATTACATTGCACTCAAAATTCGACAGTGGTGAAATTAAAAATGCAGTTACTTTCAACTCAATATATCTGAAAAAAAATTAAAAATGTTTTTAATCTCTGTACTTAACAGTTCAATTATTTTTGAGATCTGTTCAGGAAAGGCATCTTTCACACCTAAGTGCTGGCTGAGCAGAACTTTATTTAACCTGTGACTTATTGTTTTCAATAAAAGTAAGAGGTCAAACTCAGATTAAAAATTTAAATATGTACTGAAGTCCCATCATGACAGCAGTATGTTGTATATGCTTCTGAGATACTAATGAGGGTTGGTAGGTTTGATAGGTTGATAGTTTAGGGAAAAAGGTTAGTAAAAATGTTCAGGTTTTCACAACCAAAATTTGATTATAGTATCAATAGTCTGGTTTTCCATGGTCTTTTCCCCTTGTGGAGCATTATTTTCTGAGACTCTTGTACCGGTTAATATTAAAAAAAAATACAATTCCAATAGAAAATAAATATTTTTCAAGACTGCTAGAAACAGTGACCAAAATGAAAAAACCAAGAATTTTGTCTTTAAATGGACTGGAATGTTTTCAGTGATGGATTACTTACTTACTTATTGCCTTGCTCCAAACTTCTGCAACCACTTTCTCCTCACAAAAAACATAATTTGAATGGTTTCATTAATAAAGCAAAGGCAAAACCATATCTCAAAATCCTGCATTAGGGCTTTTCAAAAATTTGGAAGAACATTCTTAAAACTAAAACTTCTTAAACCTAGGAAGAGTGTTGCCAGCAGGCTGAGGGAGAAGATCATGCCTGGTGATGCAGCCACATTGGGAATGCTGTGTCCAGTTCTAGGCTCCCCAGCACAAGAAGAACATGGAATCCCTGGAGTCCACGGGAGGGCAACAAAGATTATTTAGGGGACAGGAGCGCCTCACTTGTGAGGAAAGGCTAAGAGAACTGGCCATGCTTAGCCTGGAGAAGAGAAGACTGAGGGGCAACCTCATCGATCTGTGTAATTATCTGTGTCAGGAGGATGGACCAGGTTCTGCTTACTGATGCCCAGCAACAGGACAAGAGCCAAGGTAACACAGCCCTCCAGTGCCCGGCTAGCTCTAGGATCACACACACACACGATGGATGGACGGCATCAAGTGTGGGGAACTGCCACGGCAGGTGTCGTACCGGTGGCAGAACCTTAGAGCCAACGCTCTACAGAAAGGCTCGCTATCAAGGCAGGGACAAAGAGTAGAGAGGAGGCCCTTGTATCCTGGCGTTCCCACAGACCTCATTCCTGATCAAGGGAGCTGGACACAAGAGCCCCAAGCACTGCTGTGCACAGGGTTTTATACAGACAGAAATCAATGGGAGGGAACAATGAATCAACTGATAGGGATTCCCAAGGGGTGGAGTGAGGGAGGAGTG
>VXBQ01016219.1:762-19038 GCA_013400175.1 Phainopepla nitens
GGTGCGGGTTCTGCCGGAGCCATGAGCTACGACCGCGCCATCACCGTCTTCTCCCCGGACGGCCACCTCTTCCAGGTGGAGTACGCGCAGGAGGCCGTCAAGAAGGGCTCCACCGCGGTGAGTCAGCNAGAGGGAGCCGCTGGGCTCTGGGTGCTGCGGACCGCGGTGGTGTGTGCTGGTGCACGAGGCAGCTTCCCGGTGGATTGGGGAACGCGTCGGTAAAAGCACTCGGAAATAAGGATGCTGAGAAGTATCGCTGGGCTCCCGGCTTCCAGTTGTCCCAAGCGTTTGCTCAGTGAAAGTTTTATTTCATTTAGAGGAAGAGAAAAAAAAAACGTATTAATAGAAAATTACGTTAAGAATAGAACGTTAAAAATAACGTTCTGTTAGTGATTGCATATGAGTGCTAGCAATAATAAGTTTTAATTTTAAAAAGTCGTAGCTGTATTAATAGTTGTGGTATATTTTAATGGCCGTTACCAAAAAGAAAATGTACCGTCTTTGAAATGGGAATGAATGTAATGAGATTTAGTGCCAAATAGATTCTTTGGTTTTTTCAGAAATTAAAAATATTGTAAAAGTGGAGATAGCATGCAGTATAACCACCCGTCTTGTCTCTTGCTGAGTCTAATGTTTTTAGAAACATTTGGAACATGCAGACAGCAGGGCCACCCCATAAGGAAAAAATTATTCCCATCCCCCTGTGAGAAACATTGGCAATGAAGGGGGAAGGGTCGAGGGTGTTTTTCCTCCCTGAAGTTGGAAAAGGTGTTTTCAAGGTGTGATTTAGGACGTCGAGGCAGCTGCTGACAGAACATTTTGGCAGCTGTGGGTGTTACTTGGCCTGATCTTCAGTGCCTTGGGCTCTGGAGCTGAGCAGTGCCCCTGAACTGGTGGGGTTTTCCTTCTTCATCCTGGTTCCACGGCTGTGGTGGAGCTGTGGGAGGAAAGGCAGTTTGTCACAGCTGGAGTCTGTCTCTTGGGAGCCACAGGCATTTAGGTTGGTATAAACTGATGATGAAACTGCACCCTGAAATGCACTGCAGTTTTTGTTACATCAGTCCTGCCTCCGGGTTGGGTGGGAAATAAAATCCTGGCTTCAAGCTGAGGTGGTGGTTGCACTGGGGGGGTTTGTGCTGGGTTTCTGCTCCTTTGGGTAAAGTCTGCAGCTGTGAGGATTTCTGGACCTAGGTTAACTTTTTTACTTCTTCTTTTCCTGCGTGGAAGGTCGGAGTGAGGGGCAAGGATATTGTTGTCCTTGGAGTGGAGAAGAAGTCAGTAGCAAAGCTGCAGGATGAGAGAACTGTCCGGAAGATCTGTGCTCTGGATGACAATGTCTGCATGGCTTTTGCAGGTACAGGGTCCCTCCAGGGGTTTGGCACTTACAGAGGCACCTTTGGGTGTGTTTATGGAATCTGAGAATGCAAAATATGGAGTGTAACTGGCTGAGAACTGTGGGAATTTCCAGTATTTCCACAGTAGCTTTTTTTTTTCTTTTTTTTTTTTTTTTAAATATGAAGAAATAGAGTGTCTGTCAATAATATTTTTAAGGGGAGATTGATTTAACTGACTGAAACAACAGGGTTGAGGTTCAGTGTGCAGGGATGAGAGGCTCAGTTCTTTCTCCTGCCTTGCTCCCTTAGTCAGGGTCTGGGGTACATGCAGGGGTGTTCACAAACGTGAGGGAAAACTTTCTAATAAAAACAAGGCTATAAATGAAAAATGGCAGCATTAGCTATGAAGTAAAACAAGAATTAAATTTCTTTGAAATCTTTTGTTTTAAAGGGTCACACACTTCTGTCAGCTGACATCATGCTGCTGTAGCCTCATTGACTAGATGAGATTTGCTGGGCAGATGAAACTGGGCTGCATGAGGAGTATGTGTGTGAGAAAAAGCATTGCACATTTGCTGGTTTATGGAATGCTGCCAGTAATATTCCCATTACCTGGTTCAGAATTATCTGTGTCCACCTAACTCACAAACGTGGAGGCTGTAAATGAAATCCTGCAGTTATTTTTGTGCATTAGCCACTTTGCTGCCTTACAAATGTTCTTTCTCAGCAAATCTGAGAGTTTGAGTTTGAGAGTTTAATCTGCTTTGATTTTCCCTTGCTGTTGACACTGAGCCCTTGGGCCTTTTAGGGCCAGATTGGTGTTCTGAGGGGTTTTTTATGACTCTGAGGCCACTCTGCCATTTCAGGGCTGACAGCTGATGCCAGGATAGTCATAAACAGAGCTCGGGTGGAGTGCCAGAGCCACAGGCTCACCGTGGAGGATCCCGTCACCGTGGAGTACATCACACGCTACATTGCCAGCCTGAAGCAGGTACCTGGGGCTGCACAGCTGCTGCAGATGTGTCCTGGCCTGGCACAGGTGTTACACGTGCTGTTAGAGCCTGTGTTGTGCACAGTGTACAGCCTGGGTGTGTAACAGGTGTGTGACTAGAGTGTCACTCGGGCAGCAAGGAGCACCCGTGTCTGGTGTGGGACATCTGACACTTCTCCAGGCTGGGGAAATGCCTGGCCTCTGGCCTCACTCCACTTACCTGCTAAAAACACAGTGTGGGTGTTTGTTGGCAATGGGTTTTAGCAGTGGAAAAGAACAGTTGAGTGCTGTTTGATTTGAGTTTTTTTTCCCCCACATGAAGCAACTAGTGCTTGTAAGGACTGCACAGTTCCATGTGCTGTGCCATCAGGAGCACTCTGCTCACCTCCCTCCCAGAACAGTGGGCCTGGGTTACTGTCTTTTCTTCATGGCTCCTGGTAGTTTTTCCTCCTGCAAAGCCATTGCAGGGATGGGTACGAGGGCAGCAAATTGGTGCAGTATTTAACATGTTTTGTGTTTGATAGTCATGGATTTAGAATGAATTGCAGCATCAAAATATGCCCAGCTGCGTTCTGTGGGAAAATTACTCATTTGCCAGTGTATTAAACTGATTTTCGGCCACCAGCAAGAATTAGAGAAAATCTAATTTACTTATGCACAGATGTGTTGGAACAGTGGTGATGGTAATAATGTGATTCTTGTAACAATCAGCAGTCTGTCAGAGCAGGGCACTACTTTCCAAAGTTTCACTTTGTTCCTTTACCCACTCTCCCATTTGTGTCTGCCTCTCTGGCACATTCACCATTTCTCTCAAACTGCTGCAAACACACCTGGGGCAGCTCCTGCTGCCCTGGTGCTGTGGGTGCCAGCCCTCCTGCCCCTGGTGTGTGACATGGCAGTGTGTGACATGGCAGGGACTCTGCTAGCAGTGTCCCAGGAGGGCTGTGACATGGCTGCAGTGGAACCTGCCTACAGCCACGGAGCTGCCATGGTTTCCTGTGGAATCAGTGCAAATCATTGGTGAAAACTGGGTTCAGGTGTCCTCAGGGTATTTTTTGGCACACTGGGGCTTGCAGACATGGCTCTGGCTGCCTCAGCACCACTCAGCAGGTGGGGAGGTGCTCCTGGAAGCTGTAAGCAGGTGTTACAGGGGTTGGGCAGGAACCACTCTCACTTGCCTGCCTTAGGGGCTCTGTGAGATAGAGCCCTGCCTAATGGAGACAGCCAGCTAAAAGCATTTCTGCCGGCTCTTCTGTAAGTGCTCCAGAGCCTGCTTTGCAGCCAGGAGATGTTGCCAGGGCTGCCTGTGAGTGTGTGCTTTGTGCTCAGAGGTACACGCAGAGCAACGGCCGCAGGCCCTTCGGCATCTCCGCCCTCATCGTGGGCTTCGACTTCGACGGGACCCCGCGGCTGTACCAGACCGACCCCTCTGGCACCTACCATGCTTGGAAGGTGAGTGCATGCAGTGCCTGGTGGGAGTGGAGTATTTGTGAGTTAATGTCTCCTCTAAAGTGGGATTGGGGTAGAGGAGATCTCGCTGGCCAGATGGTGCTGTCGCACAGCTGCAAAAATCCTTAATGAGCAGATGTACTGAGTGGCCATCTGCAGTTCAGCTTTCCTTGAGAAGTCTTGTCCTGCTTTCAAAAAAAAAAACCCAAAACCAACCCATCTGTGCCAGACAACTGTCTTTGTGTGTGACAGATTATGCAATTGTACAACTTTGTGTTTCCTTCTTACTCTGCAAATGAAATCTTTTCTAAACTCCCATTCATTTTCTTTTTCCCCTTAATGTTTCCAGGCTAATGCCATTGGCAGAGGAGCCAAATCTGTGCGTGAGTTCCTGGAGAAAAACTACACTGATGAGGCCATTGAAACGGATGATCTGACTATTAAACTTGTCATCAAGGCTCTTCTCGAGGTGAGGCTGTTTCACATGTCTTCTGTGGCTTTTCACTGCGTCCAGATTCACTTCTTAGGTGTGAATATGGGAAGGTATTTGTGGATGTCCCAGGGAAGTACTGCTGAGGATCTGTGAGAGCTGTGTGCTGTGGGCTGTGGGTGTTGGATTGAACTCAAGGTTCAGAGTATTTGGGGTAACAATTTCCAGAGTTTACACAGAACTCACCAGCAGCTCTGGGGAGGAAAACAGACTTCAGTTCTGGGTGTTAACACAAATGCACCAAAGATGTGCTAAAGCACATGCTGAATATTTTATTTTTTTAGTTGAAGTTTAAGATACAGAAAATAGCACAAGTCAGGTGTGCTAAGGGGCTGAGGTGTTCTCCACCTGCCCAGGGCACTGGCACCATTGTGCAGACCCTTTTGAGAGTCAGTGCTGCTGGTGTTGAGAGCTCAAGAGCTAAGGAGTGAAATACACCCCATCCCTATCTATTCTCCCTCTAAGGAGACCTGAGAGGGGTGTGTTGCAGTGAATTCCTGGCCAGGCTCCTAAAGCTTCCCTCTGCCTCCCAGGTGGTGCAGTCTGGTGGGAAGAACATCGAGCTGGCGGTCATGAGACGGGAGCAGCCACTGAAGGTGAGCCTCTTGTTTGCCTCTCTCCCCTTGAGCTTGTTTCTGATACTGTCCTTGTTGATCTGCCTGAACTTCCAGCCCCTAATCTCACATTTTGCACTGACAAATACTTCAGTTTTTTCTTTAGTAGCCAAGGAATGTTGTTGTGTCTGCAGCAGTTAACGTTCTTCCCGCAGCAGAACTAGAATCACCTCCATGAATGTCTCAGGTTTATTGGTATCCTGAGGGTCACCCATGTTTCTGTTCTAGATTCTAAACCCTGAAGAAATTGAGAAGTATGTGGCTGAAATTGAAAAGGAAAAGGAAGAAAATGAAAAGAAAAAACAGAAGAAAACATCATGATGAATGAAATGCACCTGCTTAGCTGCTTCTTTTTAATTCGAGTGCTGAGTTATTCTGTATAGACATGTAGGCATTCCAGTTACTCATACTGTGCTCTCTTGAGACCTACAATAAACCTACTGATTTTTTTTTAAAGCTGTTATTTAAAAAAAACCCTGTCTGTTCCTTGGATTTTAATTACCCAGGATGAGCTGGTTGGCTACAGAACTGCAGCAGTGACCTATTAAAGGACAGAGACTTTGCTTGCATTTTTTCCCCTGGACACTTCACTTTGTTTAATGGCTCTTTTCTGTGCTGTCTCAGTTCTCAGCATGTCCCTTTTTTTTAACCTTAAGCAGCTGTCTCGGGGGTTATGTTATGGTCTCACCATTGCTAGTATGGAGTTGGGGTTTTAATTCCCTAATGGGCATCTTCCATGGTGAAAATGCTGGGTCTGCCTTGCAGCAGCCTGTGAGAGCAGTGTGTGTTTTACTGCTAAAGGGCAGGACAGAGATGGGGGTTGTGAAGCTCTGCTCTGGTATGTGCCCTCACACACTTCTTCTCTCTTACCCCAGGAGTTGGTTTGAGCTGTTCCTCATTTCAGAGGAGCCTCAGGCCTCTCCCCACCTGAGCTCCTACTCCCAGTCTCAGTACTTGAAGCAATAGGGACAGGTGCTCCTTTACTGTAGAAGTTTCACCATTTGTATCCACCACGTAGAACCAAACTGCCCTTGGAAGCAGATCTTGAGTCTGCTCTTGCACAGCCAGAGGCTGTGACAGGGTTGGAGCAGGCCCAGGAGCCTGCAAGGGGCAGCTCTGGGGCCCAGCCCCTCGGGGCTCTGGGGCAGGGTGCTGCAGGCAGCAGAGCTCACCCTGCTGGGCTCTCCCACCCAGAGCTGTTTACAGGGAAACGCTGCCCAGCACAGTGGGGGCAGAGGATCCCACAGGAGTCAAGGACAGGGAATGAGCAGTGCTGCTGCTGCTCAGGGACACACCAGACCACATGAGCCAGAGAAAGCGTGGTCCTGGAACACCAGGTTGTTTAATTTATCAGCCCCTGGGCTGGAATGTTGAAGTTAAAAAAGCTGCACTTGTTCCCTGCTCAAGTCACTACAGTTGTTCCCACACACTGGAATGTTCCGTGGGGTGCAGCTGAGCCTGCAGTGCTGTGGGGAAGAAGGGCTCACAGGGAACAGGCCCTGGGGCTGAGCCACAGCCACCAGCCCCTCTGCTCCAGGGCCCCAGGAGCCAGGCCAGCACTCGGCTCAGGGGCTGGGACACAAACTTCAGCAGTGTCAAGGATGTGCCTATGCCTGGGAGCTGAAGCTTTACTGTGGAAACAAGGGAATTGATCCCACTCCATGAAAAAGGCACGGTTACATGTGAATAGTGGTGATTACACAGGAGCAGGGAGCATTTCTCATCCCCTCCTCTGCCAGGGCAGTGCAATTCCCTCTCCACACTTAGAGCCACAGTGGCTGCTTTGCCAGCAAAGAAGCTGGAGGCAGAGCAGCTCTGAGGGAGCCATTTCTGCACACCCCAGCAGCACTGGCTCCTGCCAGGCTCTGGGGAACCCACCAGCCCAGGGACTCCCTCTGCCAGGCTGGAGTAACATAACCCTCATTAGGCTGAGCCCCAGCACGGGACCCAGGGCACCAGTACAACGTGCAGTGCCTGGATTTGGGCATTTCAGCCCTTTTCCAATACTGTGTAACACTGCCAGGTTTTCTCCAGCTTGGATGGCAGCCCTGCAAGGACAGACAGGCACCAGAGGAGTTGTAGGGAGTGATGTTATGGAGCTATGTACAGAACAGAAGTGGAAGGAAACATTAAACATTTACATGTTTATTATAATTACAATTTACATTACTCCAAAGAGCAGCCCCACTGCTATGTTCTAATTCTCAGCAATAAAGTCCTACAAAAATAAATCCAAGCTTTTACAGTAACCTAGGTCAATGCATAACTAAAAAAACTTGAGCTATGTAAGGGGTTCAGTCATCAAGGTGCTTTTTCAACAAAATTCCCTACCAACCGAAAACGGGACACATGCCTATAGCAATTTAACCCACTTATTTCATGCAAACAAAGGTAACCCCTCCCTCCCAGCCCTCTCCCCACATACAGATTTTTAAAAACAAAAGAAAAACAACTAAACTATTTACAGTATGGGGGTATAGAGGAAAGAAATTAAACATGCCCATCTGTTAAGCTTCATTATATGGTCTCCCATCCCTAGTTGAATGAAAACATTCCAAAGAGTTCCACCACAGTCTACAGAGAACTGTTTGCACTTGGTGCTGCCTCCAGCAAGGTACAAACCGAGGCAAACAAGTCAGAGCTTCAGGTGTCCTTCCCAGACAGTCACTACTGTCAGAAACTCTGCACGTGGGTGGGGACAGTCCCTGTCCCATGCCACACTGTATCCCCAGGCTCCAGCCGGGAGCTCCGAGCCCCAGGCACTCCCAGCACCCTTCAGCTCAAGGCAGAGCCACGGTCCACGGTACCTCCAGCCCAGCACCAGCCCACAAACAGCTGTACAGTCAGAAACACTACTACATGATCAACACTCCAGTATTCCCAAGTGACACTATACACAACTTCTCAGCACCAGGAATCCATTTCTCCAGATACCAAGTGCTACTTCACACCTGCTGCCGATATCCGTGAGACCAGCAGCACCAAAGGATCCATTTGGTTACTCAGAACAAACAAATTATAGCTGGTTTATTTCAAGTGAGCTTTGGTTCTGTGTAAAAACAGCATGATTTCTCTTCTCCAGGGTTCAGAAAAGGAGTCTGACTTTGAGCTTAGACTATAGCAGCCTTGAGAGACCCAGAAAGAAGAACCGTTGTAAGTTAGTCTGCACTTGAAAAACACAAAAAGAAAAGACACCCTGAAGAAGGTACCCCTGAACACATTCCCTCTTCCAAAAAAATATTCCAGCAGACAGTGGCTGGTCCAAAGTAAGTCCAAAATATAAGCAGTAGTACATGAAATTCTGTCACTTGAGCTGAGACAGTAAACAATATGAACCATTTTCCCACGTTAGTGCAGCAGTTGGTTGTTTTCTTTCTATATACAGTTTCATCCTCTCAGGAGAGATGTTTGAACCTATTCAGAGAAAAGGCAGAATTAGATTTGATATTATGGGGTTCTTCTCCCAAGGAAAAAAATAGCAAAGCTCACACCCCTATATCAGGTGAAATGCTTAGTTGGAGAAACCAAAAGCTTGCTTGAGCTGAGCCTTTTCTCAGACAGGTGAGACCAAGAAATCAACAGAACAATCAGCATGCTAAACCACTCCTATCTCCTTCTACCCTTTCAATCAGATCCAATAAGGAACAATTCTTGATATATCCATGAGACTAGAGGGCAAAACAGGCTGCACAGACAAGGAGTAAGAGACAAACCTGGCTCAGAGAGAGCATTTACCCTTGCTAGAGCACTTGCCTCTGAAGTTACACTCTGCCAGTACCAGCTCTGTGAGTGGTTTGGTTTCTCCTCGCTGCTCCACTCCCCCTTCCACCTCGAAATCCCCCTCGAAAGCTGCGGCCACGGAGGAAGCGTCCGGACACTCCAAAGGTCTCTGTATTGAGCTTCCTCTCCTCAGCCCACGTGGTGCGCCTGGAACTGAACAAGGCCGAGGTCAGGTTCAACACAAACATCAAAGAGCCACCAGCCCACTTAGAGAGGAAGCCTCAAACCCCTCATGCTGTTGAGCTGCCCTGGAACAGGCACCAGGTGCAGTGTACACGCTCCAACCCGACCCCTCTGCGGCCACAGAGCCGAGGGACCCCTCACGCTGGCACCAAAGGGATGGCTCACTTCTCCAGGCACTTGATAGCTCCAGTGGTGGCAGTGAAAGCTGAAGCTTTCCCTTCATATTCCCAACATTTAACCTAAAGCATTTACACAGCCAGCTCTCTGCCCCACCTCCAGGCTCAGCTCACTGCTGGCTGCCAGCTGCACCTTCAGGACAGCATGACCCTGATGCCTTCCTCTCCCACAAGCCAGATAAGGAATTTGTTTAAAATCAACGGGTTCAAAGTCAGTGCTGGGAAACAGAAATGGAAACTCCTCTATCATAGTTTAGGCATGTGTATCATATCAGCTGAAATGCTTTTTCTTGGATCCCACTGCATGAAGCTTGGTTCACATCACTTGTGAGCCACCAAATGCACGGCAATATTCCCTGTCTAAAGACTACTCTAAAATTTTTAAATAATGAAACCACATCACATGGATTATGTCTGAAATTTCATGCCAAAAATTCCATTTAACAAATAAGCTTCTAGAAAACACTCACCTAGATTTCAGTTCTGAAGAAATGTTGTCAAAGAAAGACTTGGATTTATCATAATAGCAGTTGGGTCCCAGCAGGTCCTCCTCTGCATTACCATCATTGTTTTGGGTTGCCACTCCAGGGTCCCCTTTTTCTTCCCCCGTCTCTGCTTTGTCATCTGAAGATAATGAAATGTATTACACTTCCTTGAGGCATACACTGCAGAGCCATCTGTTCTCTTGCTCCCTCAAACAAGATTTGAGATGTAATCATGCAGTTTCTCAGAACCAGTTTGTCTATGCAGTGTTTACTACTAGCTCAGCAATTCATATTTAATGAAGGCACAAACCTTTAAAGTTTAGTTTCTTCTTGAATTCTTTATCAAGCTCCTCTCTGTTGAATTGTGCATTTGCACTTTCAAAGTCAAAGTCACCTTCAAACTTTATTGTATTTTCCTTCACAGTAGTTGGTCTGTTTTGTCCTCTAGAACGGTTTCTGGTTCTCCTGTTCCCTGAAAGCAGGAGAGTTTAAACACTTGGTAACGCACAGGGAGGTTACATGACTTGCTCAAGACCAGAGGAAACCAGGGATAGAACTCAGGAGTTTCTGGCTTCCAGTCCTGTGGTTAGGCCACACCTCTTTGAAAGCAACTTCTGATTTTGGCTGTAGAAGACACATTACAGCAACACTTTAACTTTCTGAGCAGCATTCCTGGATGTCAGTCTTACCACTAAGACTGAGTGCACCCAACTTTCCTTCCAGTGTGCAGAGAGGAAGTCAGAACAAACACTACAGCAAAAAAAGCTGAGGGAGGTGGGGAAAATTATCTTTCCTGTCTGCTCTTCACCTGCGAACACAGCACTGTAGTTAGCCTGAAACCTGCCATGATGGCAAAGAGGAGCTCTCAGAAAATCCAGGAAAAGACTCATCTACCCACAAAGGGAGCTTGTACTTTGTCTAGTTTCTGGTTTCCAACTGAGATGCTACCCACTCCTTTTTGGAAAAGCTGTAACCCATTCTACACACTAATTTGAAGATCTGAGAGTCTTAAGTGTTGTTTCCTGTCTTTTCTCATTTTACTTGGGCAGAAACCTCTTTGAAATTCACCTTCTTCTGACCCATGCTTGTACTGCACTTTGAAATAAGAATTCTGCTCTATGGAGGCTAGTGTTCCATAGTTTCTCTCTGTTATAAAAGCTCTGCAAAGTCTCAAACAGGCTGCCTCTCCCCGTAAAAATACTTGAGGTTTCAGAGAAATCCAGTTGCTGCTGCCAAGTCACAGCATTGATTTTTATGACATACCTTCAACTTTCTAGAAAAGGCGCTAGAACTCTGTCCCTGGAATGTTCTGAACTTCTGCGACTCCAGAAGCTGTTTTGTTAGGGAAGCATCTCTGGATGCCCAAAGCTGTCTCTCAATCTTCTGCCAGTTAATCCTTCACTGAAGTTAACACCACTTGCCTTCACAGGCTGTTGCGACTGTTTAGCGTCAGCTTAACCTACCCGATCTTCTCCTTTGAGGTCTTCTGTTTTCATCATTCACCTGTCCTTGGGTTTGCACAGGTGCTGCCTGAACTGTATCTACTGAACAAGAAGGATAAACTTTAACGGAGCCCAGGAACAATGCCCAGCCAGCTGAGAGCTGCAGCCTGGGGGGATGCTGCAGCCCAGCTCGGGGCCGGCGGGGCGTACGTACCGCTGGCTTTGCCGTTGGCCTGCGGGGCCTGCCGGGCGCTGCGCGGAACCCCCGGAGCCGCCTTCACCGGGGGCAGCTTCTGGCAGCTGATGCTGTCAACTGGGCCAGTCTGGACAGCCTGCTCTACCATGGGGCTTTTGCGCACTGGGTGAACAGAAGGAAAGCCAGCACCTGGAAAAAATCCCAATGACTAAGTGCCTCTCGGAAAACGTGCCAACACCACTCAAACCCTGCCCACTTCTAGGGAGAAACCGTTTGGTCAAGAATGACTCAAAGCCTTGAGTGTGCATCATTACAGGCTAAGTTTAAGTGGCACCAGGTAAGGCACCACTGGCATACAAGTCATGGCTCTCACATCCAGAGCCTCAGTTTCAGGAAATACACCCATTTATTTCTTATAGCAAGTTAGACAAACATTAAACAACCAAGCCAAGTCAGTCTCTCAGACAGTTTATACCAAAATCTAACTTCTACGTTATGCAGGATTTTACTTTACACGATAACTTTAAATCTGAAACAAAAATTCACCATTTTGAAACTGTTCAAGAAAGGTTCCCCACTTTGTCAAAAAGGTTTTGCAGCAAAAGCTTAAGCACCTCAGCTATATCCCCTTTTGTAAGCCACTTTTAGAAGTCCTTCAACTTCATTGCTTATTGTTAGAGCTTTCAGACAAAGAAAACCTGAAACCAGACCAGGATCTCAAAGTTACCCTTTTAAATTCCTTCTTGGTCAAGGCCAAAGTGTTACCAAGACTTCTGTTGCTCTTCCATCCAGGCTTATTTATTCACACTACAAAACATGTAAATACTTTTCATGGTTTGGTATACCTTACACCAATTATATTAAAAAGTGACAGTCTTCAGTACTCAGAAGAAACACTGCATTCTAGGTTTAATTAGAAGGTTTGGAGTACGACAGGTTCATGTAGTTATGCATGAGAACTGCTTGGAAGCAAACTTTAACTGAATATATTAAAAGAGCAAGAAAAGTGAAAAGCTGAAGAGTTCACACAAACCAAGCCACTGACACTTCTGGGTCACCCAAGTCCACATGAGATATACCCAGTAGGTTACATCATGCAGGTTCCCAGTTAATGTACACCTGGAAAACTTGCAAGGAAGACAGACATATCCTAAGGATTATTGAGTAGGACAAAGCTGATGTGCAAGTTTAACATGAGAAAGTTTCAAAGTTTAGCCAGACTACTGAGAAACTATGTACAGACAGATGGCCAAAAGCAGAGAGTAAGTAAAAAGCTTCATGCCAACACAAGCATACATGCTTAAGGGAAAAGCAGATGAAACTAATTCTCTTGTTTAAATGCAGGCTGCACCTGGTCACCCTGCTCTGAGCATGGTCAGTCTGGTATCTCAACTCAACCTTTCAAGGTTTTACACAGAGAAGCAAGCATCCAGAACTGTGTTATCTCTGCTACTCAGGAATTGCTAACTGTTAGTCATGCTTTACTAACTGGGAGTCTGGACAAGTTACAATGCCCCATCATGCATGAAATCTATCCTGATGTTTCCTCGATGACAGAAAATACTCCCAAAGTTTTGGCCAGCCTAAGCCTCCAACCACAAGGCCACCCACAATTTAAGCAGTGTGCTTCTTTTTCCAGGCAAGGCTGACCAATTCCTCACCCAAACCTTATGGTGACACATGTTCCTGGACAGGATGCAGCACATTAGCACCTCTAAACTTCATCCTTCTCCTGATACTTACACAAGAGGATCCACTGTCCTGGACTTTTCCTGTCTCCTGTCTCTCTAATTGATACTTCTAGGACAGGAGGAATCATACTTCATGTAATGAAAGGCAAAAAAAAAAAAAGCTGAGAACAAACTAGTTCTACTGGCATTACCCATATGAGCACTATCATTCTAGGAGGGGTTAACAAGAACAGAGTGTTTGCAAGTGCCATGCAGTTCTTCCAAATATTTGGAGTCCTCAAACTGCTGTTACCCTTGGAAGAGAGCTGATGGGGCTCTGAAGACATGTCAGGCTCTGAAACAGGTTGTGGAGACGGAGAAGAACTAGGGCTGGAAGCAGCTGCTGATGCTGGAGGGCTTACCAATTTCTCTAAAGAGATAGAGGGAAGAAGAGAGAGCAGAGATACATGGATAAGATACAAGGTAGTGAAACATCTGAAGGACTTGGAAAGAGATACAAGATTCTCTAGAACAGCATTAGAGCAGCTTATTTACAGTCTACTCTGGAAATACAAGTCCTTTTTACATGTGATGTGAGGTGTGTTAGGTTAGAAATGAATTGGCCTCACCTGTCAGGTATTCCCATTAATCTCAGAAAGAAACTTCAGCTATTTAGTTTGTTTCTTTCGTGTGCATGTGCAAGTGAAACACAGGCCTCCTTGTATTAAAATCATTGCACAAAGTTGTGAGCTGCTTATTCACTGCTCCTTGCAGCCTGTCACTTGGCAAGTGTCAGGTATTAGTTACTGTTATTTGCTCTCACAGCAGCTGCATACAAGACCATACCTTTATTCTAGCAAGTAAAGTTTGTACTTACCTAAACCTAGGGAAGCTGCATACTGCTGGCTAAGCAAAGAGCTGGCAGCAAGCTGGCTGTAAGGTGGCATACCTCTAAACGGGCTGTAAGGCACATGTGGCTGAAAGGATGATGTAGAGGCAGAGCCCAGTGAAGACTGTAACAAGACAAAGTACATTTCCATTTACAGTGTCCAGAGTCAGCTTGCTTTGGCAGTGATTCTTTACTTCATGTACAGCATTACTAAAGCTTAAGTAAATTCTGAGAAGGGTTAGTTTACCTCTTTATGATTTTCCTGCTTTCTCAGCTAGCTCTGGCTTTTGTTGACTGAAGTCTTTAATGCTGTTGCTACTTTAAACATTACAACAAAATTCAGGATGCTTTAAATAATCTGAAGATTCCTGGAGACACTGACTTGCCTTCATTTCTATAAGTTTTTACCAAAATGCAGTCTTTTAACATCAATGTTTTATCTCAGCATTTCATCAACACTTCAGGCTGACTTACTTGGACAATGGCAGGATCTTGTGGCAGAGTATGCTGAGCTTTTGGAGGTTCACAGACAGTGATGTCTTTGATGTCACTTCCTCGAAAAATAATGTACTCATAGATTTCTTCCCGGGGAGGAGCGGGTCTGTCCGTGGGCCGGTCCTCGGTGCCGAAGGATCGCACTGGAGCAGAACGGTGACATTAGCGGTGACATTAGCGCGGCCTCGGGCACGCCCAGATCGCTGCTGCTAACGATCCTGCTTCAACACTTGCCATTTGTAACAACAACAAAACGGCTACTCCAGAACCCTCCTCTCCTTCTCACACATCTGTTCCCTCAAATGCCAACTTTTTCAGCAGCCTGTATAAACGGTTTTGTTTACATCAAGCTGTGAAGGTAAAGACCATAGACCAGCTGGAGTGAAGAATCCTACTCTAAACCCAAGGACTTCCCCACAGTGCTGCACTCTCCTTCCCTCCCCAGCAGCTGTCCCATGCAGGCATTCAGCTCCAGACAACTGCACCAGACCACAGAAGAGGCCCCTGAAGCAGCAGGGGGAAATCTTAGAAGGCTTTAGACATCAAATCTGCACCTTTGGTTTCATACATTTATTATGCAGATAGAGGTAGTTTTATCAATGATAAAAACTTCCTACTAAAATTCCCTCTCTACTCCAATGTCACTGTTTTTATGATTAATGTGACTAGAAAGCAAACCATCAGTGATAAATCTAAGATCCCAGTGCTTAGGGAGGCTTTACTGAGTGCCAGCTACCAGAATACCTGAACAGACACTAACCAGCAATGTCACACATGAGAGTGGGGAAAAAAAAAAAGACTTCAGCTGACTGTGGCAGCTACTAGGTAGAAGCATAAATTAATCTGAGCCATTAAGGAAGAAGAGGTCAGACTGGATTACTGGCACAGGAAAACAGCACAGTTACATCAGACACTGACAGGTAAAAGCTTGAAATTTCAGGCACAAGTTAGAGAAAGTCCCAAGTTTACTGCTGTGGCTGCTTTCTGTCTTTGAGAGGCACTCCCAGTTCAGATGAGCACCAGCACACACCGGCTCGATGCACGTCTTCTGTCAGTGGAAGAATTCTGTATTGGAGTTCCTTCATTGCTTCCAACAGGTGATCATGGAAGTACTGAAACACCTCCACCAGGACATGCCACTCTTCCTGTCACACGGATGATGGGGACACCACATCCTCCCAGGAAAAAGAGCACCAAAAGTGGATGCACTGAAGCCCAGAGCTGAGCATCCCTGGCACACCGTGCTGCTTCTAACTGAGGAGGAGTGTTGGCAGCTTAGCCAGGAATACTCAAGAGTCCTGTCCCAGGGTGAATGCAGGTGGCTCACCTCACACCAAGCAGCACTCAGTTAACACACAGGTGAGCTCCCAAGGAGCAGGTGAATGCCAGAATGTCCCCATCCCTGCTCAGCACCTCAGCTGGCACCTAACAGGAGGGGATCTTCCCTGCTGCAAGGAGAAGCTGTCAGTCACTTCCTTTCAGTGGCCATCTTCCATGAGTTCCTAGGGTAAATAACCTCTCCAAGTTATTTTAGATCTCCAGCTGCTGTTTGATCATATTACAGCTGTAACCCAGTCAACCAAAAGCAGATTATAAACTGAAAGCAATGCTTGTAGCCTTGTGGACATGAACTGTACCACTGATCTCTCAGTTCAAAATGAGATTATTGCAGCTCACAGCAAGATGTACTAAAGGTGTCCAGGGGCTCCTGCAGGATCCCACAGTCAGGAAAGCACCATGATCAGCCCATCAACTTCCACATGGACAAACACACGACCTGCAAAGCCCAAAGCTGCCCAGGCAGCCTCTCAGTGGGCTGCTCCCAAGCTTTCTAACAAAAAATGTGGCAAGCCAAGTCCTTGCTGTAGACAAAACAGGGCTGTAGGAGTTGAGCTTGCCTGTCCCTGCACCTGAGGTGTTGAACTGCTTCTGGCACAGCACAAAGTGCAGCTTAAAGCTCCTTTGGAGGTGGGAAGGGCTGTCTCCCATGAAGTTACTGACCATTGCTTACAGATGAACAGGAACTCAGTCCCACCACACTGCAGCTCCTGGTTTACAGCACAGTTCCTACTCATGGAGGGCTGTTGAGCTTCAGCTCTGAAGGGCAGGAAGCACAGCAAGAGTGGGTGACTCTAAGCAAAACTTAGGTGGATATTTCTTGTTCAAAAACTCCAATTTCTTTGGACTTCTACTTAAGGGGGAGTAAGTTCCTGGCCTTCACTGCTGATAGGACAGCAGCGGGCTTAAACTTCCTTTGTTTGCAATTTAAGTTTTGCCTCTAACAAAACAAGTTTCTTGTAGTGATTAATTAAGCCCATGAGTCACCAGCCTTTAAGATTCTGTGCATGTGTTGAGGTTTAACAAATATAAATCAATCGAAGTCAGCCTGGCTTCAAGTTAGAGGCTGAACCAGATTTCTTCCTAAAGCCTCTTTTAACTTAAATTTTTCTTTACGAATGACAGAACAAAAGAGACTGGCACTTACATTGCATATGGAAGTGTTTAAACAGTGACATCCTGGGTTTCACAGCAATTTACCTGCAGTTTGGACAACTTCCACAGCACATCAGTAATTCATGGCCCTTCCAATGCCTCAGAGATCAAGTGGTTTAAACCACTGACACTGCACTCGGGGTTGATACTGCTGTGACTAACTTCAACATTGTTGCTACATGTGTAATTTTGACACTAATTTTGCTTTGCTATAAAGTCTCTAAATTTGAAAAACCCCTCTGAGCTACAATGAATAGCAGGATGCAAAGTTTATAGAGCAACTCTTTAGGTGGGGAAGAATGTATTCTCCACCTACTGCAACAATTACTTCTTAGGCATTCCAGTTCATCAAACTGAACACTGAGAGGCCCATAAATACAAGAACTGCCAGAAATCTTATCCAGAGCACGCACTTCCTCACATCATAAAGTACCTTAATCACACATGCCTTTGAAACACCACTTCAGCTCTGAAGCAGCAAGTGCTATGTGTAAGGCAGAACTATGCAAGGAACCATTTCTACTTGCTGCTGGGTAAAGGCAAGGACCTTCGTGGACCTACAGGAAAGGAACTGCATCCTTCCAGCAACCTCTCAAGTACTTTGAGGCAAGCACCAACACAAACAGCTCCGTTTGTGCATTTAAATAAACAGCAACATTCCTTGAGAAAAAGCGAATTTGAGAAAACTCCCATTTTTTATTTCAGAAAACACTCTAATGGGTGTCAATATCCAGCTTCATCTAAACATCATTATACTGGGTAAACACTGGGGCGCAGGCTGCTTTGAGGGTAGTTGTGAATCTGGCAAGTCAGTGCCTCCTGCCAGCAAACAGCCTTTCAAAACAAAAGGTGTTTGTTTTGTGGACAACCCTGATGGCTGGCTGCAGGCAATGAAGAACGTGTGAACTTCCCAGAACAAGGAAGGACAAAACTCTCCGA
This sequence comes from Phainopepla nitens, assembly GCA_013400175.1. Taxonomy (NCBI): domain Eukaryota; kingdom Metazoa; phylum Chordata; class Aves; order Passeriformes; family Bombycillidae; genus Phainopepla; species Phainopepla nitens. Next base: position 18,389 of record VXBQ01016219.1, read on the forward strand.
GGAGAGAAAACGCCGATGCACATTAGCTGAAGTAGCCAAGCTGGACTTGAAAAGCAACCCAGGAATAAGTTCATGTTTGAGGGACTAAACAAGACTGGACAGGTTTTACCGAGATGAAATACAGGAGTTCCCAGCACAGGTGACAACTGAACCCAAATGACACCGTTTCAAAGATAACGATCAGTATTTCTACAGGGAAACAAAACGCAGAGCCTCGCTGAGGAGCCAGCAAGGTCGGCGAGCCAGACCCACGTGCAGGTGCCCCACAGCGCTCTGTGCAGCGGCTCCCACCCTCCTCACCTGAGCAGAGTCCAGTTATCGCTCACAGAAGGAACAAAGACACAGCGGCGACTGTGCTCTGTTCTCCTCCGCGCCGGCCTGGGGCCCTGCTCGGGCCGAGCACCGACACACGGCCGGGCACAGCCGAGCGGGGGCCGAGCCGAGCCTCCCGCTTCCGACAAGGGCAAGGCGAGCCGGCGCCGCCGGCAGCGCTTCTGCCCGGGAACTCCCCGGGAGAGCCGAGGGCTGCTCAGCATCCCGGGCCCTGCCCGCCCCTCCGGCGCGGCCCCCGTCAGTGCTGACTCACGGAGAGCGGCGGCGCTCCGGACCCGGGGCTCCAGCCCCTCGGCAGCCCCGCGGGGCGGGCGGGC
>VXBQ01016219.1:20616-30964 GCA_013400175.1 Phainopepla nitens
TGGCGCTGCCAGAGCCCGGCGGGCCCTGCCCCGTGCCTTTGTTGCGCTGGCCCGGCTCGGGTGGCGCCGGCGGGCCCTGCAGCCCGTGCCAGGCCGCAGCTGGAGGACGCAGCGCTCCGTGCGGGTCTCCCGGGAGCTGCCCGGCTCCCCGGCCATCTGCGGGCCACCGGGAGACAAGCGGCAGCATCTGGCAGACGTGGCCACGGGAGGGGAAACCGCTCACCGGCGAGGCTGGACGGGGATCGGGCGGGGCAGTTCATCTCGGGCAGCGGGTCAGAGTGCACGGATCTCGCTAATTTGTGTGACTCAAATGAATAAGACTCAAACCTGGCAGCCGGGGACAATACAGCGGGAGCCATTGTCTGCGAGCAGCGATGTTCGCTGGAGCTGCCGGCGCCCCTGCCTTGCTTAGGTGTCTTCCAGCAGCACGGGAGAAGGCAGCGCACAGGCTCATCCCCCGTCCCTGCACACCGTGCCTCGGAGAGCTGCTCTCCCCGTGCCCCGAGCTGTCTGCCCTGTCACCCCGTGTGTTTATTTTACGGTGCTACTCTTCATGCTGTTTGTACAGCCTGGAGAGCACATCTCCCCTGCCTGAACAGGGCAGATGCTTCCTTTCCGCTCCTACAGGCTCGTGTGTGCAGGCTGTTCCTTGTTAAATTGCTCCAGTGTAGCGCTCCTTAAAAAACATCAACTAAAAGAATTATATATATATTAATTGGAAAAGCAGTAATTTTGAATAAGAAACTCAACCCTTAAAGTCAACCTTTTTAGATTTTTAGCTCAGCCTTAAGTATAACTTACAGAGGAAAAGCAGAGATTTCCTTTTTTACTGCAGTAAACAGTGCCCTTTAGCGGGCAAATTGCTGGTTAGAAACTTTCCTGATGAAAAAAACTCCTCTAGTTCCTCTGTATGAGGAGTGTCTAGTTTAGGAGTGTGGAAAAGATCAAATGGATAAATAATAGGGAAAGAAATAATAGAAAATATGTGGCTGGACAGTTTGGGGCAGCCACAATAAATTATTTATAATGAAAAAAATATGTCAATAGTGCAGCCAAAGGTAGAGAAACAGAACTCCCTTTTGTTGGTTTGCATCTTCCAGCTCCACAGTATGCTTAAATTGATGTTTCTTATTTCCACTCTTAAAATATTCTTTAGAAATAGTAAAGGGGGCTCCAGGTTTTGCAGTTCATTTTTTTATTTATGCAAACCAAAATGTCACTGGTTCATAAGCACCTGTAAGTTCCAGTACTTATTCAACACAAGGTATTATTATGATTGCTTTATTCCTTCATTTTTTTTTCTTTTTCTTTCTTTTTTTTTTTTTTTTTAATACCAGGGAAGAAAGAGACAGTCATATGTACCAACACAGTGATGTGGATCCTGCAGGAAGGCTAATTAAAGCAGTGTGGAAAAAGAAAACTACAAAACTACACCAAGATGAAATAACCTATACACTGGTAAGGAGAGATATGCAAACACACAGAATTTTACTTATAATCACCATGGCCATAAATCAGCCTGCTTCTGGAAGATACTCTTATTGTAATGAATTTCCTCAATATCTTATGTTTGACAACAGTCAGAGATAACAAGCCACCAGCAAGAAGAAATATGACACCTGATATTTTAAGTGGCCTGTTAGTATTATTTATTCTGCTAAAAAATACAGTTCCTCATCCACTAAGTGTTGAAAGGGGGAAGCAAAGAGCATCTTTCAACTGTGTAAATTCATGACAAGTGTGCTATCCTGGGCATCCCTCATATGAAGAGGGAACATTTGGCTTCCTATGAAGCTGCTGACTGCAGTTCATCATGGCTGTAGGAAGAAATTTGGCAGAGAGGCACCTCGTGATCACAGCAGCCACAGCATCACACAACAGCCACTTGGGCTACAGGTACCTGTGCTCTTTGGAGAGTGCAGGCAGGGTACAGTCACACCACGTAACTGCACAGCTAATTTATTTCCAGGAAAACCTGTGTTGCCAGAACTCAGGAGACTCCGATGGCAGCTGGAAGGCAGCTAGAGGCATTTGGGAGGGTAACCACCCATTTCACAGCAGGTGAAGGAGAAACCTGTGACTTACAGCAGTGCTGAGAATTTGTGGGGTGTGTGATGGTGAGAGGGCTGTGTGGTGGGTGATGACCCCATCCATGGAAAGGTGAGCTGAACTGACCCAGGTGAGTTCTGGCAGAGGTAAGGACAGAGCAGCAGTTGGCAGGACACCTGGAAGAAGCTCCAGGTGCTGCAGGAAGGGAGCCAGGCACTGGCTGCTGAAGCATCACCTCCTGCACCTGGGGACAATGGGATGAGTTTGCAGTTGGTGGCAAAAAAAAAAAAAAAAAAGGAGGAAAGAAAAGAAACAAGCATGGAAAATGGAGGAACTGAAAATGGAACAGAGATCTGAATTTGGGTGTGACCAACAAAACAGATGATACAAAGGAAGACAGAAACGCTTGAGACCTCGAGGAAGAGATGTTAGAGCAGTAGTTTCAAAATAAGATTACAGCAGCTGCAGGGAAGGAGGGGAAGGTCACCAAGTCCAGGACACAGTTCTGTAGAGGTGTGGGAAATGGGCAGTAGAAAAGAGACCAGGAATGAAGGAGGGACTGGAACAGGATGGAGAAACAGAAAAGACTCAGGAAAGATGAGAAGGAAAAAAAATAATCCACCCCTATAAGGGTTTTTATTCTACACAAAGAAAAGCTGATGAAGGAGAATAAAGAAAAGAGCATGTAAATTCAACTGAAGGAAACTAAAATGATGAGAAGAGTGAGGGTGGAGAATGGAATAAGAGTAACAAAAATTTGAAATATTAATAAATAGAAAAAAAATTGAAGAATTGGTAACCTGTATTTAGATAATGTGGGCTTTGTAAAATTAGTTTCTCAATTTCCCACAGTCTAAGAAAAAGAGATACAATGATGTATGGAGGAAATAGTGTTTCATTACATTAGTTTGTCTTACATCTCAGGAAAAGGGGTCTCCCGAAAAAAAAAAAATCCATCAAAACACTAAGTGTTGCTTTCTTTTCTATTCCAGAAATAAATACAGACACTGTATTACCTGTAATGCTCTTGTCCTCTCTCCCTTCTCTCTTTCTCTTTTTTTCAGTTTTGAGTCTGTGCCTCGAGGATTTTAATTTTGACATCTTTCATTCCACCCCCATATATCAAATTTAAAGTCAGTTTAATTTCTGATTTTAAATGAACTATTTTATAAAATGTCACGGTTTTAGGCTTATGGGGGTTTGGCTCTCTTAATTAGTACCTCAACTGTGTATTCAGTGGCACTGGCATAAATCTGCATTTTTCCATTGCACTTCTCAGCAATCCAAGGGCATTGCACAGCCAAGACAAAATATATTTTACCAGTGAGGAGGAGATGGCAGAGAGATTAAACTTCTTATCCAGACCCAGAGAGTTTGTGAGCACGACAGTGAAACCACACTTTGGGCACTGTTTATTTGAATGCTCCAACTGTATGAAATACAAACATAAGAGGAAGAAATGCTCACGTGTGCTTGGCTGAAAACAAACTTATTTTGTGCAGACACACAGTGTTTATAACGTATGGTGTCAGTATCTGAGATAAGGAATTATCTATAAAGATTAAAAAAGCAGTATTTTGTATTACTTACTAGAATTAACAGGCTCTTAATCTACACTTTAACCAGCTTTATTGTAAATACATTCAGGTTGGAATGATATATCTTTATTTTCTTATTCCATGAATGCATTCAGTGCCACTTTTCATACTGTAGTCAGTTATTCTTTTCCCTGAAAAATCGACCACTTTCTAAAAGGTAATGCAGCTCCTTGCTATAATGCAAAATGATAATTTCTTTTTGTACTTCTGAAAATCCAGCGGTAAAATTACAAAAACATGCTAGAGAATTTTTCTGTTTGTGTAGCACATCCATGTGGAAGATTCAAATTACCAGTCTGACTTCTAAACTTTTCATTTTTTAAAGATAAATCAATATATCCACTTAAATGACTGGGATAAGCCAACGGTGCTGTTCTGACCTGCCCAGTCTTTGCTGTTTATATGCCATGAATCTCCTTAAAAGTTGTGTCTGATTGTCTGAATCTGTCAAGGTTAGGAGTCACTTTTGATGCAACAGAGTAAGGCAGGAACATAAATTTACTTGTTTGTATAGAACTAAATCTTGGACATTTGTAACATCTTTTATTAGAATGAAGACAAACTGCTATTCCAGGCTTTCCACATGCACACCACTCCACCAGTGTCTGCTTTATAGAAATGAGACTAAAACCCACACTCAGTACTAGACACAAGACTGAGAACCCAGCCCAAAATCCTGCCTGCTCTTGCAGTTCACTTTGTCATTGAAGTTTTGGGGAATGGAGCAGTTAAAGAAGTGCAAGTACCTTTTATACTGAGGCTTTCTGGATCATGAATGGCAAGATGAAGTTATCCTGGCTAAGGAGGTAGTGATTTATCCTCAGATGTGGAAGCTGGATATAATTTTAAGAGATATTTTCATGAAGACAGTTAAATGGATGGTGTATGTTATAAAAAAAAGGTTGACAAAGCTGAATTTTGCAGTTTGGTGACAAAAGCTGAAGGATGAAGACTTTGAAATCAGACACATTCTAAAAAAGGCATTTATGTATCTATCTCCCATTGAAGAGAGTAAGAGGATTCAGACCTAAGTTTAGAAATAGTTAGGGCATAAAGAGATATAGTTGTCTTTCTAGGAGAGTGGGGAGCACTGAACAGTGCCTAAGATAGCAAGTTCCATTAGGAGAAATTTCTTACTGTTTTTTTTTGCTGCCTAGGCTGCTTTTCTTTGGAAGATATTGCACTGAAGGGAATGGCAAACCCCTGTGTATCCTCACAGATGCACTGATGTGAGGGCATGGGATGAAAGTGGGATTTCATAAAGTTCTTCCAGGCATGAAGTGAGCAAAAGGTGGATTGAAGACACACTGCAATGAAAGGAAAAAAAAGAAGTAATAAATGAAGAAAGGAAGCAAAAAATTGGCTTATAGAGATGAAATGCTGCAGAGGATTAGTCTGCAGGGGAAGATTTTGTAGAGGTTCACAATTATGCATTAATTGGGAGAACAAGGATCTATGTATTGAGCTTCATGCCCAAATTTCTGAGAGGTTCAAGAGCTGCAGTGATAACCAATGATCTAAATCCACTTCTGGGCTGAAGAGAGCCCAAGAGAGCCCAAGGTACCTGACCTACTTGGTACACTGGACAGTGTCTCAGTGGAGAGACCAAGGAGCAGAAGGGAGTACAGCCTGATACATCACTCTGCAGTCTTTCCTGAACGAAATCAAATGGTTTTGAGAGTACAAAACATACTGCAGAGCCCTGGATGTTGCAGACCAGAAAATGTCACCATTCCCTGGTTAGAAATCTACCTTCAACAGCTGGGTGTGGCTAAAATTCCAGAAAGCTCAACAGCAATGTTTCTTTAAGGGCTCCTCCTTCCCTCTCTGGAGTTTTCTCTCTCTCCAAATTTATTGAAGACATTCCAGCTATCAGTACTGAGCACCATTTCCTTGGCACTGAGGCTTCAGTGGGGTTGAACCAAGACCCAGCTGCACAAGCTCTTGCTGTGCAAATCAAACCACAGGGAACAATGTCCATCACTGGGCTGAGAACGCAGAGTTCTTTATGAGATGTTTCAGTTCAGAGACCTCATTTGCATTCATTCTTTACAATGGACTCTTCTTCAGCCAAAGGATCTCCCTCTCCTTACCTGTTTTACAAATGAGTTGTAGATTTGGATTCTTTCTGATCAGTGAGGTAAGGGATCATTTTACCAGCCTTGGCAGTGTGCTGTTCTTTCCCTGCACAACATCTGCTGCAGTTTTTCATGGCTTGAATTGTTCCTGGACTTGTTTTAAAAAGCATGTTTCAGAAATGTCTTTGAGGATATGAATTATTAGTCATTGTTTTATCTTCTAGAGTGTTCTTCATCTATCTTTGTTATTTTCCTTTTAAAATAAGACTAAAGAGGCTTTGGAGTTTAAAGTTTAAAGGTTTTAATTCAGGTTCAGCTAAAGATTCCAAGAATGGTAAAGTAATTCAGAGCAATAGAATTTTAGTGCAATTTCAGAAAGTAACTAAATTTTGTATGACAATAAACTGGGATTTAATCTCTTTCTAACTCACTCTTCTCCTTACCATTGTACTATTTGTGTACACACTTTTCACACACACGTGACAATTCTGACATTTGCTGTTCCAAAGCCTTTGCATTATTTGTACCTCATTTCTCCGTCACTTTATGTATGACAAGGTGTTTGATATTTAGTGCACTTTTAAACCCCATATTTTTTTTCTGTAAAGTAACTAAAGAAGAGATTTGGCTTTTCAATTTTCTCACTTAATTCTGATTAATATGTTTAATTCTTTTCCAGAACACCTCACATCTTCATCTTGGACTCTGTATTTTACTCAGCAGCATCCTCAGCATTTACTCTGCCCATGACATCACCTGTGCCAAACTTCCAAAGGCTGTTTGGGACATACAGTTGTGAGTAGGACATTTGGAAGACAAAAGGTTTGTGCAAGTTTATCTTATAGCATGAACTGGTCTGAAGAATAGTGACAGCAATTTTATTATACTTGTGTGGTACTGGAGGAGTACTGCAAGGTACCCCACACAAACAAAGGTAGGTAACAGTCAGGAACCACTTAACACAACTCCCTTGGCCCTCCATCCTGGTGTGTAATTTCCTTTGGGCTGGAAGTTTTGCCCATCTTGTCTTTTAAGAGATAAAATCTTTGTCTAACTTGCTTCAAAACATGCACTCGTTTCTTCAGGCAACGATGGGAGTTATTTGATTTGTTTGCAGTTTCCAAAATGGGCAAAAGCTTATTAAAGGAATAGGACCAATTCCAGAACTCTCTCTGATAGTGAGAATATATTTTAGGTAGCATAAGAAAGTAACCTATGGTCTGGAATCATATCCCTAACTATTTAGACTGCTGGAGAATCCAGAAAAAAAATAAACTTGTCTAATAGCCTTTCTAGCTGTGTTTTCATTAAGTCTGAGACAGCTCAATAAGGAAGCTATGCCATGATTTATTTTAATCAGTTATGACAGAGGAGTCATTAAAAAAAATCAAAACAAAACAAAAACTCGGCAAAATCTTCCTTACATACTTTTTGCATTCCAAATCCACAAAAAGTTTAGATAAAATCTCACTTCATTACAACCAAAACAAACCTCCTGTACTAGACTGCTTTCATTTTTTTTTCTGTTAGTGATGATGTTTCCATACCTCTTCTGTCTACACTGGCTTTCCAGTTCAGTGTCTTTTGTTTCTGTTTTCTTTATAATCTCACTAAGGTTGGTCAGGAATTCTGTTGTCTCCTAAGGCTTGGTAAGAGTATTTGACAGACTGTGAACTAGAGATGGAGTAGGGAAAACCATTTAGCCATTTTAGTCATCTGAAGGTGACTTCCAGAACTGCTTGCACACGTGATTATTCTTTCAGTTCAAATGTAAAAGAATCTGGATTTTGCCCTGTGTGTTGAACACATGCTGAAAGTTTTACCAGCTTTACAGCCCCTTAGTTTCATTTGATATTGTTGAGCTAAAAAGTGTATTCAGGCACACACAGAATTTTCTTTTGAAATAACTCTTCTATCTTAAAAGAGAGGAACCATGGGGCCACTGAATGATTTAGATAAAGAGTGTGTCCAGCTCTGCTCCTGCAGGTTACAGTCTCTAGGCATTGTGCTATGAAATTCCATAAAACAAATGTTTTCATCTACAGCAACTGCTGTTTCACAACTGATGTGGCATTGGCTGTACCTGTTCTTGGCACTGACCAAGAACAACCAAGATGAAGATTCATCTTTGGTTCTTTCACTTATTTTTATTGATGTATTTTTGAAGGCCAGTGAGTGGAGGGAACATATAAAGAAGGAGGATAACTCTGATTGCCATCCCTGGTCAATTGTTAAATGTGTCCAGCTCTGAATCAGGAGAGGGCAGAAATCCATTACTGGAATATCCGTGGTATCATGTACCATTAGGTTATCTGAGGATATATTGTTGATAAAACATTCCTAGCAGGATCATACTTTGCTCACAAAGACTCACAGAAAAATTGAAGCAAAACATGCCAAAGTCACCTCTCTCTAAAAAGAAATATTTCAAACATATTCTAACAAATCCTGACTGTAAAATGTGCAAATTGGATTTCCAGTAATGAGACCCATCAGTAGGCACATTTTCTTGACATATTCTGTCTTGGAAATAGTGATTCAATTTTCCAAAAGTCCTTTAATTTGCTTAGAGAGGAAAGCATTTTCATTTTGCCCAGTCAGTTCTAATAATTTGCTAAATTCAAAATATGTGAAATTACTGAAGGTGGTTGTAATGACCAGAAGGACCTCTAATCTTCTAATAGTATTTTTCTTTTTCCCATGAATCATGTAGGCTTGCAGAAGAAATTTTTCAGAACAGATAAAACACAAATCTTAGTTGACATCCCTGCTGCTTGTCTCTTCCACAGACAGAATTCTGGACATTTGCTAGTGATCCCCTTCAGAAGATTTGCTTTAGAAATCTCTGTTACCTGCTGGGGTGTGTGGTTAGAAACTTCATTTTCTCCCATGAGTAAAGTCCCTTAGGAATTCTCTTACAGATGAATCTGGGTATTGATACTTCCTATCCTGGCAGTGACAAGCATGAGGAGCCAGATGAAGAGCAGTTGGGAAGGAAGAGGTTTTCCACAGCTCTTTTTTTGCTGTAAAGCCTTGAAGGGTTTTAAACAATGACCCTTTATCCCACAGTACATTCTCTGGGCGTTTTCTTTTGGGCACCGGATGTTGAGTTGTGTGGACTTTGGAATGCCTCAGGAGAGCCACACATAAATAACTCCTGTGGGAATTGCATGTAGCATGTTCCAGTGGCACATTCTTCTGTCCCAGAAACACTTAGGAGATTGCCAAGGCAGTTGTGTGCTCAGCTAACTTTTTGGTTTGAAAACCAAGCTCATAAGTAGTGTGAAAATATCCATCTAACAGATATTTTCTATGTTTTTCCTAATTCTTAACTAGGTATTGTTAAATACCTTGGTTGTAAAAAGAGGATATCCCTTAAGTTGTCACATAATATATTTATTCAATCAAATATATTTTATGAAAAGAAGAGTTGGTGTTTTTTCTGCTCTACTTCTGGAGTTCCAGTAATTGTTATGCAGATGCAAACAGTTATTTCAGTGGGTGCTTTTGCCATTTCTCTTCCCTGGCAGCATCATGTGAGGTTTCTGTCCAGAAGACTGAATTGCAGCACAGGGCTGGTGCTTCTGTGGCTGGCAGAAACAGTCCAGTCCCCATGAGGACAGACACTGTCCTTCAGTGGAAATATGGGTGTAGGTAGGTATGATTGTCATAAAACAAAAGAGGACTGTACTGTTGCTCTCCAAATCTACTGTTCATTTCTTTTTATTTTACAGTGCAAGGGTTAAGACATTTTCCTGCAGCATATCATACTTAATTATGAATATTAATCCCTATTAGGAGCATTAGACTTCTTCAGGGATTCACCTAAGGACAACTGAAGTACATGGGATGAGTTGAAGACCAAGATTTTAACAATATTTTGAGATTTCAGGGAGAAGACAGTCAAGAGTGTAGACTACAAGGGGCACTGAAGTTGCTTTATTTACTTCCTCGTGCATGTTTGGAGTAAAACTTCATTTGCCCCTAAACTCAAAGAAAGTACTTAAACCAGGAATATTTTTCCTGTAGATTGTCAAACATTTGTATCCTGGATGCAAATGAAGTCTTGCTGCTTTTGCTGATCACTTGCTAGGGGAGACTGACACTCATTTGCAGAAGAATCAGCACACAGACTTTCAAGGTTAACAATGGGAAACTTCTCCCAGAACTGCATCATCTTCAACCAGGACTTCGTTCCTTTGCTCCTAACACTCTCTACTTACCAAATTATCAATTGAGATCCTGTGTTCCTCCAAAAGAAAAAAAAAAAAAAAGGGAAAAGGAATTGGCCCCAGAGAGGGGGGGGANGGTATAAGGCAGAAAGGTAGGGAGGGATACTGGCCACAAGGTCAGTGCAGCTTTATGAATGAACCCAAAATTTTTTGGGTTTTGCTGAACACCTTCCAGTGGAGACTGACACAAGTGTGAATTTTGTCATCTTGTTTGACTGAACTTTTGAAATCAAGATATTACTGGTTAAATCCCAACTTTCAGCATTTCAGATGATCCTGGGTGAGGGGCAGGAAAGAAGAGCAAGAAATCACCCATCAAAAGAATAAGTTTTTAATCTATTTATTAGGCCTTTAGTCTTCTGATGGGTCAATTAAGACTAAAACCATCCAT
>VXBQ01016219.1:34370-50188 GCA_013400175.1 Phainopepla nitens
CCAGAGATCACAAAAGCAGGTAACGTGGGCAGGGGTGGGGGGCTCTGAGGGAGAGGGGCCCTCCCCTCCCCCCACTCCCCAGCTCCCGCTGCCTCCTTCCCTCACTGCTTTCCCCCCTTTTCCCTCTCTCCTCCTTCTCGTTGTGGCAGGAGGGGGAGTGCAAAGGGTGGTATCGATCATACGGGGGAGGGCCTCCCCTCATCATGCCCCCTCGGTGTGTATCCGCGCCTCTGCTCCCTCCCCTTTATTTTCCCTCCTCGCCTGTGCTTACTCGAGGGTGTTGGATCCTGTGTGGGGGCAGCCGCCCCGCGAAAGGAGCCGGCAGTGCCCGTCCGTGACTCTGCCGGTCCCCTCTGCTTTTCCTGCCCTTGTTGCTGGAGTGTAAAAGGGCTCTGTTAATCTCGGGGACTGAAGGAGGCAGAGCCCACCCCCTTGGTCATGGCTGTGCCTCCCATGCCGCCTGTGATTGCTCCCCTTCCCTTTCCAGGGGTGGAGGTTATGGGGGGGATTCCCTCTTGATAATGCCGCCTTAGCTGTCTGTGTAAATGCTCCTTCCCCTCCCCCTTCGCTGTTGCTGAAGTGGAAGGGGGTGTTATTAATCATGACACCTATTTCCTGTAGAGGAGGAAGCGAGGGGGGATTTCAAGGGGAGGAAGTCCCTCAAAACGCTTCCCCCCCATATCTGCCTGCCTTGATATTCCCCCCGTACCCCCTCCCTTGTTCCAGGGGCTTGGAGGGGGCATCCAGCACCTCCCATTCCTCCGGTGCCCTCAAGGGGGGGTTGTCACAACGCCGGGTCCCGGCAAGGGGGGGAATTCAGGCCACAACACCCCACCTTGCACAGCGCCTTCTCCCACCCGCCCACCCCCGGAGCTGCCCGGGAATGTTCCCCTCTTCGTGTGGCCAGGCTTGCAGAGGGCCACTGTGAAGGCTGGGGCTGAGGGCTTACTAAGTGGGAATGGAGGGAAGCTGTTTTTCAGGGGGATTGAAAGAAATGTCTCCCCAGAATCTCTCTGCAATTCCTCCCCTCCCCCCTTTTTTATTTTTGATTTCGTCTTGCTGAAGTGTAAGAAGATACTACAGACCGTCTGTTATGATTGATGAAGCTCTTCTAGGAGGATCTCCTTGACCCTTATAATGTGCATCTCAGTGTCTGCCTGTCACTATTCTTTTCCTGTTTCTGTCTCCTTAGGGCCAGGACCTGGACTGTGTGTGATTGTACTTGTGCTAACACCAGGCCTTATCAAGGGGCATGAGGATTATTCAGGACGAGAAGCTACATCATCTTGTCCCTTCTGAAAGCCAGCTTTGCTTTTTATTTATTTATTTTTAACTATCTCTGGCTGTGGGAACTTCAGATCAGTTGGAACAAATTCTGTAATAAGGAGGAGGGGTCTTCTAGAAATCTACTCTAGGCCTTGCAGTACTTCTTATCTTGCCAGGCCAATGTTCTTCTTTCCTTTCGCTTTTCATATTTTGCTGTTGTTGAACCTCCTGATTTGACTGACTTACTTTGTAGGAGATGACAGGTTTAGAGAGTAATGTGTGCTGGGTATAGGGAATATATCTAAATAATGTGTCTTCCATGGCCATTTTCCCCCCTTGCAGTTGCAGTCCTGTTTCTAAACGGGACGTCAGGCTCTAGAATGGGGAAGAGGTCTTAGATGATCTTCTTACTCCCTTGCCTTGGTTCATATTAAATCTGTTTTCCCTGTTTTGTCTTACTGTAGTGTCAAAAGCAGGGGTGTTACAATTAATGCTGAATCTGCCAGCCTTTGGTGGGATCTTGGAGGCTTTAAAATAACGTCTTCAAAGGCACGTGCGGTTTGTACTCTGTCCTGTTTTCCCGGCTCCAGGCAGGCATCTTGGGAGATGGAGAAGACCTGGTGATAAGGGAGAACATTCTGTCTCTGCTGGGCTTCTCTTTTTGCTCATTCTCTCTGTTTAACCTCGCTGTTGTTTTGCAGGGGCAGGAGGAGTGCAGGGGGGTGTTATCAATCATAACACCAGGTCCCAGACTTCAGCTCTGGATGGAGCCACCGCAACGAGCACCAGCACCACCACTGCAGCAGCAGGAGGATCTGAAGTCACTGCTGCTCCAGGGACCCTCAGTCAGGGCAAATCGGTGGTCATCAGCACCATGGCAACTGCCTTGTCCACCAGGAACGGCAAGATCGGGACCACGACGGTGCAGACGTTGAACGGGAGTAACGTGGTGATGAACTCTCACCACACGGGCGGTGCTGCTTTCTCTGGGACTCCTGTGACCGCCAGCCCCGCTCCCGCGCCCGCTGTCGCCCCTCTCGTTAACAACGGACCCGGCTCCGTGGGGAAGGGAAACGCCGTTAATGCCGTTTTGCCCTCGGCTTCTAACACTGTCATCCAGGCTTCTTTCCTCAGCACTGCTGTGTCCTCTGCGTCCTCCTCGTCGCCCACGGTGATCTCCTCGCAGGCAGCGCCCGGCGCCGGCGCGCCCACGGTGACGCTCGTGCGGCCCCCGATGCACTCGGCAGGACCCACGGTGGCTGCAGCTGCTGCGGCCGCTCAGAACGGGAGCAATACTGTGATCAACTCAACCATCAGTGTGGGGAGTTTTCCTGCTGTCGCCACAGCCACTGTGGGATCTGGAGTTTCCCTCCAGACGTCTCTTGTGAACAGCCAGTCTGGTTCCGCCGTGCCAGCGGCTCCTGCCGCGCAGGTCATCAAATCTGAGTCTCCTAAAACTATAGTCCAGGCAGTGTCCCAGCAGCAGACGCTGGCTACTGCTGGCCAGCCCAGTACTACAGGGGGTAACATGATTATTGGGCAAACTATGCAAGCTGGGCTCTCCAATGTTGCTCCCAATCCTGGTGGGATACCTCCTGCAGCTCCTGGCACCCCCACAGGAATGGCTAAAGGCACTGCCAATACGGTGGCACAAAGCCTGCCGAGGACTCCAACACCAACCACCAGTGGAATCAGAGCAACTTTGACTCCTACAGTTTTAGCACCTCGTTTGCCTCAGCCACCTCAGAATCCGACTAACATTCAGAATTTTCAGTTACCACCAGGTAAGTCAGAGGATTGAGAGGCTTTATTTTGGAAGTGTGTTTCTTGCAGGGAGGAAGGAATCCAAGTGAGATTCTGTGCCATTTAGTTGTGAGTTGTGGAAAAGGCATGTCGTGTAACAATGGGAATGGTCTGGTGTTGAGTAGTAGTAGCATAGTGGCATTCCACTACTTAGTGTCTGATTTTGGGTGACCAGAAAGTCTTTTCAGCAGTAATTGAAAATAATTCAGCCTGGTATCTTTGTTCCAGTGTGAGTGTAGATGAAGCTGCAAACTGCCAAAGTGTGACAATGGAACATTATCCGAGGAAATGTTGTTACTTCATTAGCACAAAAGACATTTTGAATTTTCAGGTGGTTTTGTCAGTAGTTTGTAACCTTTATGTGCTGCTCAGTTCCCTCCTGTCCCTGCATGCCCCCAGTACCACAGAGCTCTCATGAACAGGGAAGCAGCAGATACAACACAAGAAAACTACCTGCTTTGGCTTTAAATACCTTCAAAGTCTGACTTAAAAACTCACAGATTTGAAGCTTATGATCATCTTTTTAGTCACTGGCATTCTGATACAAAAGGCAGACTTCCTATGTCCTTACCTCACCCTGTTGTGTCTAGGGCTGCAGCTTTTGTAGTAGCTACTCTCATGCTTAGTGCTGAGCATTTCTGGACAAGGAATCTGGTCCTGAAGTCAGTGGATGAGTGAAAAGGAGGATGAGAAGCATTTATTTCCTCAGAATTGTTCTGTCCCTCCTTAAACATCCTAGATTTGGAGATTGAATGTTATATATTTGCTGTTCTTTTGAGTCAAGCTTGTTGCTTGTATCCACTTTGATTTTTAGCTGCAAATACTTGTGTGAACCTACACATTGCTTCCTGCCCTCATGATAATACACACAAGGGCTGTATTTTTTACTGTTTGCAGGGCAGCATGCAAAGAACAGCTAATTAAATTTTGCTACTAACACTGAATTAAATTGGTGCTGATTTTAGTAGGTGGTCTTAGTAAAATACAAGTGATCTTAGTAAAATACATCTCTTGCAACTCCTGACCAGCCTCAGAGCAATGCACCTGTCACTTAAAGCAGATCAGGAATTATGTGCTGTGTTACCAAACACTGTGTTTTTGTGTGATGTGCTGTCTGTGGTGTGTGATGCCATGTAGTTTGATGAGGTCTGTCAAACATTCTGTGTATCCAAATACTAACTGGTATAAATATTCCCCTTTCTTCTTTTTTCCTTTTTTTTTCTGTAAAAGATTATTCCATATATGAATAATTTGAATGACATGTTGCTAATTTAAAAAACAGCAGTAAAACTCAGATCTTGAAATCGTGGTGCTTGATTTGAAGCCTGTGAATTGATAGGTTGGAAAAGCCTTATTTTATTTATTGCCATGGTGTATCAAAGGATTGATCCAGTTTAGTCTAGTGCCATTTTTGTTAATACTGGATTATAAACCTGATTATGAGGGAAAATACTACTGTGGAGTCCAGTGGGACCTTTTTTCAGGTAGCTGATGTTTGCAGGCTGCCACAGCATCCTGAAATGTGTTACTCCTAGAAGCAGCATTGCCCGTCCTTAAGCAAAATTGGACCATAAATTCTTCCTTTGGAGTTCTTGATAGATCAGAGTAAAACAATAGAGGTTCTAAGCACTTGGATTTTTATGAAGCACTTTTTTTTTCCTGTCCTACACTTAAAGAAATATTTATAACTTCAAAAGAATAAGCATGACTTAAAACAAGCAAGTATATGTGACTGGATACATAGAAATTGGAAACTGAGTTCTTGCATGATGACAGACTTAATATTGAAAAGGATTTTTTTTCGTTTTTAGTGGAACTGATTATTTTTCTTTTACATTGCTTTAGTTTGTTTTTTATACTTTGCAAAAGTAGCCAGCTTTAAAAATGCTTTGCATCAACCATCTCTTTTAAAACACTTAAGAATTGGTGGATGCTGGGCTCTTGCAAGCATCTCTCAGGCACAAGGGCCAAGCACCTCTGCAAATGTGGCCACGTGCAACTGCTGTGATCTTCCACAGAGTGCAGCCACGCTCATAGTGAAAGGAGAATAGCTGACTGTGCTTCTGAAATTGTATTTTAAATGACAGCATCATAGGGCAGGTTTTTGGAGGGAGTTTGGTAGGGTGAAGCTGCAGCTGCAGTGCCTGTGTGCTACTGCATGCATTGAATTGCCATTCACAAGTTTGTTTTTAAAAGTTAATGGTGTGTGCTAGTAAGAGGTTCTAAGACAGTGCTTGAAATATTTTGAAGTCATAAATTGCACACACAGCTTTTTACACCAAGAATTATAAACACTTAGAAAATTCTGATGGAAGGTTTGACCATGACAGCAGGCATTTTACAGTTATTTTCTTATCCACAATTACTGTTTCTGGCTCTCCAAAATACAGTGTCACACCTATGGAAAGCAGAATGTCAAATGTCAACAGGAGTTACTAAGCTGGGACTTGAAAATTAGAAACCTTTCGAGGTTTCAGATGTTTTCTTTGAAGGACCACGTGGAAAATAAACTCCATCAATGGCCTTTGAAATGTGTTACTATTAGAAAAATGCTTTGTGTCACATCAAGGCAATTGTGCAGCAAACCTTGGCTGACCAAATTGGAGATGTTTGAAGAGCCATAATTGTTGTGACCTTACTGGATTTTGGTGTATTCTTCTCCAAGGAACTGAGCTGTTGGAGAATATCTTTGTATTGATGATGGTTTTCCACTTCTGACATCTTCTTTCTGACATCTTTTCCACTTCTGAGGAAGAGGACTGTTGTCCTTAGCCTTTTCTTCAGGGGCCTTTGTTTGGAACTTTGTGCTCCAGTTGGAGAGATTTGGGTAGTGATGGTCCCAAAATAACCTTATTTATACCCTCTTAGAAAAGACATGGAAATGTGAGATGATTTTGTAAGGGGGTGGGAACACAAGTTTATACAGCACTGCCTGTTGCAGTTTATACAAGGGTACAACACTCCTGAAACTGACTGGAAATAAACTGAATGAAGCTTGTTGTTTCTGAGTACTTCAGCAATGAGAAATGTGTTGTGTACATTAATATGGTAAGAGGTGGAAAATCGGTGAGTTTGTTAAAGCAGTAAGTCAGTGTTCCACTGGTAGAGGTGCTCAGAAAAGTCTGCAGAAAAGGATAATGGGGTTATGCACTAAAATTTATCTTTTACATTGTAAGAGTGTGCAAAGTGTTTAGAGGTCATTGCTGACACAGGGTAGCATCATCTTGTAAAGTGGCAAAACTTGGGTACTTTGAAATAATTTTTGAAAGCCCCAGCTTGCCCAGCAGTGCTGCAGTACAAACCCAGCAGGTGTGAGTTTATGCTTGCTTAGCACTACTGTCAGCTTGGGGTTCAGAGATTTGGGTTCTCTTCTTGCACCTTTGTGTTGCTGCTCTCCTCTGCTTTATCTTTATGTACAAACATCTCATTGTAAGTTTTTAAGGTGTCTGCTTAGAGAAAGGAGCAGATTGGTGAGTGCTGGAGGTATGAGTGAGAATAGCAGAGAGCAGGTAGGTCTGGACAGTTCTCCCTACTAGCTTAGGTGAAATTGAAATCTAGAAACTTTCACTTCCTTCTGTCCCTCTTTTCTTTTACCTTCTGAGTGACTGTTAGTAGTTATGAAAATTTGATGGCTTGATCATAAAGAAGACTGGTATTTTCCTGATTAAATAAGATTTGGGGACATGTAGTCCTATTTGAAGATAGCAGATAGGATGGGTTGTCTTTTTTTTTTTATTACTTCTAGTCATGACCAGTTTTCCCACTAGCAGTGATGCAGTTCTGCAGCTGTTGTAGAAGAGAATTGTTTTGCCTTGTATCTAAAAATATAACTTCTTTCTTACTTTCCCAAAACTCAGTTGGATCTGCCAGTAGCTGATGATAGGGGATGAGAGTACAAATTTCTTCGTTGCTTTCTTTCTGGAGGGTGTTTCATTGTGCCTTTTCTGTGGTGAGGGCAGGATGGGCCTTTTATAGACTGAGAAACTGCTGGGGCCCCTTTAGCAGGGGAATGTTCCAGAGTTCTGAGCTCCTGCCGTGGTTAAAACTTGTCATTGATGCTTTCCAGAGGCAAAGGATACCTGAAAGAGCATCAGTGCTGTGCATCTGCACATCCTGGAAGATGTTCTACGTGAATATGCATGCTCAAGGTTGTTTTGATGGCCTTAGAGGCTCAAAACTTCATTTGGTGTTAAATTGGAGCTTTTTTTTGTAGAACCCGATTTGTTTTTAGCTTGTGTTCACTATCCAGGGAGGATTCTAACTCAGGCCATGGTTATGGTGGCTTCAGGATGGGAAAACTCTTTGAACACATAATTTAAAGCATGGGTTTGGGTCCTTTTGACTTGAGCAGTTGTGCTGTTGGGAGCTGGAGTAACTGAAAAGTAACTTCTGCAGGAGTAATTCCGTTTCCTTCAGTTGGGAGTTGGGGTAGCAGGTGGTTGGGCAAAAGAGAGGTTGTAAAAATGGAGAAGGGTGGCAACTGGGAAGAACCAAATCAAGCAATATGTGTTACTTTTTCATACTGAGTGCCTCATTCTTTGTGCTAGAAACATGTACCCCAGAAGTGCCCAAAGGAATCAGGATGTAGATAGAAGAGGAAATTACCAGAATTCCATGGTGCAAGGAATACAGAAAGGAACAGAAGAAATACTATGAAGTAGTGGAATGTGGTTGTTTCTATTTCTCAGTGACTAGGAAGCGAGTTCAAACATATCCTCATTATAGTTTCCCTGTATGTTGCATGTGCTGCCAATATTATGCCTGTTAACTGTGTTGGCATGGCTCGATTTTGTTAAAAATAATGTCTGCAGTGCACTGTGACAAAGGGGCTTTCTTACAGTACTTACAGTATGTTTCACTTTCAAAGCATTTGACAAAACTTAATCCTTGCAACCTGCCTAAGTGGTTGGTAAATAAAGTAGTATGAACTCTGCTTTGGAGCTGGGGGAAGGAGCAAGTTAGAGAAGTTCTGACTTGCCCAAGGCCATGCAGGAATCGATATTTTGCCAGGATTAGAGCTTGGGAGTCCTGTACTTGGTGTGTAGAGCAGTATCTGTCTTTCTGGAAGATAACTGTGGATCTCTTCTGCAGAACTCTTCTGGGTGAGGGGGGTGGATTTTATCTTCAAATCATGCATCAGCAAAAGGAACATTCTGCTTTATTTGGAATCTGCTGCATCAGATCTGCCATATGTCACCAGACTGAAAGTTGTGTTTGTTCGCATTGCAACTTCCATAACTGAGGACTCCTGCCTGCTTGGCTTTGCACCCCAAAGAACCTGAGGCTCAGAGGGCTGTGCAGCAGGGATTTTTGGTTCTCCTAAAAAAGAGTGTCTTGATGTTGTGCACATCTCATAAGACTGTGTTGTTAGGTGAGAGGTCTGATGGGACTATAATTGTGATTCTGTTAAGCTATGAAAGCGATGAACTCTGATTACATATTGTTCAGTTCTGTTATGAAAAATCCTGTTCCCAACAGCCTTTAGAAGTGCACGTATGGATATGTCTGTATGATCTTCAAATTGTGACTTTCTGGGGGTTTTGGGTATCACTAGACTTGTGATAAAGGTTATTGGTCAATAACCAGAAGTGATTTATTTCTTTTGAGGTATTTTGCACTCTGCAAGAAGTTACGTGTTTTCTGCCTTTGGAAATCTAAGCAGGTTGCTTTTGAAACCTTCTTGGTTTGAGGACCACAAATTTGAATGTTGCCCAGGACTTGAATCCCTTACTAACAGAGGGTGCTGCAGCCCAGTTGGCAAACTGAGGTGAAAATGCATCAGTTTGGGCCACTGATAGGAGACAAATTGTATCACAAACTCTTCAAAGAAGTTATTTTGGTGTATGAGAACTCCTGCTGTTGTCTGTCTTCCCTGTTTTGGGAAACGAGATGTAAATATAATTCTAAAAATTTTTATGTAGTTCTAGAACGCAGTTGAAAATGCTGAGATTTAAACTGTCTGGGTTCAAGGAAAGAGAAAGTACTGGTGTGTGGAAAGGTTGCTTTTTGTAAAAGCTGTGTGATCAATACTGAGTCTGCTCTGCAAGAACTGGACATAGAAGTCACTTAACACTTTAAATGTTTGTTGTTACTGTGTGCATTTTTTGTCCAAAATATTCAAAATCAGCATATTTACCTTAAAATAGCTACTCTTGTTAAGGTTATTGTTTATGTTGAAACTTTATGAACATTTGTAACTCCGTTAATCTGTCTAAATCTTCTCCTTGAATCTGTTGCCATTGCTTCACCTAAGAAAAAAAAGGCTTTTGCTAGCTGGAAGACTTGCAAAGTTTAGCTGTTTAGTTTAGCTTTGTTGGGCACATTATCTCTTGTGAAAGAAGACTTGGAGAGGTAGGGGCATGAAGATAAGAATTTTGAAAATACAGTTTCTCACAGCCAGAGAGAAACACATACATCTCTCACAGTGACAGAGAGGAGCTTTGAGTTCTGGTTCATGGACAGCTGTTTCAGGTGTTATGAGCCCTAGAGCTCTGGGGGAAGGAAGGCCAAACTCTAGGGAGAGTGTTTTGCTCACAGGTGACAAAGGGCTTTTTCTTTGCACAGCCACAGGTCTATTCCTGTGTGCAAATAATTGTATCAGCCCTCTTGCATCTGCTTCCTTGTAAGAGAAGCAAAATTGCTGATACAGCCTGGTCTGTGTACAGGTTGTAATTAAACAGCTGTAAAGATTATGTGATATTTCAGATTAGATTAGGCTTTTTTTTCCTTTTTTTTTTTTTTTTTTTTTTTCTAGACATATCTCTCAATTTTTTTTTTTTTTTGCCATGGACACATGAATAGAGATTTTTGATTGTTTTAAACCTTCTAGGGCAGTTTTACCTCAGCTTACTCTGGAAATTTTTATGGCTGTTCTAATCTGTGGGAATTTCCTCCAAGAAATGCTGGTTTTCTTCTGGAGGTGTGAGTGTCTCAACTGAGAGCCACAACCACAAACCCTCCTCTCTTGGAGTCATTCTCTTCAGATGTCTTTAGCACAATATTTAATGTAGAATATAATATTTGTCCTTGAGGAGTTTTTTATGCCTTTAATGTTTTTTTTAAATATAGAATATTTTTTGTGAGAACAAAACGATTATTATCACTGTATAATGGTGTAGATTATCAGTAATCAAGAAAGAGGTGATAATTATAAGGAATTGATACACCTGCAGTGAGATCTCTGTTCAGAACCTGGGTGGAGCTGACTTAAGAGATGGTACAAATGTAGCTGATCTTTGGATCAGTAACTGTTGTCAGACTCAAAATAACATTTTAAAACGGTGAGTTTCTGTACTTAAGATTGCCAGTAACCAGAAAGTTTCACTTTGAACATCGAAGATTGATGCTCAGCAAAATGTGTAAATGTGTTATAAAATAGGTTAAATAGGGATGGTGCTTTTACTTTGTATTTGTACAGAATTTAGTGCAAGGTCCAATTTGGATACCAAGCTCTTTTTGTGGGATTTGGAAACATGTCGATGAAAATTAAGTAACTTTTTGCCATGGTAGATCTTTGTTTATAAATTTGAATTGTAACTTATGAATGCTATGTATCTTAATTTTGATGCTTTTTCCCTTAAAATGCCTTACTAAAAAGTATTTTTCAGTAACACATACCCAGTACCTAGACATAAAACTCACAGCAGTGTGTAATATTATTTTACATGACTGACTTGACTGTCCTAAGATTTGTATTGAATTGAGTAAGCCTCTCTTGTAAAAATGGTCTAACTTATGATTATAACTTGATTAATATATGCTTCTGAGAGTAGCTGAACTGTTAAAAGCTACCACAGTGCTTTTGTGCAGAATGAAGCACGTGCTGACAACCAGTGCAGTTGAAAAACGCGTGCTCTGGATATCAGAGTACAGACAAACCCCAGGCAGTGAGGTGTGGTGCTGTGCTCCAGTCTTCCTGAAAGGGTTTGCGGGGCAGCAAGGCTGCTCTAAGTTGTCTGCACACCTTCCTTCAGTTTCCTCATCCAATATTTCTGGAAGGGAGGGTTGGATTCAGAACCTCTCTCCAAATGTAATAACATCAGGCTCTCAGCCTGGGCGCTGGTGCGGCGAGTGCGACCAGTTGTGCTCGCATGAGTCAGAAGTGCCAGCTCCGAGGAGCAGCACCGAGGAATTGCAGCACCTGTGGCAAAAAGAGTCCTTGGAGGGGACCAGAGGAGTGTTTGTGGAGGGATCAGTGTGGGAGGAGAGATCTGGAGTGGGGAGGCTGGCGGTGGCTGAACCGTGTGGACGTTGAAAGACAAGCAGGAGGAGTTATTAGTTTTTAACAGACATCCGTGCAGTTGTGTTTGCAGTAGTGTTAAGGGTGGATTGGAAGAAGATACAAGTGTTCATGCACTGAGCTTCAACCTCTTAGTTCCTTTCTTTCTTCCTTTTTTACCAGTGTATCATTTGATTTTCTTTCCTTCCCTGTCCTCCTTGGGGGAGGGGGAGAAAAGGCACTAATTATTTATAAGTGTTAGTCATACCCAGTCATTAAGCTTAGTCATTACTCAGGACTGTGCATTTGATGGTTAGTAAAAATCAAAACGAAACCTGATTTTGTGGAAAAGCTTTCTGAATTCAAGCTTACAGGTGTGAAAATAATTCTATTTCTGTGTTCATACTAACTGCAAAAGCAGAGCTACTTAATAAATGTTGCTATCAGCCAAATGGCATGTAATATCATGTCCCTGCTGATGGTTTGTATTGAACTTGCAGGCGTAGTGTTTGGCATATTCTCAAGGCAGAATAATTCTGTATGGGCAGTGGGAGAGGCATGAACTCACAGAGGAGGAGGTGGAGGGAATGTTTGTGCTGAGGCTGCCCTGGGGAGCTGTCAGTGGTGGAATTGTCCAGCTCCAGGTCTCCACAGCTTCAGTGAGAAGGTGGCATCAGCTAAAATTACAAAGAGTGTATACCTTGAGTAGGGCATTCACAGGGGGGACAAATTAAGGAAATGTGTTCTTTATGGCTTCTCATGGGCTTAGTTGTTTTAGGCTGTTGCATTCTGAAGGAAGAAAACATTGATTTAAGGCATTGCTCCTCATGAAGTATTTCTGTACAGACTGTGGTAATAAATGCAAAGTAGCTCAGCCATTCCCATTTCTTCAGGTGCTTGAACAGCACTAATGTTGACACACCTTGGTACAGACAAACTGTCACAAATGAAGACAGGTTGAGTTTTAAACCTCCTATTTAAAATAACAGACGTAAAGAATTAGTGACACTTTATTTTGTGTCTTCCTTTCTCAAACCCAAATCTGATTTTGGTATAACTGCTTTGTTGTTTGATCTAAGTATATTGAAATTAATGGCAGAGCTACATCTGAATTGCTTGGAGATCAATAATTAAAGCAATTGGTTTAGCTCTTGATAGTGTTTTTCTGAGCTGTTTCGACATCAGACAGATTTGTGTGATGATTGGGTTGCAATTTGACAGAGCACTCTGGTGTTTTGGCTTTATATGCTTGACTAGAAAGGAATGTTAACACACTTTCAAGGAATATAGCTTTCCAGAGAAGTCAAAATAGTTTCAAATCACATTGTTGTTAAAGCATTTGTCAATTGTTGCTATATAAAATGATGTATTTCCCAGAACAATTCTTACACACCTCTTCAAATGAGCAGGTGAGATTTTTTACATATGGGATCACTCTTAAATGCAGCATCTTTTTGGCATTCCAACATGACATTATTCCTTTAACTATGTTCTTAAAAGGTCTGTGAATCAATACTTTACAAATTACTCACTTCTTGACCTTTTGGACAGTGCAGTTCAATTGGGTTGTTTGAAACTGAACTCTTGCATTGTAAGAGTAAGCAAAAGCTTTTAAAATGAAATTGAGTTTTTTGTCTGTTGACTCTTTTGTAAGAAAAAACAAGCAGTTTTTCATAATGTGAACTTTTGTACTTGGTCTGTAGAAAATGCCCTTTCTGTGCACTGCAGTGAGGGTTCTTGAGGACATTTGCAGATGCATCTTTCACCTGTGTTGACAACAATCATAGATCAGCTGTTGAAGAATTAATGTTTCATAATGACTGGTTGGAATCTGTGCAGGTTGGATGGAGTAGTGGTAGCCAGCAGTGGAGTGCTGCAGTTGTATGTTGTATCCTGACTTTCAGGCACTGTTTCTGGGTTGAATTCTCCTTTACTCCAGAGTGACACGAGTTGAAAAGGAAATGGAATTGGCTTTTGTAGTTCTTGTCTAAAACTCAGTGTCATGCCAGTCTTCAGTGCCTGTCAGGAGAAACTCCAAGTATTTTGTATTAGAGGTGCTCTGAGGCAACCCCTGACAGTCATGCCATGTTTTTCCTGGCAGGTTGTAGCTCACCTTCAGTGCAGCAGGTGCTGAACATTGAAGGGGTCCCTTTCATGGGGCACAGCGTGTCCTGTGTGCCCAGCAGAGCTGTGTGCAGAGCCCCAGCCTCGTGGCTGTGGGTGCCCACTGCTCTGGAGCCAGGCATGAGGGAGCTGGTGCAGGTGGCTCTGGTGTGCTGGACAGCTCTGTCTCTGCCTGGCAGCTTTCTGGAGCCTGCAGCTCAGCAGGGAACTCGTCTGCCACTGCCTGGTGTCTGTGCAGCCTGACCTCGCCTTCTGGAGCAGCTGGGGTCTCACGTGGTCATGGGCTCCTTTGGAGCTCTTGGGTTTGCTGATACCTCCTGATTCCTGCCCTGTGGAGGCTTCTCCTCAGGCACAGTGCTTATCCTTGTGCAGCTGAGGCGTCTTGGTCGAAATCACAAAGCAACCACTGCTGTTGATGAAGCTTGAAAGCTCAGATTGTTGATGAGGTCAAAGGCTTTGCCAAGAAAGTTCAAGTAGAATTTTTTCTGGACTGGTCTCCTGGTCTCCTGAGGTTCTAAGCACCTAAACTTAAGTATATCTAATATATACTTAACAGTGGTGCACGTTTCTCCTCAGGTACTAAGTACAATAACATCTAATCCACACCTCTGTTAGCATTTACAGTTCTGGTGCTACTTGTTTTGATTTGTAATCCCTGTTTGTCATGAGCTGGTGTATAGATGGTCCTTCATGAGCTGCTACTCATCTGGTTTGTTACAGGGGCTGCTCTTTAATGCGTGTAAATAATTATAAATCTGCTAGAAATTGTCTGGGAAGATTTCCTTAATGACCCAGATTTTCATGGAGCTGCATGGACTAGTAGACTTCAGTAGGTTCTTTCTGCTTTCCTTGGGCTTTCATTCCTGTAGAGAGGGAGTTTTTCCAGGTGGACCAGTTCCTGGAAGAGGAGGAATGGTGGATTGTTGGACAGCATTGATGTCAGTACCAGGTTATCTTTTCCTTTGCTGCAGTAAGGGGCCCTGTCACATACACCTCTTATTCTGGAAGCTCTTCCTGTGGTTTATATTAGCAGTTGTCTTTTTCTCCAGTTCTTTCTCTGATACTCCAGCACTCTTGTATTGGAAAAATCTTAGAAACTTTGTCCTTTTGTAAGGGTTTTGTCATTCTGGGGTCCCTGAGTAACCTGATCCAGTCAGTTACAGAGCATGGACTTTGCTTTAGATGGTTTTTGTGGTGTGTATGATAACCTGCTTAACTTCACACACACGTTCACTTTCGCTTTTGTTGCAACAGAATCTCTTCTGACAATACCAAGAGGATTCTCTCATAAAGCTTTCTCCTGCTAATATGGCACAGCCCACTTAGTATTACTGTCAGATTTTTCTACCATGTCAAATGTTTGCAGCATCTTGCCACAGATGAGTGTGTGCTCGGGAGCTTGAGGCCCAAAGGGCTTTGACGTGAAGGTATAACCTCTTAGTGAACTTCCCTGGCAAATCTAGTTAGGATCTGAAGATATGTCAGTGCACTGTATGGTCAATAACCTCCTTTTCTAGAGATGTTTGTAGGGACTTTGGTTTTGTACCCCAGAAGCATCAGTCCTCTGGTTATTCTTTCAGGCTTGGACATTCTTTCTGAACACCAGCGTGGGTGTCTATTGATTCTTTGCTGCCTAACACTTCTCCCTGAGCCCAATTGCTTTTTCTTGGGAAGTTTATAGTTACTTTTTTACTTTAAGAAGAGAATTTCCTCAGGAGGCTAGAAACTTTCAACATCATACATCCATTAATTCTTCTGTTATGTCTCAGAAAAAAAATCTTATTAAAAGTCTAGATTCTTAGTAATGGTTCTCACTTGATGTGGATTAAACATGAACTACATTGTGGGTAAAAAACATTGTGGGTAACATTGAGGGTAACAAGCAATGTCTGTAAGCTTGAACCTTCCATTCTTCTGCTGAGTGTCTGTATCAGAAAGGGAGATGATGTCACTTGGGATCAGGCAGGGTCCTGTGGAGGATTTGTGTTTCACAGTGAGAGTTTTGTCCCTGCACACTTGGGCCCCTGAGAAGCACGAGCACAGCTTGCTGTGTCCCCCTGTGAGGTGCTGGCAGCTGCCCTCAGTGTGTCCCCCGTGGGGAGGGAGTCCCTGGGACATGGAGCAGTGTCCTAGAGGTGACACTGGGACATGGAGCAGTGTCCTAGAGGTGACACTGGGACATGCAGCAGTGTCCTAGAGGTGACAGTGGGACATGGAGCAGTGTCTGAGGGGTGACACTGGGACATGGAGCAGTGTCCTAGGGGTGACACTGGGACATGGAGCAGTGTCTGAGGGGTGACAGTGGGACATGGAGCAGTGTCCTAGAGGTGGCACTGGGACATGGAGCAGTGTCCTAGAGGTGACAGTGGGACATGGAGCAGTGTCCTAGAGGTGACAGTGGGACATG
>VXBQ01016219.1:51077-104574 GCA_013400175.1 Phainopepla nitens
ACTGGGACATGCACAGTGTCCTGAGGGGTGGCACTGGGACATGGAGCAGTGTCCTAGGGGTGGCACTGGGCTGTGCTGCTGCTGCAGTGGGCTCCTGGTGGCTGTGGCTGTCAGAGGGGACACTGCTGGGCTGTGCACTGGCTCAGGGCACTGATGTGAAGGTTCCTGCTGTGTCTGCAGATGGTTTTATCTCCCTCGCTGGAAAGTCCAGCTCCTATGAATGTTATTAATCAAGATTTACCAGTAAAAACTGGTAACAAAACAGGAAAATGTTTTAGTTTGGTTTATTTTTTGGATGTAGGGGTTCTCTAGCAAGAAAGTTGTATGTCTTTGGAATTGCACAGATAATCAGAGTGGTCTGCAAAGACTGCAAATTATTTTATTAGTCTTCCTCATAATTCTGTTAATTTTTGTCTTTAGTCTTTGTTAAGCCAGGCCTTATTTCCAAGGAAGAAGGAAGAGGGAAGCATTAGAAATAAGTCTAGTTTGTGTTTTTCTGCTATGTCCAATGGCCAGAACTCTTCACTTTTTATTCCAGTGCATGATTTTACACATTTTATTAATTGAAAAAATACTAACAAAGAAAAAAAAAACCCACCAAAGCACAACACTTTATAAATGGGAATGTCATTAGCAAATGGAATTACAAATAAGCAAGAGGCAAAGACAACCCTGCAGAATCGTGCAGCTACATCCCATAATGATGGCATTTTCCATCCCAAACAGTCTTGTAAAGAGGATTGTTCTGGGAACATCTTCACAGCAAGAACGTGTGAGGTGACCATTGTACTGGTCAGGAGCACAAGTCTTTTTGGCATCAGAAACAGCCAACTAAGTTTTGTTAATGCTTCATTTGGAGCCATGATGAATTGTTTAATTCAAACTAAAATATGAACCTCTTTCAGGATTCTCTTAAGCATCTAACTTCTAACAAAAATGGTAATTAATTTTAATTTTAATTAGTTTTTTAATGAGAGGCTTGGAAAGAATTCTTGAATGTTTGCATTTTTAGTAGTGAGTATGATTTTAGAGTACACATGATCAGGCTTTCTAGGAAAAAGAAGGCAGATATTTAAAATGGCCGAGTTTTATTGTCACCTTTTTCTAATTGAACGTTTCCAGTGATGTTTATTAGCTGTTTGATCTCAAAGAGTAATTAATCCATTAATCCAGGAACAAAAACCTGGTTGATAAAACAGAAAGATGTTTTCCATCTTTAAATATGTTGCTGAATTTAATTGAAACAGTGAGTTAAGTTATACAGTTCTAGCTGTGTGGTAGTGAGTTCTGACCTGGTTCATTTAGCATTTGCAGCCTTATGCCCTGGAGTATGGGGTTATGATGCTTAACCTGTATTTAAATATTTAAAATGTAAGCTTTGGAAAGAAATTTCTTTTTCTACACATGTGGCTGTCAGCTCTTCCTCTTCTCCACTGTCACAAATTGCTAACTGAGGTTCGTGTATGGATGGAGAGAGGGGGAGTTACAGTCCCACAGTGATTCTGTTTGGAACTAGGAGATAAATGGGACTTTGTTTTTAATTTATAATCGAGTTATCTGCAGTGACCCTCCTGAACTTCACTGAAAATCCACTTAATGCCAGCTTGGGTATAGTTTTGGGTTGGTGAGTTCCTTTTTTAGCGAACTGGGTTGGAAAAGAGTCTGCAGTTGGACTAGGGGGAGAGAAGCTCAGTGAGCAGCTCCATCTCCCATTTTAAAGAATTCCCATCAAGCTGGAGGGGAGTTTTGTGTTCTGTCAAAACTTCCTTGACTGCACACTATAGTACTGGAGAATTTCTGTGCAGAAATTTCAAGTTCATCACATTCTGAATTTTTACACCTTTTCCAAAGTCACCCAGCCACCAACAAGCTCAATTCCAAGCAGGTAAAATGTCTCATATCATCATGATGTGAATAAAGTTTTTGCAAGACTGGTCAGATGTTAGTAATTGTCTTTATGTTTGTACGTAGCCCATATGCACAGGAATTTATCAGTGGTAGAGGCTGACTTACTGACGTGGTAGAAACTATATAAATTAAAAATAACTGTGTATCAAATTTGAGTGGGAATGAAAGAACTATTTAAGTAGCGACAGATATAAATGTGGCTTTGTATGAGTTACTGTTTTATTGTGACTTCAATACTCGAAAGTACTTCAGACTTCCTGTAGTTAGAAATCTAACAGGGTAGTGCTTAGAGTCAGGGTTTGAATTACAAATGATTGTTTTGTCTGTCTGCTGCCAGAAATTGAACTTTCTTGATATGTATTCTAAAGCTCACATTAATATGCTTTTCAACTGTCTGTTTGAGCAGTTGTGTTATGTTAATGTGTAGGCATGTTCTAATTTTGCACGTGGCTCAGGGAGAATATTTCATTGTTCAGATGTTGTGCTTGCACTTCAGGGGCATTGAACCTTCCCTTGGTGGTTGTTTCCCCTCTTTTCTCTCTCCTCATGCACATTTTGGGGAGCAGAGCACTGAGTTGACAGTCCTGGTGTGTTGGTGTGTGGTGCAGACACATTGCTGAGCCCAGTGGGTGTGTGGAGCTGGAGAGAGAGCACATGTCACAGAGCTCTGGACCACTGCCTCATGCCATAAAAGCCTCATCTGCAGGGGAGCTGGTTTGGCTTGGTGCTCTCAAATACCTTCAGTCTCATCTGCAGGGGAGCTGGTTTGGCTTGGTGCTCTCAAATACCTTCAGTCACTCTTGCACTGAGAAAGAAGTTTAAACACACCCCCCCATCTAAAACTAGGCTTAGTATTTCTAAAGTTGCTTCTGTAAGGAAAAAGTATATAGCTCTTTGAAGGATTTGGATGGCACATCAACTTTAGGATATCTTAGGGAACCCCCAAACTGGTGAATTTTAGGAAAAAGGCTTTGTTATGGGGTGTCAGTATAGTTCTGTGGCATTTAAGGACTTGTGAAAGCTCAGGCATAGGTAGGAACATGGGGCCTTTTCAGTTGCTAGAAACTAAATAGTACTCAACAAACCTTAATGTTTGATGTTGACTTGAAAATAGCTCCCCTAATCAGATTTCCACTGTACTGATGATTTCAGTTACAATAATATTGCAGATTTCCACTAATGCAGTGTTAGCTGTTTCAGCTGATCGTTCCGAGGGTGACAAAAACGGGCAATGTGAGTTTATTTCCCAAGATTTTATGTTTGCACATTGAAGAGGATGCCAGGTTCTGCTGGTGCAGGAATGAGGTTGATGCAGTAGCAGGTCATTCTCTAGTCTTTAAAATGTTCAGTTTCTCTGTCTTTTGGCAGTAGCCCCCTCCCCACAGTGTTAGGCTGATGGTGAGAAGGTAGTGCTGGCTCCAGTGAGCAGCCCACAGGATCAAGCTCTGTGTTCACTGTTTAAAGATCTTTAAATTCTCCTAAGGTGTGGTGGAGGTGGGGATGGTGTGTGCCTTTTCTGTTTTAAAGGAAATACTTCTCCCTACAGAAGTTACAGGAGAAGAGACCTTACTTTTTGGAATGGCCTGGAAAATAGTTTTCTGGACCTGACAGCTAAACAAAGAGTATTTACTCCTACAGTCTGCAAGATAATGAATAAGTTTCTCCCCCTCCTCCTTTCCTACAGAAAAACTTTGAGGGTATTTGTTTCTGGATATAAAACTTGTCCATAGCATTTTGTGGGTCCCACCTTAAGACTTTTAAATAAGATAGAAAGTCACATTTTGGATGTAAACTAGTTTAGCATCTCTGTGTGGCTCTGCTTCATTAAAAGAGAGTTAATGTTGAGAATGTAAGGAAAAAATTAGGGGCAAATCAACTAAGGCTTTTCTTTTGAACTCATTTTTGTAGAAATCAGTATATGAATTTTTGCAGTTTACTTGTAAAACTGTCCAAAAAAACTGTTTAAGGCATTGTGTGTAAACATTTCATCACTTCACCAGAATAGAAAAGCAAATAAAAGCTTGATTCTTTTGAAGTAGTCATGCTCTGAGATGCAATAGACCACATCTCCAGATATTGTTGGGGAGCGTGTATGGGCTTTTGATTCACTGAACAGCACTTAGGAAAAACTTTCTGATTTCACTAGTGCCTCTTGATTTTCATGGCAAAGGTTCTTCCTGTAGGTGCTCAGAAAAGCCAACTAATTTTGAGTGCCCAGTTTGTTTCCTTAGGTGGCTTTTTCAGAACTGATGAGGTCCTGAGGCTCTCGGGGACTGAGTGAGGCGTGCTGAATGAAGGAGCTCTTGGCAAAGAGTTCGTGTTCTCCAGATCCTGTTTGTGCCTTCAAGGAAGAGAGAATCACATCTGAAAATCTGCCTGTTAAAATCTGGTTCCCCACAGCTACCCAGTGGGGTTAAGTGTATTGATCTGAGTGACTGAGCAGGGAATGACTTCCTCATTTCCCTCTCGGTTTTATTTTTCATTTGGGGTGTAACATGGCACAGTGCAGTCTGTTGCTGATGCACATGAGAGAGATTATGATTTTATAACCGCTTTCATTACTAAATTGGTTATGGGAAATTAATTTAGGACTTAGACAATTGTGTTGCTGTTGATAGTGAAGCCTAGGTTTGATTATTTTTCTTCCACTCTTAAAGACAAACGAACAGGAATATTGCCTAATGGCAGGATTTTCTTCTATTTGGAGTGTCTCATAAAACAAATTTCTTAGTAAAGAGCAGGTAGGATTTTTACAGGATTACTCATTTAAACTTCTGGTCACATGAAATATTTGTGGTTGGGGCAGATACAACTCACTGTGTTCTGATGCACACCATACTGAGCATTTAGATAGAGTATTTCTGAAACTAAGCAATTCTAGAAAAAATGCCATAGTGCAGCCGGATATTTTGCTTTTATTCTAAACTTCTTTCGTTAGCTGCCTAGTCCTTCAGCAGTACATTAATTCCATATGTACCCAACTTGGATTAAAGAAAAAACAAACAGAAAAATATGTTTTTTGATATTTGCAGAGGATGTGTGTTCCTTGACCAGTGTGTGTTTTGCAGGCATGGTGCTGGTGCGCAGTGAGAACGGGCAGCTGCTGATGATCCCCCAGCAAGCCCTGGCACAGATGCAGGCACAGGCACACGCCCAGTCTCAGCCTCAGAGCACTCTGACTCCTCGTCCTGCTACACCTACCAGTGCACCCCCAGTGCAGATATCCACAGTGCAGGTCAGTCCAGCAAGCTGTGCTGCTTAAACTGTTCTGCTCCCTCTGAAGAATACACGAGAAAGTAAGGTGTGATATTAGTGATTTGAAGAAACCATAGATCTAACTGGGATATAGATTCATAGAATCTCAGAACTGTTTGTGTTGGAAAGGTTTTGGAAGGGGCCTTAAAGCTGATCCAGTTCCTGATGTGGCAGGGACACCTTGCAGTAGACCAGGTTGCTTCAAGCCCCATCCCAACCTGGCCTGGAACACTTCCAGGAATGGGGAGTCCACAGCTCTCTGGGCAACCTCTGCTGAGGCCTCATCACCCTCAGAGCCAAGAATTTCTTTCAAATATCTAATCTGAATCTACTTTCTACAAGGCATAGGCATTGCATTTTGTTCCTAATTCTGTTACAGCTTGGCTGTTACTCATGAAAAATATTTTTACATATCTGAATCTCATTAGGTTGAAAACTTTGATACAAAGAAGACCATATATGGTTAGTGTGTACAACTCTTCTCCCCAGAATAAATACAACACTAAAAGAAAAAAAAACTGATAAACTGATCTGTGTGCACCAAGATTTTGACAGTTGCATTACGTTCAAGACTGAAAATCCTTCTTGGAGTTTTTTAGTGGTTCAGATGCATCCTTTGATATTTGTAATGATGCAGAATCAGAACACGAGATAAAATAGATGGTATTTAACTACAAGCACTGATGTTTGTGATTTCTTTTCCTCTTGCCCAGGCTCCAGGAACACCCATTATTGCACGACAGGTGACACCAACTACTATCATCAAGCAAGTGTCTCAGGCTCAAACAACAGTGCAGCCCACCACAACGCTGCAGCGTCCCCCGGTCGTGCAGGTGGGTGTGCATTGCACAGGAGATGCAATTGTTCAGTGCAGGGAAGAAATGCCTTCTGCATTAGCCTTTCTAAAACATCTGCAGGTCTCAGGGATGTTTTGGATGTACAGGTGTAATTTTTTATATGTATATTGTTATTATTGTGTTTTACACCTGTACACATCTCTGTTTAAAGGTACTGTGTTTGTAGTTTGTACCATCACAGAGCTGACTAAAATAAAATACCTTTATGCTTTCTGTGTAAAGGAAGTGGCAAGAATTCCCTTTGGATTTGGGGCTGTGGTGTTGGTCCTGTGATGGATCTGCAGTCCTCTGAATTCTGCAGCAAAATTTACAATTGCAGAGATGACTGCACTGGCAGCCTTCTCTTCCTGAAGCCTTCTCCCTTTCACATGAGTCTCTGCTTTGGTCTGTGTCCTTCTGGAGGCTGATAACTCATGGAGACACTGATGTCAGTCTGGGCTGGCCTCTATTCATTTCGGGCTTGCTTGGAAATTTTTTTTTGAGATGTTGAGAGTTTAAAAAACAGTGCAGGAGTGTGAAATTCTCCACATGGCTTCCAGGCAGCAGTGACACAATATGATTGCTGTCGCCTAATCTGTCTCATTGTCCTTTCTTCATCCTTTGAGTAGACAGGATTAGAGAGTTTTAATTTAAAACATGCAGGTTTTGCTATGCATCCAGTTAACCTTTTTCCCCTCAGAGAGCCTTTCCCTCTGCCAGTGATCTTTCTAGATCTAAGAGTTAATTTACCTAACTGAGTCTCCTTAATTTGCCCTGCTGTTATACAGGACCAAAAAAAAAAAAAGCCACCATCATTCCATCTGCATATTTTGTGCTGTAATGAGCACACCCTGGACTTAATTTATCCTGATTTCAAAAAAATGAGACAAATGAACTCCTTGTCTCCCTTAGTTTCTCCCAAAATACCAATAAAGTTAGCTTTGGCAGCAGGGGAGCCTCTTTTCTTGTGCATCTTTCTATAAAGAACAAGTTTACAATGATTTGTGGACATTCTGGGTGTCAGTTGTAGCTTGGTAGGAATTTGTTACTCAGACTGGGCTGTTGTTAATAATTAGACTGTTGGAAGCCCATGAATGAGCTGTGTATGTGAGAAGATCTTGTTTGTAATGGTGATTCTTCAGAGTTGATATTTCTACTCAAATTACCAATTTGTCTACAAAACTAGGAAAATGTTTTGTCCCATTGTTCATCACAAAGACCTTGATAAGACCCCAAGCTTTTGTGTTGGTTGTGCCTTTTTAGAAATTCCTCCCTTTGGAAGTGGCATTTAATGAAACAGGCAAAAAGATAAATTGAATTCCCAGGAATTCAGCACTCGTTTTCGCTGGGTTTTGAAACTCCACTGGCTGAGATTATGTTGATGGTATTTTATTCGGTGACCAAAAATCGCGCATTTTTAAATCAACTTTTGGAATTCCCGTTCCGAATGTTTTTAGTGCCATCTGGTGGCCGTTTCCTTCCACTGCACCAGACCGCACATGAGCAACTTATTTATAGCAGCTGTGAAAGGTGTTCCTTCTGCTGCCCTGTGGCTCCTTTTCTGTCTAGAAAACAGGCTCTTGGTACGTTCCAAGAAAAATAATCCTGTGTTTTCTATTCTCTGCAGCCTCAGATTGTTCTGGGTGGGACTGCACAAACAACCACGTTGGGGACAGCAACAGCTGTACAAACTGGAACTCCTCAGAGAACAGTGCAAGGGACAACGGCCACCTCCACTGCTGCCACAGTAAGATACTGAGAAATGTAGCATCTCTTTTTGTCCACTCACATGTGCATCATGTGCATATATACACATAGAAGTAAACACAGATGGGAGGGGAGATGAGTAAAGATGCAGGAATTCTGTGAGCTGTTGACCTTGAAAAGGTAAACTTCAACAGAACCATGTAATTTACAAGGTATGGGTACAGGTCACTTGAATTTTGATAGGTGTCAAAGTGTTTTTGTTTCTGTAACAGTATTAAAGCACTCGTTTAAAAATATATTAGATGTATTTTCTAGAACAGTGAATTGTTCAGCACTGTAGAGGACAATCTGTATAAGAAGGGATAAGCAGTTGGCACTGGTTGATTCAAGTTGCATGTTTCCAGGATTGCAAAACTGGGAGAATGCATGTACTGTGCACTGTGAAACAACAGCTTTACTATTTTTTTGTCCTGCTAAAACATGTATTTTCCCATGTACAATTTGCCATTCTTAAAATATTTGGTGTTTCCTAATTTCGTGAAGAATCACAATTCTTTAAATTTTGATAACAAAAATGTACAATACATATGAGTATATGAAGAAAAATAATAATTTCAGTCTGTTTATGTTTTAAGGTGAGAGATATGTATCTATAAATATTACTCTTCACTGATGAAGTAAAGGGCTTTATTTCACAGAGTATATGGTCAGATCATGTATTAAGAGGAGTTTGTCTTCCTTTCTCTGACTGTTTTCTTTTTACCCTTCCTTCTAAGGAAACTATGGAAAATGTGAAGAAATGCAAAAACTTTCTGTCCACATTAATAAAACTGGCATCATCTGGAAAACAGTCCTCAGAGACTGCGGCTAACGTGAAGGAATTAGTACAGAATCTGCTGGTAAGAAAAGTTCATCAAAAGTTGTAAAATACAGCATCTGAGCAAATTCAGACTCAAAACTGGTTTTTTATGTGTTTTTTTTTTTTTCTTCAGAGAATAGAGTTTATAAAATCTGAGCTAAATCAAATTAACTTTGCCTCTTCTGAATCAAAATAGATGGGTAAATTTTCCATTAAGTTTATAACTGAGACATTACTGCTTATATTCGTGCATGAAGGAACTTGAGTTCAGTGGAGTGTAATACAAGTAGTGGCTCTTTAAACTCTACATTTTGATAAAACAATGAATAAAAAGATGTATTCTGTACTTGAGGGAAAACACTACAGCTGGTCCAATAGCTGACTGTAGGAAATCACAAGTTTTTACAAAAAAAAGGGTAATTAATGTTACTTGATACTTATATAAAAGCTTGACATATTTAATATTTACAGAGTGAGTACTAGTACTGCTTAGCTTACTTGTTAGCAGCCTTCAAGTTATGGTGAAGCTGTGTATTCCATCATGCATTTACCAGAGGTCTTTAGGTCTTATTACTTGAAATTTGTAGTAAAGTTGGTTACTACCATGAAGTTACCAGTAACTAAAAATAGTGAGGGATGATAAAACCAGTTTTTTCAGTATGTTCCCAAGTCTTAAATTTTTTTTGGTGTTGGATAGCCGTAAAAATTGATTT
Source organism: Phainopepla nitens (assembly GCA_013400175.1). Classification (NCBI taxonomy): domain Eukaryota; kingdom Metazoa; phylum Chordata; class Aves; order Passeriformes; family Bombycillidae; genus Phainopepla; species Phainopepla nitens. The sequence continues at coordinate 60,356 of VXBQ01016219.1, forward strand.
CTACAAGTTTATTCCTTTGGGTTTTCTGTTTTGAAGGATGGAAAAATTGAACCAGAAGACTTTACCAGCAGGCTCTACAGAGAACTTAATTCTTCACCTCAACCTTACCTTGTGCCTTTCCTAAAGGTAACATCTTCACTGCTCTTTCTTTATCTCTGTGCTTATACATCAGCAGCAATGAACCCAAGCACATTCTTTGCCATTATGGGTGGAATTCCAGAGTGATGTTAAAGGAAGTTTTAAATGGTGCCTGGTTAGGCTTTTGCTCCCTTAAAAAATACTTTTTTTGTGTTAGTTCCTGGAGTTTGTTATTGTGATTCGTTGGCACACAGTAATGTGACTTCTGCCACGGTGATACATCGTAGCTCTTTTGAGAAATCTGAGAAGTTTCCTTTCTATGACTTAAACCACAAACCTATGAATTGATTTATTGCTCTCTTTTTAGTCTTAGAAGGCAAAGGGATTTGGTGATATTGAAAACTGTACCTCCTGGGCAAGTTTTGCCTGTGCTGTAAACTGGTTTGGATAAGCAGGAAGTTTGTCACCTCCCAATGATAAATAACATTTGACGTAAATTTTATAGTAGTTGGACAAATCTGAAAATAGTATTTATTGCAAAACATTTACCCTCAGTGAAAATACAACAGCACTGAATGGTAAGGATGTAGCTGCTTGACTAATGTATGATTAAGGGATGCAGTTGTAGGTGTGTGTTGACATTTCTGGGTTTTTAAATGCTTGTTCAACCTTGAGCTGTTCCTGAGGACAAAAATTGTTGCCATAAGAAAACAACTAATTTAAGAAGCCACTAAAACACTGTGGTCTCTGTTGAGCTATTCTGAAATCTTCCCTGGTCTTCCAGTGCGACTTTTAAGCCGTAGGACGACAGTCAAGGAAGGCAGCATGGGCTTGGGATGTTAAAGACATAGCAGGGGCTCCAGGTAGGCTGCACAGCCTAGGTGCCCATGATATCCAAAAGGTATTGTCCCTCTGTCCTGCTTATTAAATTGGAGCAGGTTGGTATTTCTGTGTGCTCACCTTCCCTCGGCTGCACACCGACCGCTCCAATGGACTGAAACAAAACACGACGCTTCTTTACAGCTAATATTGTGTCAGCCAGGATAAAACAACTCAACAAAACTTTCCTTTCCGCTTTTCAGAGGAGTTTACCTGCCTTGAGGCAGTTAACACCAGACTCTGCAGCTTTCATTCAGCAGAGCCAGCAGCAGCAGCCGACGACGCAGGCGACGATAGCCACGATCCCGTCAGCGGCGGCCGTGCTGCTGAGCTCCTCGGTGCAGCGCACGGCGGGCAAGGCCACTGCCACTGTCACCAGTACCCTCCAGCAACCCGTCATCAGCCTCACTCAGCCCACACCAGTTGGTGTCAGTAAACAAGGGCAGTCCACGCCACTGGTATGTGAGCTGAAGTGCAGCGTTTGTTGTTGCACAGGGTTTTTTTTGATAGTGCTTCTTAACTTGGTGGTTTAGCTCAATCAGAGATCGGAGGAAAAAAGGGTAACTTAAATTGCATCTTGGTTAAAGTGCTCTTAGGGTTTGTTCTTCCCACCTGGTTCTCAGATTATTTACAGTTCTTTTTTTTTCTTATTATTTGCAGGTTATCCAACAGTCTCAAAAAGCAGGGGCATTGATAAGGCCTCCACAAGTAACGTTGACACAGACACCCATGGTGGCATTGCGGCAACCACACAGTCGTATTATGCTCACTACTCCTCAAATCCAACTGAATCAGCTTCAGACAGGTAAGAGGCCAAGGTACTTGTGATATGCCATATTTGATAGCATTGCCTGAAGTGTGGTTTAGGGATTGCTTGCCCAGAGAAGTTGTTGATACCCCATTCCTGGAAGTGTTCAAGGCCAGGGGGCTTGGAGCAACCTGGTCTAGTGGAAGGTGTCAGAGGGGTTGGAACAAGATGATCTTCAAGGTCCCTTCCAACCCAAACCATTGTGTGGAGCTGTGAATGTCAGTTCATAAGTGCCCTGTACTACTGCTAAAATCTTCCTGTGTGTAGTGCCATAGTGGCTGGGAGTACAGATCTATCAGGGCAGCATTGACAGAGAAATGGTTTGGCTGCTGGAATTGTGTGGGAAGGGTCCTGTTTTTACCTGGGTGAAATGCTGACAGAAGCTGTTGAGGTCAACTCTTTGTACCAGACCTGTGACTGGCTTGCACATGTGAACTCTTATTGATGGAGTACAAATCCTGTCTGTCTTCTTGCAGTACCTGTGGTAAAACCAGCAGTATTACCTGGAAACAAAGCTATTGCCACAGTTTCAACACAAGTAGCTGCTGCTCAGAAGAATAAACTGAAGGAACCTGGGGGAGGCTCTTTTAGGTGAGGAACTGTGTGTTTGTGGTTGTGCTGCTTGGGCAGCTGAACTCCTGGTGCTGAATCCATCTGGGGAAACTCACAATAACCTAGAGGTGGATTTTCTGGAGGCAGGTTTGCTTCTTCATTAAACACTTCAACAAACAGCACTGGACATACTCGTGCCAGACTGGTTTTAGCATTTAGCTGGCACTAAACCTCATAAACAATACCTGCCCAGACAAGCAAGTGGAATTCATTCCTTCCCTTCTCCCAGCTCTGCTTGAGTTACTTGGGTGTACAGCCTGTCTTAGTGGTGAGGGCAAGTTGTTATTGTTTTGTGGTAGTGATTAGTCTGGTCTCTTGTTTTCCAAGGTGTTGAAATACTACATAAGAAAGGATCTTGGAAAAAACAGGAAGTACAAAATTAGTGGTCTTTGAAGTCAAAGCAGTAATTTCTCATTTACAAACAAATGAGTTGTATTTTATCATATCACACAAACAAATAAAATGTAAAATTAAGTACTCAGATTTATGGTGGAATTCATTATATGCAGCTGTGGTATCATAGAAGTGTGTGCAGATAAGCACTAAATGTTACGATTATAATAAGTTTTCCTTCCTTTAAGGGATGATGATGACATTAATGATGTTGCATCAATGGCTGGAGTCAACCTGTCAGAAGAAAGTGCTCGGATATTGGCAACAAACTCTGAGCTCGTGGGCACATTAACAAGGTCCTGTAAAGATGAAACCTTCCTTTTCCCAGCACCTTTACAAAGGAGGATATTAGAAATAGGTATGTTCTTTTATCTTGAACATTAATAAAAACAAATTTCATTACTCTTAGGTTTAATTGAAGGCATTTTCCATAGAAATTGGTTTGAATAATTAAAAGTTTCTGCAGTTGTTACCTTCTGTATATTCAGATGCTTGTGGGAAATAATTTGTCTTATGAAAGTAGAAGAGTGTCAAGGAATAGCAAACATAGATTTGCCTTCTAAAGCGATGGCAATTCAGCATCAAAACTACTCAACTGGGCTGAAAGTCTGACTGTATAAACTAATAAGGTGTAGCAAGCATGACCCAAACAATGAAATAAGTCAAGAAGCACTTTTATCAGCTTTACTTAGTAATTTAGAATTGATGGTGGAACAAAAAGCAATCTTGAATTCTTTGTTACACTGTAGTACACAGCATTTATTAATAGATTGTCAATTTTGTTAAACTAATATGAATTTTAATATGTGTGTAATTTCCTGTTAAATCCTTGTCTGAGAGAAACCTGCAAATCATATTTAGAGAAAGGGGTTTAAATGTCTGTGACTGAGATTATACTCATATTTAGTTGTATTGTGAAATGATTTTTTGCAACCCACTTGTGTTGTGGTTGTAGGTAAAAAACATGGAATAACAGAAATCCATCCTGATGTAGTTAGCTACGTATCACATGCTACACAACAAAGACTACAAAACCTCGTGGAAAAGCTATCAGAGACTGCTCAACAAAGGAATATTTCCTACAAGGTAACTGTATTTAATTGCTCAAATCAAATGGCAGAATTGCACAAATTCAGCAGGCTGTGGTGTTGACTGTAATGCAGGAGTTCAGGTGTTCTTTGTTCTGTGAAATCAGGTTGTTTATTCTCTTTGACTGATTCACCTTCCATTAAGATATTAATACACTTGGGTGACTAGAACTTTTCAGCTTGCATATACATAATGATTGTAAAGCAAATACAGAGAAGCTGTGCCCTCCCCTTTATTTATTATGTCAAATGTTTAGTGTGTGAGTGATTGTAGAGTCAGACAGATAAAAGCACTGCTTTGAATTCCCAGGAGACTGCTATCTGACAGATGTGTGTTCCTAATAGATGCAAATGCCTGAGCAGCATTTTAAAAAAACCACACAGCTCTGTGAAATACGTTTGAGAGGTTAAAGCTGTGATGATATTAGTTTAGAAGTCAAAATCTGATGATTCATGGAACAGAACAAAATGCTTTCAAGACTTCTAGCTGGTGTGACTGGTGTAAATATACTGCTGCTATTTGTCTGAAAAGGACAAAGTGAACATGGGAGCTTTGAATGTGTATGTTCCTCCCCAGTACAGTACAAGTTAACAGCTTTGTTTTTAAGGGAGTAATGAGAAACATATTTGCTGTATTTCCAGGATGATGAAAGATACGAACAAGCGAGTGACGTTCGGGCACAGCTCAAGTTCTTTGAACAACTTGATCAAATAGAGAAGCAGCGTAAGGATGAACAAGAAAGGGAAATTTTAATGCGCGCGGCGAAGGCAAGTGCTCGGCTTTCACACGTGTCTGCAAAGTGTCATTTCTGACATCAAAACCGCAGAGTTTCTTTTCATTCTAAAACACTTGCAATGAAGGGGAAGACTAATCTTCAAAGATGGAACTTGATGAATGTGTTCTTAACTAGAGCTCAGTTTTGCTTTTCGTTGTAAAGCATGGGGAAACGGCTTCTTTGCCGCTCTCGCTGCGTATTCCCAAATTAACAGGAGCCTTGAAATTTAGTTTCTGCATTTCCTTGAAATTTAGTTTTTGCATTGCCGAAGAAAGATGAATTTTATAGCTTGGTGGTACTCTTAAATGTAATAGAGAGGTTACAGGTATTTTGGAGACTAGAAGTAGAATTCAGAAAGTTTTTTACAAATTGGAGAAATACAGTAAATAGGAAGCAGTTGAGGTAAACATGAATGTGAATATTAAACTGTGGTTTTACTCAGTGAATAGAGCATGAATATGATTAGATAAGAGCACCCTAGAAATAATTCACAAAACAACCTGTGTTTCCTGTTAGTTTTCTGATCCAGCATGAGTTGACAATGTCAAAATCTAAATTTATTTTGTTATTGGCCTAAAGAATGTAAGGGATTAACAACACTCACGATCTGATAGGATGAGAGGAAATGAGCTCAAGTTGCATCAGGGGAGATTTAGACTGAATATTGAGAACCATTTCATCACTGAAAGGGTTGTCAAGCCCTGGAACAGGCTGCCCAGGGCAGTGGTTGAGTCACCATCCTTGCAAATATTGTGTAGATGTGGCACTTGGGGGCATGGTTTCGTGGTGGGCTTGGCAGTGCTGGGGAAGCAGCTGGACTTGATGTTCTTAAGGATTTGTTCTAATCTAAATTATTTCATTATTCTGAAAGTATGACACACACAAGGAATTGCAGGTGCCCAGTGAAATGGGCAGTTGCTGATGTAAATGGTCTTGGGTCACTCAGGAGCACTTTGTTCAGCCTGCAGCCTGACCTGTGTGTGTAGGTGTAGCAGAAAGATCTGCTCTGAATAAGTGCCTGGTTACCCAGCAAGGGGAGGAATTGTTCCAAAAAGTACAGGTCTGATTCCTTTGTTCATATGCAAAGTGTGTAATTCAGCTCACAGATCTGTGTAATTTGTGTCTTGTAATGGTTGCATTTAAGGCATAATTGCCTGGCTACTCCTTTGCTGTCTTTAACAAAGCAGAAAAATGGGATGCCTTTTTCAAAAATAGATACCTTAAGAAAAGGAAAACTTAATTTCCAAAAGTTGTTTACCACTGTTGCCCTCTGTGGGAGTGATAGGTATTCCCCACTTCCTGCTGAAATTTAAGAAAAGCTTTCATATATAATCTTTAACTGCTTTTGTAACTGAATTAATTTTTCTTTCTTTTCCTCCAACCACTTCCTGCTCATCTTTTATCAACACAGTCTCGATCTCGACAAGAAGATCCAGAACAGCTTAGGTTGAAACAGAAGGCCAAGGAGGTGAGTGCTGAGCTTAACATAAACTTTTATTTTGGAAATTTGAAAGAGAAGTAATGACCCATCCTTGTTCTGGCACACACAGATGCAGCAGCAAGAGCTAGCACAAATGAGACAGAGGGATGCCAACCTGACTGCGTTAGCTGCCATCGGGCCCAGGAAGAAAAGGAAAGTAGACTCACCAGGATCTGGATCAGGGACAGAGGTATGGTAAAATTGTCACCTTTGGTTTTGCTGCCTCAGCCTCCGTGCAAACCTTTCTGTTCAGAGCTCTTTCCCCAGTGTGTGGAAGCTCCCTGAGCAGCAGAGGTGTTTTGTGTTCAGATTTGCTCACTCCAAGGCCAGGATCAATTGTTAGCCCCTGTAGTGGCAGAGGGAATAGAACCTGAGTTTATTCCTGATTCATGGAACTGGAGGGATGTTAGAAAAACCATGTCTGATCTAACAAGCCTCAGCTTTTTGGACCTCCATAGTTTTGGAAGGAGATTTTTGTGGTTGTTACCAATCTAACTTGAAGTGCAGAGTAATGCTGAGGTGAGTGGGGTGGTAAATCAGTCACTGCTAAATTTGACAGCAGGAGCTTCAAGTTACAGGAGCTGCCTAATTTCTCTCTTCAGCATTTGATTTGCCTTAGATTTAGTATCTCCACAGCAGATCAGTTTGACCAGTTCCATCTGATCAGGATGTTCTTGCACATCCTCTGTATATTCTGCTGTTGAATCTGCCTTTTAAAAAATTCTCTGCTGACTGGGTATCAGAATGCTCAGTGTCTGATTCATTTAATTTACTTTCTGGTACATGATTATCTGCTGTATTTCTAAACAAGTTAATAAACAAGAAATGGTATAAAATTGCTTTCTGGAAGAGACATTCAGTGTGGGATTTCTCTAATGTTTAAAAAGAACAAAGTATTCTTGAAAATTGTCATTTATTGGACCAAAAGCTCTCTTCATAATTTGAGGATTTTTCCCTGTGGGGTTTTGTGTCTTGATAGCAAATGACAGAATAGTGATAGTTTAATAATCCTGTTTATTACTCCTTGAGCATTCTGAACTTTCAATGCTAAAAGATTTATACTGTAGAAAAGCCTCAAAAGAGTTCACCTTGGTTTATACTGAATTGCTGGAAGAAATAATTTACATGTGCTTGATATAAAATGGTAGAGAAAAATCCAAATACTAGTAAATGTTATTTTTGTTTATAAAAAATCAAGCCTCTTGAGCATCTTTTAAAGTAATTTTAAGTTTTGAAATTTACTGAAACGTCTGCTACTGAGAATAAGACTTGTTTTTATATAAGCTGACAAATTACTCGATTAAGGGTTTATAGATGTGGTTTAAAATTATGAAAATTGCAGAATGGGGCACTTTGCAAAGATAGATGTGTACACAAATGAAGTTGTCTCAGAGGAATATGCTGAAGTACCTCATGCAGAGTTAATGTTGGTATTGCTTACTCCTGCATGCTCAGCTGTGCCACCTTAATGGTCTGTTAATGTCACTTAGGTTATGGGATGTATTTTGCATCTCCTGTGAGCACTTGTTTGTATTTCATCTAAATTTGACTAATGTAGTTATCTTGGATTAATCACTGGTTAACCAATTAACTACAGGTTCCCTGGAAATCTAATCTTTTTGTCTGTTTAATTAAGAAGCAGCTGCCTTTGATCTGATACTCACAGCTGTGCTTTTGCTGCTGTGTCACTTGACATTTTTAAATTGGGCTCCACTTGTCACCATTTGTATGCAGTTTGTGGTTAAGGCATATTACAAGAACTGTGGAAAATAAGGTTTGTTATTACTTAGACACAGTTTTGTAAATGGAAGCTTTTGATGTCTACAAATGCTGACTCCTAATTACATGTAAAATCACTTCTAAGTAGTAATTGCACTGTTCTGTTTCCAAATACAGCAAAACAGGTTGCTGTCAGTTTGAGAGTTTTATGTCCATGCGATTTTACTGAAAGTTAACACAAAGCTTCATAACTTATTCCATACATAATTCTGTGTCTTTAAAGACTCCTGAATTTTTACCTTTACATTTCAAGTATTATGGTCTACATAATAAAGCTCAGGCTTGAGCATTCATTACAGAATATTTAAAAACCAACAATAAAACCCCTTCCAGCCATTCTTTCTGTTGTCTAGCAATCATATGTATGTGAGAAAATTCAGTTAGCATCCAATACTTTCCTGCATCTTTTCAGTTCCACTGAAGTTGGTGAAAATGAGATGGCCAAATTGTGTAAGTGCCTTAAAATATCCCTTGAAAATCCAGCCTTTGAGCAGCCCTAACTACAGGATTTTAGTCCTTTGGCGTTTGCTGGCTCAACAGAATGCTTGAGAATCAAAAATCTGATTTTACTGTTAGCACTGTGGTGAAGCAAGTTCACCTGCACTGAACAGAGTTCTGGTAACCCAGAGTGATCATTTCCAGTGCAGGTTTAGGTTGGTTTGATGATCAATAGTGTTCATTGATTAAATACATTATTTTCACACATGTTAGTGGGAGCCTCAGCAGCTCATTCACTTGACTCATGCACCACTCTAAAATTGGCCTTTTTTGAAGTCTGAGGTTTTTATTAAGAAAAATTTTTGACAATTCTCCAAACTCAGGGGCNCCAGGAGGGGAAAAAAAAAAAAAAAAAAAAAAAAACCAAAAAAAAAACACCACCCCACAACCATTTTTATAGTAAATTAAATTGGAGAGGGGGGAAAAAAACAACAAAAAAAAAGACGGTGTAGCGGAGGCACGGAAACACCCAGGAGAGTTGGTGTTGAGGTGAATCCCCGGCTGGAAGCGAGGGACCGCGGCTCCCGGGCCGCGCGCGCCCCCTGCCGGGCTCCGCGCGCCGCTGCCGTTTCCTGCCGCCCTCCGCCTCTCGATGCTCGGTTTCGGGGTCGGATCTAACAATGACGTGCTGCTTGCTGATCCTGCCGCTTCGGGAGACTCGCAGGGTGTTCCCTGCGGAGAGGTGGAGAAGCATTCAGAGGTCATTAGAGAATGTGGGATTGTGTCTAGGAAAGCTTCTCCTGAATATAGTTCTGAGTTTGGTGCCGGCTGCTGTCAGCAGAAGGGGAGCACCCTGCCGTGGAGATCAGGGGAACACGATTCGAGGCTTCACAGTCCTTGGAATAGGGCTGCTCCCCAGCTCCCTTGGCATCTGTGTGCTGGCATTGTGAAGAATCCTGTCCTTTCTGTTTGGTTTGGTTGATGGGATTCCCTGTCCTTAGCGTCTTCCTAAAAACGCAGGCAGTGCTTTGGGGCTTTTTTTCTGTGCTGAATGCCGCTGAAAACTTCTGATTGTTGAACTGTTAATAAATCAGAATTAAAAAGGTGATCTCTAATCTGGTAGCATACATCTTCCTGACTGTGTACAGCTTTTAGGTGACACGTTTTCTCTGAAAAGTTTTGGCATGCTTCCAGGCACGGAGTGATTGACCTGTTGTTGTGCTTTCCAGGGATCTGGTTCGAGTGCAGCAGTCCCAGGCAGCTCTGGAGTTGGAACAACCAGACAGTTTACGCGACAAAGGATAACGCGGGTGAACCTCAGGGACCTCATATTTTGTTTAGAAAATGAGCGAGAGACAAGCCATTCACTATTGCTATACAAAGCATTCCTTAAGTAAAATGGAAAAGATCAAGGTATTTTTGACGGAGAGACGCCTGAGGACATTTTTTAATATATTTGCAAATTACGCCTTTTTGTAACAAGCGAATGGGATATTGTTTAAAAAACAACCACCTCTTTACATGGAACAGTTTTATATTCCTGTTTATAAATAAACTCTTCAGTATAAGAGAAATACATTTCTGTAACAGTGAGGATACTTACAAGGCCTGTGGATATTGTAAAAGGACAATTAAATTTTAACTCATCTCTTGATTGAGTGGCCTTCTTGCCAAACAAGCCATATATAAAGACTGATGGAATCGTTTAGCAAATAACTAGCTACCCTTTGTCAGCCCTGTAGCAGTTTCAACATTAATTGTTCATTTTAGTTCAATTTTATTCAACTAAATCCATTACATAGGCATATGTCTACAGCAGATGACCTCATTTCATTCAGCTTTTTTTTTTTTTTAAACAGTCAGTTAGCAAAGCAAACTGATTTTTTTAAGAATATTTATCTTTCCCCCAAATGCTCAAAATCTAGAGGGATATACAGTTAATTTTAAACATAACCTCAATTTTAATCACATTATTGCTTATTAGAGGCCCTGGAATCCCATAAAGGAGGGTTACTTCTGAATGTTTTAGCAGCATCTGTAAAAATGCATTTTATTTGCTATAGTTTGTAAAGCTGTAAAGTTAAAAAAGGAAAAAAAGGAAAAAAAGAGAAACCTTTTCAGCATAAATATATTTTACTTGCACTGTGTTTTTTAGCTAAAGTGAAAGCTTAGATTAAATAAAATCAAAAGTTGAGAGGAATCATCAAAAGACTGTTTCTCAGTGTGAATCAAGTGTTGAAAAATGGTTGGTGTATTTTGTCAGTAATTGTACATAATTTTTGGCACATAACATAAAAATGGCTATGTAAACTATAATTATTTTGCTAAAAGACTGTATGCAAGCTGTGGGCCTACTTTAAAGATGTCCAGAGCAAAGTCCCTTCTTTGTACCTATTTTTTTATTACAAATATACTAATTGGTTCTTTATATTTTCAGAGGTTATTGTATTAAATTGTCTATTGATAGTACTTTTATGACTGTAAATACTTTGGCTTTCTTTGTGTGAACTCTCATGGTAGAATTTAACTCTCTTGCGTGTAAACTGAATGCTGATCAGTATTTTTATCAACACCTGACAACTGTTACACCCCTTTTATTTTGTCTTTTAGGAAATCCTGTCTTTCCATTTTTTTTCATGTAAATTTTGCACAGTTACTTGTTCATATGTAAATATTTTACTTTCAAAAATGAAGTTTTTAATTGCTATTGTTTTATATAGGATTGAAAGAAAATTAACTCCTTTATTAAAAACAAATTTATCTGTATTTGCTAATGTATTTTTCTCTCTAAATCTTTTCTCCACTTGGATTTATTTTTCTTGGTACAGTAAAAGATGAGTCTGCCTGAGGGGATGCTGTTTGCTAAAGATGCACTTTGGGGTGTTTTTATGCTGTTTTGTTTTATCAGTATTTTGGAGGTATGTCATTTCATGAATCTTGGCATTAGATTGCTGTTTTAGGGGTCTTGGGGTGGCATCAGTGCACAGTGGGTTTGGTTTGGTTGGTTTTTAAGCAGGGAAAGGTGTCTGAAACATCTGAAGTATTTTATGTTTGTCTAGTGAAGGTTTATAAAAGCAGCCTCTCCTTGAGGGCAGCCTGCTCCCTCAAACCCAGCTGAAGTGGTTTGCAGAAGAAGGTAGGACATAAAACACAATTACAGAAGAAAATAATCAAGGACACTTCTGATTATCAGTGTGAAAATATGAGAAGCATCTCTGATGTTCTGTACTGAATGTTTAGCTTTTGGGTTGTATTTTTCTTAATTCCTCCTCTCATGGGCCACTTAATCTAGCAATTTTGAGGGCCTAATCCTGCTAATACATGAATTTGATGATTATTCCTTGCATACAGACAAATCTGTCCACAGGCTGCTGCCCCAAGCCCTGCAGAGGAGCAGGCACTGGCAGCAGGCCCGTGGGAGATCAGTGTCTCTGGAAAAGAGGATCAGCTCCTAAAGGATGTGCTCACCTTTAATGTGACCCTGAGGGTGACACTGACCATGAGCTTTCACTGTCTGTAAACTCCAAACAGTCTTTAAATTGTGTCATGTGGGGAAGGAAACACCTTTGACTTTTGGCCAAAACACTGTCAGAGCATCTCCTGACTTGTAGCAGGAGCTGGTTGTAGTTGTTAATCACCACTGGCCAGGCAGACTGGGCACAGTGTCTGCAAAGCTGTGGCAGGTAAGTGGGGAAGGAACTGAAAAATTGAAGTTACTACATGGTGTGCTGTACTTTGCTCTCCCTGCTTGGTAGTAGCTTAGAAATATTCTAGAGAGGCCCAGGGAGGGGTGAGAAATCTCCTGTAAGGAGAGCTCTTGGTTTTGTTTTAAATAACATTTAAATAACTTTGGTCTTAAGTATGTTCCTGTTGTTAGTCAGAAAAGCTGGTAGCATCCATCTCCCTCCAGTGGTTCAAATTCATGGAGTTTTGGGCTGGGGAATTGGCACATTATTGTCAGTACCCTGGCACTTGTGAGGAGTTCTCAACAGCAGTTGAAGACTTCTGTTCATTTGTTGTTGGTTTGTTTTCTTTTATGATAAAACCTGTAACTGCTTTTGAAGCTGCTCAGAAATGTAGCATTTCAAAGTCACAGCTGAGGAGGGGTGGCATTTGCAGGGCAATATTTGTGTACAACAGCACTGCTCTTGTGTGTTAGTGACCTGTAGAGAGGGAAATGGTGATTCTTTCCTGGCCCCAAAGCTTGTGCAGCTCCACCACAGACTGAGGGTGAGCATGGAACAGAATTTCCTGCCCCTTTCCTTGGGCCTCTGTACCAAGACTGATGCTGCTTTGTTGTAAGCACCCCCAAAACTGAATTTTGCCACAGCTGGGACGTTCTGTGTGTGTCAGTGAGGGTTCATTGCACATTTTTTTATCACACTTTTTCAGCTCCATGTCAGGGACAGTTTCCTTCTTCCTTACCTGTAAGTCTGTGACTTGTAGTGGGCTCTCTACCCTGTTTTACAGAGATATGTCTCTATATTTTTAACACCTTTGATTGGGTACTGCATGGCTGTAATGCTGCTGAACTGTGGATGTCATTCTTTTCCCAGCAGAAAAATTGATCAGAACAAGTAGGATACAATAAGGCACTCGGAATTCAGCCTGTTTTTATATTTCACAGATGAATTTCATGATTAAATAGATATGTTTCCAGGAAACCTTTCTAATACATAGTGAGAGATGCCTGCATGATAAATAACACCAATTTCACAGTAATTAAGATTTTATTGGAGGTTTTCCTGTGACCCAAGAAGTTTCCCCACATTTCTGAGATTGTCTAAATTACTAATTTAAAAGAACTCCAGTGATGATTTTAACCATTTTCTTAGGTTTACAGCTGTTTGTCCATCTGCAGAGAAGAGTCTTGACCTTTGGGGTAAGTGAGGGAGGATGGCAGCTGGGCTGGGCTGGTTGCACTTTCAGGAGTGACATTTCCCTGCAGTATGGGAGTGTGGATCCACGAGCCCAGGTGAGTGTGCAGAGCCCTGTGCTTGGGTGTGCAAGGTGGGAGGTCCTTTCTTCAAAGACTTGCAGTGCTTGAGGGAGGATTTTTGCACAGCAGAATTTTGGGCAGGAGGACAGGCCAACCTGTCCTGTTAAAATCTGGTGTGAAGTGCCAGGAGGAAAAGGTTTAGGTGGTGAGGGTTGATCCCAATCTTTAGGTTTTTGGGAATGCCATGTGAGCAGTCCCATGGCAAGGATTGCTCCTCATATTTGAGGAGGTTTTTTAGCAAGTGGCATTTCCCTGTCTATGGAAGCTGCCAGGCTGATGAATCTGTGAGATGTTTTTTTGAGGGATGGATAGGGAGGGCAGCACCTTGAGGGCTGCTCTGCCATGGCTGACCTGCCTTTCATTGGCCCAACACAAAAGCTTCCCCCAGTTAGGATATCCCACAGGATGACAACTGGGCATATTAAAACTGCATTTTAATAGCCCAGATCTGTCCTCCCCCTGCAAATCTGCTGTGGCCAGGCCCTGCACTCTCTCCTCTCCCATTGGAGTCCTGGGACTGCCTGTGCCAGAGCCCAGCAGGGAGGAGCCAGAGCTCCTTCATTTTGTGTGCTGTTATTAGATGCCACAAAGCTGTGAGAGAAAGGGAATACATTCTTTAAAACTTGCTTTTAGGAATTCAGTCCTATTTTCTTGTGTCAGCTGAAAGAAACCTGCCCAGTGCTGCTGCAGATGCGGGAAGGTGAGGGGAGCTCTGGGCACATTGCAGGGACTGCCTGATCTTACTTTGTTCTGCTCCTTCAGAAATAACTTTCCTGTGAAACAGTTTATTTTCCCTTTGTTTTCCTGCTCGACTTATTTACTGTTATTCTCTGGAAGCAGCTGGGTTGCACCCTGTTTGGTTTCCTCCTGGGAGTTTCCCCTGTTCCGAAGTCAGCAGAGAACTTGTACAAACAACACGAACAGCGTTTGGGCTGTGATATGGTACCATACTGCTGTGAAAGTGCTGAATAAATGCATAACAAATCTGGCTTTTACTGCTCTGTAAAAGTACTGCATGGTTTAACTTGAGCAATTATGTTCTTTTTCAATCCAATAACAAAATCAAGTTGCCAAAAAAAAAAAAAAAGTTGTGAGTGCTTTCTAGTTTGCTGTGATGCATTTGGTGCTCTAATTTCGAGCAAACACATTGGAGAGTTGCCCAATTATGGCAGATTGGAATATGAAGAACAATATATCTAATTTCCCAGGAGAGCAACGTGCTGATGTTTAGGCACAGCCTCTCTCAGTGAAAATGAAAATCCTCGTGTTGTGCTGAGTGTGTCACTATTCAGCTCCTTTGCTCCACTTTGAGAGGGACAGGAGTAAAATCTGGGTAAGTTATAGGTAAGTCCCTTCACCTTGAGGTGGAATTGGTGCAATTGATCATTTAAATTTGAGAAATAAAAGTTAAGTTCCTTAAAAAAATTATATTCTCACTTTTCGTGCTGATGCCCAGCAGTGGTGTGTGATTTGAAGTTGTGGGAGGATTTCCTTCCTACAGTAGTTTTTGTTTGTCCTTTTCATTCTATTTGCGTGATGCGAATTCCTGCTTCTCCTACTTACTCCTACTCGAGTGATGGGAATATATTTTGTGTGTATTTGCTTATTCTTGATACAGATAATTCAAGGTCTCCATTTAGAGCACAGCTCTAAACTCAGCTGTGCTGGTGGAGCTGAGTGTGCCAGTGGAGATGGGCACCATTCCCATCCAGCCCTCTCCTCCCCAAACCCAGGGGAGGCCTGCCCCTCCTGTCCCTGCAGCATGATCCCAGAAAAACTCCCCAGAACTCAGTTCCCTGATGGAAAAATGCCCAGGAGCTCGTGTGGGCAGGGTGAGGGCAGGAGCTGTGGGCTGGGAAGGAGGAAATGAGAGACCTGGACAGCCGAGGTGTGAGCGAGGTGACAGCCGAGGTGTGAGGGTGGGTGAGCTGGAAGCTCTGAGCACACATCCTGGGGGAATGTGCCTGGGGCTGCCCGTAAATTTAAACAATAAATAAATACCCTAAAAATAGCTAAACCTGGTACCTACACATCACAAAGCAGGTCTGTGGGAGCATCCCCATCTCCTTGGCAACAGAAGCAGTCAGGGAGCAGGGAAGGGTGAGCGTGGTCAGCAGTGGCCGTGGAGAAGATGAGGGCTCAACCTCCCAGTGCCAACATCACATTCCTGAGATGGGAGGTGCTGTCTTGGAGGGTTTGTGGGCTTGGATGTGTTCTTCTGTGAGTTTATGAAGTTGCTTTGTGAGCCTGGAGGGAAGGTCAGGAGGTTTGGGATCACCTGGGCTCCTTCTGGCATGGGCTGCCCCTGTTCCCAGCCCACCCGATTTATGCACTGATAGATATACACTAAATATGTGTGTCTGTATACACATTTTATATATATTGTGTTTAGATACATGCATACACTGAGAGATATTTATAAAAGTCTGCTTTATATGTATGAAAGATACACGTTTTTGATACACACATGTGAGGCTGACTCTGTGACCCACCAGCTCTCCTGTATCCCTGATCCTGACAGAAGCTGATTTTGCAGAACTGGGAAGTATAAGTGTCACTCAAAGCTGCTGAAAGGTGTAAAATGATATCATTTTTATAATTGTCCAGCAAGGAGCCTCTTGGATGTTTCATCCTGCACATAGAAACTGCAGGGGGATGCTCCCTCTGAGGATGGGGATGCTAAGGAAAGTTTTCAAGGAAAACTCCTGGGTCTTTTGCCCCTTATATCCAGCGAGCACTCTGTTTGTAGAGTATTTCGTGGCTTGATTTGGAAAGGGAGTGGGGTGAGAAAGTGTGAGAAGCTGAGAGAAAGAAAGAAATCAAGTGTTGCCAAAGTAGTTCAACACTCAGCAGGAGTTTAATGGTAGAGAGCCGGGGCAGTGTGGAGCCGGGTGGGGGCGAGGAAAGAGGTCAGTGCTGGGCTCCCCCTGCCCTGGGGGGTGAGAGACAAGGCAATAATAACTCCTGGGAGAAATAACATAAAGAGGTGAGAACCGTGGAGGCAGCTGCTCCTTGTTTTCCCGTGCCTTCACCTGTCAGAGGGGATTAACACCGACTGCATCCCATCCGTGCCTCAGCTGAATCCCCGCTGAGGGAGGGCACGGAAGCCCTGGGCTGGGAAACGCTCTGTAATTGCTGTTATTTCATCAGAAGGAGCAGTATCCGCTTTCTCCCTGCGAGGGGAAAGGCTGGGAGCCCGCACGGACCGGCTCGCCTCGTCAGGCGGCAGAGGGTGCTCTGAGCCCGGCTACGCTCACAGCGCTCCGGGCCCGCTCCATCTGATGCCTTTACGTTTTAGCTTTTATGTTTCTCAGATTCTGTGCTGTTTTAGTGCGTAGTTCCGGGCTTCATATTAAGAGTTAGTAAGCTCTTAATGGTACCCCAGCTATCCCAGGAATGTGCTTTGGGACTGCGGGGCTCCAGAGCAGGGTCTGTCCGGGTTCTTCTCCCAGTCAGCTTCACTGCTGCTTCCTGCCTTCACCCTAACCCTCACCCCTGCACGTGGAGGAGCAGGCTGGTGTGGGCTTCCCAGCTGCTTGGATCCAGCCAGGATCCCTGTGGCACTTGGCCCTAAATCCCACTTAATCTGTGTAAAGGAGAGATTTCCCTCCCCTTGTCCACCAGAGAGGGATGCAGTGATGGAGAGAGACAGGTGCAGGGCGAGGCTGTGGGGACAGCAGTGGGGTGACCCTGCTTGAATTCCTTCCATCCATCCATCCATCCATCCATCCATCCATCCATCCATCCATCCATCCATCCATCCATCCATCCATCCATCCATCCACTCATGCTGCTGGCAGCAAGCAGAGGGTTGAGTCTGCCCCTTTTCCCATCTCCCTGGGTGCCCAAGTCACTGTAAACCTCCAAGATGCTCCCAAAGCCACACTCTAATGTCACCCTGTGGCTCAGGGGCTGGCTTGGTCCTGGCTGCCAGCGCTGTCATGTCCCAGCCCTGGCTGCTGCGTGGATTCCAGGCCAAACCACCCCACGGGCAGCGCAGCGTCAGGGAATCGCTGTTTTCTAGGTCGTTAAGTCCTTTGCTCTTTAGTTCTTTGCCTCCTGAACACCCCCAAGGTATGTTATAATCACCCCAAAATGCAGCCACTAATTGTTTGGTGTCCCCGTGGGGGAGGAAGAGCAGAGTCACATTAAATCACAATAATCAAGAGCTTCTCTAACAAATGAACTCGAACCTACTTGACAGGAGGGAGCCGTGGCGCTGCCTCCCGCTCCACGAAGGGCCGTGCTCAGTCGTAATCTTATTTGTAATCTAATCAATATGTTTACTGAGGGAGAGAATATCATCAAGTATTACTTTAAGACACTTGGGGGATGTGACACCGTTCACAGCTCAGATGTAAACAGGTTTGTTGGCTGTTTGCTCGTAGCGAGAACGCGCTGGGTTCTGGCGGGGCTGGCAGAGGGGGCTGCGTGGGGTGCAGGGGGATCCCATCTCAGGGGAGTCAGGGTGGGCTGGGCCTGAGCCCCTCCTCAGCTCTCCATCCCACCGTGTCCAGGCCCTTTCCCAGGCCTGTGGAAGTTCCCTCCAATCTTCTGTGGCTGATGGTGAACCCTGCCCTGCACCAAGCCCAGGTGTCCTGTCCCATGAGATTTTTTTTAGTGTGTGAGCCCTAAGGAAAGTTTGGTGGTTTTATTAAAAACTTACCACATAACATCCATAACAAACAACTAGTCCTAATGCAGCCAGTGGAGAAGTTCCCCTTACCCCAGGCAGTTAAAAGGTGCCTTTTACCCTGAAACTTGAGGGTTATACATATGCAAGGGTATATAATGTTCCCCTTATAATTTTTTTGTCCTGTCTAATGTATACCTAAGCTCTTTAAAAACTGAAAGCAGAAACTGTGGAGGTTTGTCTGCAGCTCTGGGAAAAGGGAGGGCTGTTGAGGTGAAGGCAGACTGAGAGTGAGGGGGAACACTCTGTCCCAAGAGGCAGAAACTTCATCCAAGACAGGCAGGATGAGACCAATCCCACGGGTCTTGGGCAGATGTGCCAAGATCCTGAAGCATCTTTAGGGATCCAGAGCCCATGGCAGCACACAGACATGCCCCCAGCTCACCGATGGAAAAGCTCATTACCTGTGAGTTAAACTGACAGAGAAGCTGGTCGGAAAATAAAAACAAGAGGAAAAATAAATGCTGCCTGTTCAATTACTTAAATTAAGACTTATTTAAAAGCTGTGTTTGAAGAAAACACCCACTTTCCCCTTCATTTTTTAATGGTTTGGGGTTAGGGTAAGGCTTAGGGTTAGGCTTGAGAGAGCTGAAGAGCCTAGAGCTCCAGGAACACTGGCACTGGAAAAATGAGTAAGTGTGGCACTTGACAACATGGTTCAGTGGGCAAGGTGGTGTTTGGTTGGATTTGATGATCTTTGAAGTATTTTTCAAGTTTAATGATTCTGTGATTCCATGAATGCATCTGCTGCTGCTGCCCTGTGTGGAGCTGTCACAGGGCTCCTGAGGTGGCTTTTTGTGGGATTTTCATTATGTTTTTCTTGGAAGTGGCGTGGTTTTTTTGAATAACATAAAGAGTAATTTAAAATAGAGCCCACTCATCATAAATGACAGGGTAGCTACAAAATCCAGTGTTTCAGGAGAGAAATGCCAACAACAAGAGCCCAAAGGCACTTGGAAAAGCCGATGGGTAAGGGGTGGCTGTGCTGGGGCTGGTGCCTGGCACCAGCCAGGGCTGGGAAGCTGCTTCCCCTGCCAGGGAATGGGGGCAGGGGGGTGGGGGATGGCATTTCTGGCACAGCCAAGGGAGTGCAGGTGCCTTTGGCTGCTCGGGGCGGGTGTGGGAGGTGGGCTGGGAGCAGAGGAGAAGCACGAGGGCCGGGTGGCTTTCCACCAAAGCCTTGTTTTCCACCAGTGCTCCAGGGCTGATGCCCCAGCCAGGGCACCCCCTGCCAGCTGCCATCTCTCCACAGAAGCAGAGTAAATGCTTTGGCAGCTCATCCCCATGCACATTTGGCTGCTGTTGCTGCCTGAGCCATCGGGTGCAAGCCTGGGGGTGCTGGTCCCTTAATTTAAGGGATACTGGAGGGGAAAATGCAGAAGAGACCTGCTGTCTCAGGGATGTATTTCCAGTGGACCTGCCAGGGGCAGGTGGCTCGTTCCCCCATGCTGGCTCAGACACGCTCCCCTCCCTTCAGACTGAGTCTGCCCCTGGAAAGGGGCCCTACAGCCCTGAGGGATCCGTGAGGAGCTGCTGGCATCCCACACGAGGCAGAGCTCGGAGCTTGTCTTCCTGCTGCCTGCAAGCAGGGAGCAGTGTCCCCACACTGGTTGCTCTGCAAACCTTTGGCTGCTGTATGGTGACACTTCCCCATCAGAAACGCTGTCCCTGGATGCTCTGACCTCTGTCCCTCTGTCCCTGCCCATCCTCACAGCAGGGATGCTCTGCTGCTCCCACACCCACAGAATGGGAGGAACTCCCCAGGACCAGCGAGTTCTCCTGTGCAGGGAGAGGGCTTTGCTTTCATTCTGTTATTATCAGATAGACCAAGTCACACTGAGATAAATCCTGCACATATTACAGCCTGTTTGTGCCTGAAGAAAAGATGTATGTGGATGTTAACATTGCCAGTTGTCACCATGCTATGAGGGATGTTGTGGAAATAGAAATGGAGAAAATATAATAGATACTTCAGATTTGCAGCCTTAACAGCCTTACAGCACATCTAATTATTATATATCTATCACATCAATGTACTGCAGCACTCATGGTATTTTTATTTAGCTCCATCTGGTGTATGATAACACGCTTCTGGTACCAAACAAGCATGAACTGGAAAGGAATTTAATACATAGTTCTGCAGAGAAGTCCCTTAAAACACATCCCAAACCAAGCACGTGTCATACAAAACCAACACTGCAGTTTGGACAGAGAAAGCACTTTTAGGGGAAAAGGAGGGATGTGAGCAATTAAAAGTGCACCCAGGCAGGCACTCTGCTCCAGATTTCTTGCCTGTAGCCTGCAGATCTGATGTGTTTGCCTGTCTCCCAGGATTTAGTGTGTACTCCTGGGAACAGAGGTGTGGGATGATTCCAGGTTTTCTTTAGCTTTGAGAGAGATACAGGGGTGAAAAAGACAGGCACAGAAGCACTGGAGACTGAGAGATGAGAGGGGAAGGGGCCAGCAAAACACCCTGTAGGTGTGGGAATGGTGGGAATGAGAAATACTGAGCCCTGCTCACTGAGGGCTCCTTCACCAAGATATCCTGACTTCCTCAGCTGTGTGGAAATCACTTAATGGCAAAACCAACAAAATGAATTCCCTGCTTGCTTTCCCCTCTGCTCCCCAAGCAAGGGCCAGCAGTGAGTGAATGTGCCAGACATTGTGGCCCCATTAACTGCAGATGGAATAACACTGAGGGACACATTTGAGGAGGGATGAAAGGGGCTTTGTGAGGGGGAAAATCCATTCCCCAGCTGTGTGATGGGAAGGAAAGGATGCATATGCTGCCAGCATGCCTTGCTGGGGAAACCACCTGCAAACCCCTGGGATACACCAGTGCTGAAATTCTCCTTCCTCCTGCTCTTGCAGAGATTCACCTTTGCTCTCCCAGATGAGCCCTAGAAAATGTAATTGCATTGAACAGCTCCAGTAATGAACTCCTGGTCTGCAGAGGATCAGTTGATAGCCAGGCTGGCCATGAGCAGGTGTTAAAAACCTGGCTCCACCTGGCCCCAGGTGCCCTCAGGGTGTGTTGGCACCATGCACTGACCCTCCAGGCTCTGGGGCTGCTGCAGTGGAAGCACTGAGGAAATGGGGGCTGTGGCTGTGCCCTGGAGGAACCACGTGAGGCTTCCAGGGGCTGCTGGGGACACAAGGTGACAGATGGAGGTGGTACAGGTGGGTGAGTGATGACCTCCCCACTTTGGCATCTGTGAGTTCAAGTGGAATTTGCCAAGGAGATCTCCCTCTGCCTCACTAGCAGCAATTCAATGACTGCAAAAACCACAGCTTCGAGGCTGGGAGGGACAGTCACAGGCTTGTGTATAGAACTGACCTGTAGCCCCATGCAGCTGGTCCTGCACTGGAGGCACAGATGCTCCTGACTGACCTGTCCCACAGCAGATGACAGGGGAGCTGTGCTACATTTACTGCTGGGTTACTTTTAATCACATGTTTTCCTCCAAACAAAGAATTGCCAACTTGGTACTTAGAGATCAATGCATTTTATTTATCATCTCCAGGCAGGCACTGTTTCCTATTAACATTTTCCACACTTTACAGCCTAATTAAGGTCATCCGACCAGCAGAACGCTGCTGTGTGTGTTTTAAACTACTGTACCTAATTATTTCTTTTAAACCTTACACGGAGCAGCCTGTGTCTGACCAGCAGGTCCCTGCTGCAGGCTGGAGGCTCAGCATTGGCTCCCTCCTGCTCTGGGCAGGAGTCAGCACACATGGGGACATTGCACATGGTCTCTGATGCTTGGGGTTTTTGTGTTTGTTAAAAGAATTTTTTTTGTTTATTTTAAGATTTGGGAGCTCAAAAAAAGCCCTGAAAACTGCTTGACATTGATCCAGACTTCCAGCATGAGCAGCACCAGGGCTTCTTGCTGTGGTGTGACCTCTGAGCAGTGGGGAAGTCCCACCTGAGCCTAGTCCAGACACACCTGAGCTGTGGTGCATCTCCTGCAGTTTTCTGTGGTGTCATCCCCCTACTCTCAGCACTGCTGTCATTGAGCTCGGCTCGGTGTCACATCTGATTTCACTGCAAATAGCCTCAAAATTCTTTGAAAGGCATGGCTTCCCCTAAACAGATTGTAGGACCTGCACCTACTTCCCTGCTACCTTTAAATCAAACTTCTCTGAATATATTACACTGCAGAGCCATATGTTCAGTGCCACTTCCCTCGGCGTGCCGTGCAATTCATTGCCTATATGCTCCCCAGATTTATGGACGTTGCCAAAAATACACAATGAATGCTGGACTCACCCTCCTTCCTCTTCAGCAAAAACATGCTTTCAGTTGGCTGGGGGAGAGGGCAGGTGGGAGTGGGCCTGAGCTGTGACTACACATTAGAAAATCCCTTAGATTTTGTTTTGCAGACTCCATTCTGTGAATGCTGTGAGGACAATCCTTCAGCCCTGTCCCACTCAGGATTTTTCATGGCTTTCAGTCTGCATTTCCATGTAACACTCTGCTGGATTGAGAAATTGGAGTGTGTGGAGCAAAAGGCATCAAGAGCATCAATAAATTTTTGCTGCTGTGGGGGGGAAAAACGTGAATTCACATCTGAAAAGAAAATTCACATCTGAAGAGAATGGGATCTGCTAAAGGACTGGCAAGTTTCATCTTCATCAATAGGAGCAGACTCAATGGGACCATCAATTCCATGTCCCCATGGTGTGTCCTGCTCTTCTCCTGGCATCCCTGTCCTGGGATGGGCATAGAGCAGCTTGGGCTGGAAGGAGCTTTAGGGGTGAGGCTCTCCCAGGTTCTCTTTCTGCCTCCTTTATCCCACCTAGGGTTTTGCCCCTCTGGCTGGGGCTGCCAGTCCGTTTGGGGGTGCTCAGGGTCTGGGGAGGTGCCAGACCCCCGGGTGGCCCTGGGCCCTGCCTGGCTCCGTGCTCAGCCCAGCTCCAGGCAGGGCAGTGCCAGGCCCTGCTGAACGGGCAGCGCCGAGGGCAATTACAGCTCTGGAATGCACTTTCCTGTGAATCCCTTCCAGGACCAGCTAATATATGCTCTGATATTGGCACTGCTCTCGCTAATATTCCTGCCAGCAAATTCTCTGCTCCGCTTGAATATTCATGGGAAGCGAATGTGAGGAGAGGAACAGCCTAAATGAGGTGAGTACGTTTAAAAATTCAGCTTCCAAATTCAGTGGCTATTTCTTGCGGTAGTCACCCAAGCGTTAGCTCCCATACTATTAATTTCAGGCTGTGTTTCAGACTTCTGAGCAAATTTTCTGTGTTTTTCCCTCACTGGATCTGCAAACTCTTCCCTCCCTTGAGATCAGTAGCTTTGTATAAAAACAGCAACTCTCCTTGATGAACTTTGCAGTCAAAGGATTTGTTTTCCCTGACTTTTATTTAAATTATTCTGCCTTCAACTCTCTGTGCATGGTTCAGAGCCTGTGGTGGCTCTGTGCTGGGATTGAAATGATTCTTGCTTAGGCAAACTCTCATTTGGACTTGTCAAAGGAGTTCGGTGTGTTTGTAATTAAGTGCCTCTCACACCTTCTTTAACCTCGCTTACAAGGAGCCGAAGCGTTAGAAAAGCCTGCAAGAGGCAGGAAAGGCTCATTTGCGCCTTGAAATGCCAATGTTTTGGGAGATCAATGCTGTCTGTATGGAACAAAACTATAAGCAACTTTCAAGTGCTTTTTTTTTTTGTCTTTAATGCAGTGTCTCCTTTGCATATTGGATTCATGTCTGATTACGTGGCGAGCGAGGTGTGAGATAATGGGCAAGCAGCCCCCAAAGCGTTTACTCCTCCACACGTGCCGTGGCTGGAGCACAGCTCGGCTCTGCTTTCTTGTCCTTCCTCTCTGCTAAATATAATCACACCCCACCGGATGACGGGGAAGGATCGCTCCTGTTACAAAGCCGAGCGTAGGAAGTTTAGACTGTATCAGAATTAGGGTAATTAGCGTTTGCGTTAGGCTGGTTCTCAGCCGTACAACCGGAGGCAGGAAGGGCTGCTCTCCTCCTTTTGCCAGCATCTGACACCAGGGCAGGATCAGCACCTGACCTTGCCTTGCTCTCCGGCTCCCTGGCGGTCTGGACCGTCCCAGTCCCTGTCCCCGCTGAGCTGGAGTGGAGCAATGCCGCGCTTTGCCCAGCTGCCCCCTGCTCACAGCCCTGCCGGGGTCGGCAGAACCAGGTACCTCGGTAATCCTCCGTGGGCCACTCGTGAAAAGCTGTGAAATTTCCAATTAGCCTGGAAGAAAAAATGTGGATAAGTGTGTAATTCTCAGCCCAAATTAAATCAAGCGTCCAAGCACGCTCTTCCCTCGCTGCTGTGCCTCACCCACCACCATCTCCCCTCTGCAGCCTTTAGCACAGCACATTTTTCTTTTTAATTGGTGGCAGACTTTATCCTTGGAGTTTAAACTTTGCCAGGGGATGGACGGAAGGGGCTGTCTTCTTTATTTGATTTAAAGAAAGGCTTTGCTGCTGTGAGGATCTAATGCATAAGCTTTTTGGGGGTTTCATATCCACTCCCATGGCTGTGTCAGATTGGCTTTGGTCTGATGCAGCAGAGGAAAGCAGGAAGCTTAGTCTGAGATACAGGGAGGGAACCTGGCTCATTTGGGGAGCTCTGCCATGGGGTTTGCATTAGAAACGTGTTGACACTGCTGAACATGGAAAACCAAGGGAATACTAATGGTCCGTTTATTAAATATCTCAAAGTCCATTTAGATTCCCACAGAGACCTTGGGTAAATTAGAGTTCAGGAGGCAAACTGGTGCTGTTGAATATGGAACAGTGAATTTGTGTGTCCAGCCTGCTCCAGTGAGGAACATCCCTCCTGGGACAAGTGCCACCAGGAGGGGCAGATCCCAGCGTTCCTGTGCCACCAACAGCTCCCAGACAAAGCTCAGGAGATGCTGGGCATGACACAAATTGGAAAACCTGTTACAAAAATAAAGAAATGCTGCATCAGGCCATGGCTTGCCCCACTGGAGCAGTGTTTTGGGTGCTTGGAGGTGGCATTTTATAGAGGTACACACTGAAATTGTCCTCAGTCAGAGCAGAGTCATCCTGTCCTTCTCCCCTGGAGTGTCCTTTCCCAAGGCTTTCTGATGCTTCCACCTTTCAACATTCAGAGAACAAAGTTCAACACAGACCTTTTTTTGTTTACTTCTGTCCCCATATAAAACTGTGAAAAAGCTCCAGATCACAGGGATGGCCAGGGAGCCTGTTCCACCCCAGCTCAGTTGCTCTCCCAGTTGCTTTCCCAAAGAAATACAAATCAATTATTTCTCTGTCTATGCAGCAATTGCTCCTAATTGCTGCCTCCACTGTGTGCCTTCTGGTTTGGAGCATGTTTAATGGGAGATTTGTGCTTATCTTGAAAGGATGCTGGCTTTAATGATCAGGGAGAACGTCAGTGAGCTGGAAGTTCACAAAGTGGTGCTCTTATTTCTGATTTCCAGCATGAACTCTCATCTGCAGCTCCTGCAATTTAATACTGAGGGGAACCCAGAGCTGGGCAGAGAGGTTTCAGAGTGGTTCAGTTGTACCAGGGCAGGTGGGAGGTCAGGCAGACACAGAAATCATGGACTTACTGAATTATTATGGCTGGAAAGGCTCCCAAACCCAACCCCTGAATGGACACCACCAGGCCCACTAAATCATGTCATGAAGTGAATGCTGATGTCTCCAGAAAGGACTGGACAGGAGCTGGACTCGATCCCTGTGGGTGCCTTCCAAGCCAGCTTTTTGTGTGATTCTCTGAGCCCTTCACCACAAGCACAAGGCATCAACAGCTCCTCCACTTGCTGCAGAGGCTTGGCTTGGCTTCAGCATTTATGTGACAGCAGGAGAAACCCAAATCCTCTGAGAATGTGTCCAAAAAAGTTCATTTTGAGCCAGGTGGGAGCAAGGTCACCGTGCCCCAAAGTGGTCTTTGGCAATGAGAACGAGTCTCCTGCTGGGATAGCCAGCAGGGATGGCTGTGGGTCATGGCTGGGACAGGATTCTGATGGATGCCTCTGTGGGCACCACAGGCAACACAGGAGAGATGAAGTGGGATCAGCCAGGCACTCTGGAGGCAAAGCCTCGTGATTGAGGCACAGGGCTCCTCAGCTCAGGGCTGAGCTTCCTGCTGCAGGAAGCTGGAGAACTCACCTTTATGACCCACTGCTTCTTCCAGCTGTGGGTCTCATTTGGTGGGATGGATTTGGACGTGGAGCACTGATCAGTGATGGCTGTGGTGGGACAGTGAGAGGCTGGAGGAAGGGACTGGTGCTCTTATCCATGTGCCAAAGGGACACTCCTGCAGCCTCACAACCTGATTTTCTTGTGTAACTCCAGGAAAATGGGAATGATTGTCTGTGATTAGATGGGTTTGGGGGAAGAGCTTTGATCCTGTCAGCAGAGACGGGAGAATGATGGAAAGAGAAAAGAAGGCACAGAAAGAAGAGGGGAGGAGGGAAACATCATCAGGATGGTCCTGACAGACAGGGAGGAGGTGAGGGATGTGGCAGGAGATGTTTCCCAATGCTGCTCAAATAGGCAGGGGGAGGACAGGAACTCAGCCTTCTTCACGGGGAGAGCTTTCTCTTAAACCTGAGCTGTGATTTCCATTGGCACCGTCAGATCAGCCCCACGCCCTGGCAGGAAGGGCAGTTTGACATCAATTACTGCAGCCCTGTCTCTCCCTGCTCTGTCAGCAACCCGGGCAGTGCACTTTGGAGACAGAAGTGTTTGACTCACAGACGTGATGCAGAGCAGAGCTTTAGGCAGTGAATGGAGTTTGGTGCTGCTCTGGCTGTTGTAGTGGGAGCCAAGGCCCTGAACAAGCTGGAAGCAGTGGCCTCAGTGAGCAATGCACTGCCCAAATCCCTGTTTGTGAGGCAGAGATCCACACAGCCACAGGGAGCTCTGGAAGTGTGGCAGCACGCAGGATGTGGAGACAGAGCAGGCAGAGGCTGGCAGTGGGCAGGCTCCATCTCACAGCCACTCGCCCTGAGCTTTATCACATCATCCCAAAAAGCAGTGTCAAGTATCTCTAGGTGTGCAATTCCCCCAGGAACTGAAGGAAAACCAAACCCAGTGCAAGGCAATATCAGCCCTCCCTCTTGACCTTCCTCTCTCTGCTGGGGAGTTCTGTGTGTGGGCTCTCACCTGCACCTTCCTCCAGCTCAAAGCCCAGGCTTATGCTGCACCATCCCACCTCTCTCCTGGCCTCCCCATCCATGGTAGGTCCCAGAGGATGAAGCAAAACTTGTCTGGATCAGATTTTTTTTGTAAACACAGCCCTGACACCCCCTCACTTTAATACAGGGCTTCCTGGGCTCTGTTGGAGGTTTCTGTGGTGGAGGCTTCTAAAAAAAGGAGAATTTCTGGCATTATTTACAGTTAAAAAGATTGAGTTTGACACATTCATGGCTGAGACAGTAAATATGACTTATGGCAAATCAATTCACTGCATTTGACTGTGACATTGGTGCTGCCAGGGATTTGATTGGGGATTGATGGGGTGATTTACCAGAGGGCTGGGAAATGCCATCAGTGCCACACTGTCCAGGGTCCAGGCTGGAAAATCAGGGTTCTTGCAGCATGCTGAGAGCTCAGCCCATCCTGGCCCACTCTGCCATGCCTTTTCTGCTCTTCCCAAACCCTGGGAATCACCACCTGGGGCTGTGATGAGGCTGATGCTGTCTCTCTGTGCTGACCTGGCATTTTCACAGCTTCGCCAAAATTTCGGGTTGGTTTTCCATCCCTCCCCCTTTTCCTTGGAGTCCATTTGGATGTCTGAAGACAGAGATGTTGAAAACTGAATTTGTGCTACAAGGAGAAGCAGTAGAGATAAGGGGTGGGGNGCTGGTGGCAAGTGGTGAGCATGTTTTATTTATGTATTCTGAGATCCACCAACGTTATGTTTTCCTCCTGACTGATGCCTTGGCTGCAATGACAGCTTACACTGAGCAGGCTGTGCACGAGCCTTATTTACCCTCCACAGACACAGCCTCCCCGAGACTGACAGGGAATTATTCTGCTCCTCAGTTAAGGCAATGCAAATTTGGCTCCTTTGTTAGAAAGTTGTGGGGATTTTTTTTTCCAATGTGCAGATTATTTTTTCAATGAAAATGATCTGGAGGTTTTCTTGAGATGGTGGAAATAAGGCATCTTACAAAATTTTGGAGAACTGTACCTTCCAGCTGCTTTGCTGTTCCCTGACTATGGTGGGGTGGTGCCTGTGTTAGGTGAGGGCTAAAGGATGGTGATTCCTTTCTCCCTCCTCTTGCTGCTGGAGGAGTGATGGTTTTTGCCTGTGAGAGTTACAATGTGCATTCCCAGTACCTGCTCTCCTTTCCCATCGTGTTTGTGAGAACTCAGCTGCCTGCTTGTCTCCAAAACACTTCTTGGGGTGGCCAAAACCAGATCCGAGCAAAGATCGAGGCACAAAATCAGATAGAAATCAGAGAGAAATCAGAGGAGGCTCGCTGCAAGTGCCAGGCTCAGCAGGAGATGCTCTTTCCCTTTGTCCAGGAGCACATGTGTGTGTCCAGGAGAAACTTTTACCACTGGGAAAGTTCCTGCTGAGGCTGCTTTGCTGGTTCCAGGCAGCTCTTCCTGACGGAGCACGGCTTCAGCCCTGCTTCCATCCCAGCTGGGGAGCTACTTTGGCAAAATCATCGCTAAACGAGTTTTTTAGCAGCGTGTGGTATGGAAGGCATCCAGGATTGTGGCTTTCCAAGGTAACAGCTGAAGAAAAGGGAAAAAAAAAAGACAAAAGAAGAAAAAAAGTAAGACTGAGCTTTTGTGAAGTAATTAAAGAATTCCGGGTTGCTGGAAAGCCTCAGGGCTGTGCTTCTGTGGCTGATGGGAGCCTTTGTTTGCACAGGGCTGGTAAACAATTTGCAGTTCTTGGCAATAACCTGAATTATGTCCTACCATTAAAAAAACAAAAAGAAAAAGGGAAGAAGAAGTTGAAAATGTTGGGTTTATATCATTATTTCAGGGCAGCGAGAGGAATGAGGGAGGGACTTCTGGCATTCACTGAGGTCTGTGCAGAGATGCCCTCACTTCTCTAGCTCCATCCACAGGATGCTTTTGGGTAAATAAATAAAGTTCAGCAAGGGCAGAGAGCCCAGGACTGCTCAGCACAGGAGTTCCTTCCCTCAGACTGGGTTTAGCCACTGATTTAGGCAGGGGACTCACTGCACAAAGCATTAATATGCTCCCTATGTGCCCTGGCTGTGCTCACAGCCAGGAGATTTGCATGTGAAATCTCTGCTCCTGGAGCTTCTACACCCACATCCTTAATTAAGCAATGCCCCATGTTCCTGCTCTATAGGATAAGTGAATATATGCAACTGCAATGCACAGGAGAGAGTTTTGTAATGATTTTAAATCTGTTTGTTTAAGTGAGGAGGGGTTTGCTCGGTGGGTTCTCCTGACCGCCAACTACACTTGGTTGGAAAAATATATAAATAGCAGCAGGATGAAATTTCCCATCTGGGGTGAGCTGCCAAGACAACACCTTCACTGGCACGTGGGGAGAGCTGGGGATCAGGGAGGCCACAGCCCTGCTCCCATCTCCTGCTGGCAGGGCCTGGGTTAGCCCACACCATGGCTTTGGGGTAGGGCATGCTCAGGGGAAGGGGAAATGGGAAATTTGGAACAAAACCAGGAAGGGTATGTTAACTATCCCCTGTCTTGCCCAAGCCTTTGAGGGTGAGGTTTTACAGGGGAGGATAGGGGAGCACATCCCCCTGAGGTGGGGATGCCTGTTAATGTTCCAGGCCTGCTGCCCCATTTCCCTGTATCCCATCATGCTGTCACCACAGGGTCCCCACAGTGCCTGGCCTGCCTGCCTGCCATGGGATCCTGCCTCAGGGACAGGATGGCAGCAGGAGGACACTCACTGCATCCCCTTCAGTCCTGAAAACACATTGAGAAACCTCCTTGGACCCCTCCAAGGAGGAGATGCTATTAGGAGAGTCTGATTTTTAAATGCTGTTGACTCTGCCCAACCTTGGGTCAAGTGCAATTTGTAAAGGACACATTCTCTATGGCCTTAGTGAAGCCACAGGAGATATTTTTTTTTTATTAGCCACAACCACTGAGGCTGGGAAAAATCTTCTAGAAGAGGCACCCTTCCTCGTCGTGCTGTGGGAAAGATCATCTGAATTAACATGAGCTCCTTGGCTATTAAATGGAAATTTTAAATGGGAAGAAAATTCTGCAGTGACTGCTAAATTGTGTGTCAGCAGAAAGGCGAAAAAGCATCGTGTGTCATTCCTATTATCATCCTGAAATCCATCTTCCTTCTACACGCCATGACGGTGGATAATCCCCGATACGACGCCTGCATCGCTAATATTTGCAGAGCCTGAATTCCTACCCTGGAAGAATTTAGCTCTGCATATCTTATCCCCCACCTTGAAGACATGGTCTGAGGTGATCAGAAGCGCTGAACACGCTCTTCCTGGGGGTTGAGTTTTGCCACTGGTGGCAGCAAAGTGGCCTCTGAAGTCCAAGGAACCAAGAGATTATTGGAAAGCCGCGTCACTGCTGGCGTGTCCCCACGTGCTGTGTGCCTGGCTGTGGGTGAGACCTGCTGACAAGGACAAGGGGTGCTTTCAAACCAGGAAAATTGTGCCAAGCCCAGCCAGGGTGAGGGCAAAATGGCCAGTGTGGTGTACCCGGGGCTGCAGGACAACATCTTCAAAAGGAAGAAGAAAATCTGTCCTGCTTCTTTATTGCCTGTGGAAAAGCAAGGAGATCAGACAGGAATGCCAGGGCATGATGAATTTTGCAATATCTGAACTTTTTTAACCCCTTGGTTGCATGAGATGTGATCAGATGTTTTGCTGTGGTGGGTTTAGATGTGAAATGAAGGTGGTGAAGGGATCTCTGCTCCCAAGATGGGGCTGCATCTCCAGCCGCTTCTCCTCAGGGATGAGGACTTGGTGACACAGCCCAGGTCCAGCTCCAGCTCCCCACCCTGAAGGGTTTGTCATGGTCATTTCCCAAGTGGCATGGAGTGGATGGGCTCATGCTGGTGGGGATTTAAAGCAGGGCGTCACAAATGAGTGATAATGCACAGTTTGTCAGCTTTAGGAATCAGCCATGGCCTGTCAGCAGATGGACCTCTCCAGCAGGTGTCCCAGTGGGCTGAGGGGAGTGGTGGCTGTGATCTTGGCCACAGCTTTGGTTTTCCAAGCCAGGCCTTGGTGTTTCCATGGTGAAAGTGGGCTGTGTGTGGCAGGTGCCCCTCCATGGGCAGGCTTTGGATACTGGTGTGTGTGCCATGGCTTTGCACTGCTGCCCCCACCACGAGTCAGGGGCTGTGGGAGAGGAACTGGGGTGGGTTTGTGTGCAGTTGAGGAGTCAAGGCATGGGGATGAAGTGAGTGGTGGAGAACCAGGCCTTGTGTGTGCACATCTTTGTGTATGGCATGGAAAAAATCCAGACCAACCACCTCCTTGAGAAAAAGAACCTCAGCACTAATAAATCTCCCCCTCGGGGTCCCCATTCCACTTTGCCTGACAGGGAGAGGAGCATGGCCATGCCCAGGAGGAGACAAGCACAGAGGGGATGTGATCCAGGGCAAAAAAACCCAAGCTAATGATGTAGACATTTGTGCAGAGGTTAAAAATGAAGCAATAAAACCTTTACACAAACTTCCAAATGCTTCAGCAGCCACATGCCGTAGCTCAAAGTGGGGAATAAATAAGGGAAGGCACAGGCAGACAGTGGGAGGCTGATAGAGCCATCACTCCTCAGTGGCAGCCTGAGAAATATGTCCCCATGGTGTCCCCATAGCCACTGAGGGGAGAGAGTGGAGAAGTGGAGGCTTGGGGTGTCCTAATGCCTCCTGATGGGTTTGGGTCATCCTATGGGGAGCAGAAGGGATGAAACATGAGCTGAACTTGCCAGGTCTCTTGGGCTCACAGCCTGGCCAGCAGGGCAGCCTGCAGGGTGGGCTTATGGTCTCTGGCAAGGGCAAATTAAAGCCTGTGTGTGGGATGGAGGAATTACTGACCACCCTTTCAGAAGGTCTGTGAGTGGTGGCTGCAGGAGGGACAGGGGGGATCTTTCAGCCCTGCCCTAGGTTTGTTTGGCTGTTTCTGGAATGATGGTACTGTGACAAAGAGCTAAACCCCAATTAGAGCCAGCGTTTCACTGATCCACAGCAGCTCTGCATCGTGGACTCCCCCACAAATTTGTTATCCCCAGGGCAGAGAGAGCAAGGAGCAGCTCCTGTGAGGACAGGGACAATGCCACTTCCTATCCCCCGAGGCTCTCATGCTGTTTGCACTGACAACAGGCTTTTCTTAGCTATGGCTCTGATTAGTGTACTGAAAGCACAGCTAATTCATTGTGAATTTCCAAAGGCAGAGACTTGCTGCTGGGAATGCCCTTGGACTTCCCAAGTGGGTGTAGCTCACTCCTCCCATCCTGCTGGACTTTCTGGTGGTGAACCAACAGCCACAGACACTGTGCTACAGCAGCACAAGGCTGCCTGGAAAATGGAGAAGGTGGAAAAAAGGCTGTTTATCCAAATGAGCATCAGTTTAGAGCCAAGGGTTCTCTCTGGTCCCAGGGGAAAGCTCCTCCTGGCCACACAGCCAGCAGCTCTGGGGCATCCTGCCCTCAGCTGTACTGGGGTTCCTGATTATGAGCCACATCCAGCACTGCTTGGAACCTTTGCTTTATAAATGAGCGTGGAAAAGGAATGTGAGTGTGCTGCAGCTTCCCAGGAAGCTATTCTGCAGCCTCTGCAGATGAACTCACTGTCTCCTTAGCTTAAGGCCTGGGTAAAGAACTAATTATTTGGACCTAAGCTTAAATCTGTATCCACAAAGATGGATTTGTGACTCTTGCCAGCTTCCCCTAGAGGATTGCAACCTCATTTTGTTCCTCGTGAACTTCTGCTGAGGTGTAAAATAACAACAATCTTGAGAGCTAAAGTCGCTGAAGGATGGATTAAATTATAATGCAATCAGTCCAAAAGACCTTCTGTCTGCAAGGAGCAGCATTAGGCTGTCCCAGAGTGGGCAGCCTGTCAGGATTACCCAGCCTGCTCCGACCGCTTTGTCTCCACCAGGAAACTGCATTTCCTGGGCATTTTCTGTTATCTGCTGAATGCTCCTTGTGAGCCTTGGCATCACCCTGCCCAGGGCAGGACTCGCTCTCTGAAGAGCTCTGTAAACCCACAACAAAAAAGGACAGATGGCAGCGAGTATTTTGAGGTCTGCAGCATATTCCTGGGGAAGGATTGCTTCTGCCCTGCCATCTCCATGCAGACTTTAAATCACAACTTGAGCAGCGAGCCCGGTCTGGGGTCTGCTAATGTGTGTTTGGAGAGGATTTAGCATAGCAGGGCTCCAATCCCCACTGAGATTTTCGAGAATAAGCTCCTATAAATAACTAGGATGGAGCCCATGGGAGGGTTTTCAGCATTTGCAATACTCTGGGCCACGGCCTGGCAGCCCTCACACAGCTCGGGGAGCAGCTGGGGAGGCAGGAGCTGCCTGCCTGGGACTGACCCTGCTGGGTCCTGCCCTGCTCCCCACCCTGCTGAGCCCTCACCCCAGGGGTGACCTGCTGCTCCTCCAGATGCCCTGTGCCACCGTGTCTCACCGGCAGGAGGAACAGGGCTGATTTTGGGACTCCAGGCACCTGGTGGGATGCTGGACAGTGACCTCCTAGCAAACAAGGCATCCCACAAGTGCCAGGGCAATAGATGTGGAGCTCCTCATGGCTCCTTGTAGCCAGCTGCAAGGCCCCTTGGAGGCTTTATCCCTCTTCAGGGCAGGTTTAAGATCTCTTTTTCAGCCTGAACAAAGATAACGAAAGATGCAGGGGCTTAATTATCTTTCTGGCTTTGTTCAATTTAGTTTCTCTTTGTCAATGAGTTCAACTCTTTCTGTGGAGCAGGAGGAAGCAGGGGAGGGAGATGCAGGCAGAGCATAGATCCTTATGCTTAAGAAACCCTGCTAAAAAGACACCTCCTTTCTGGAGATAACCCAGTATTGCCCTCTGCTCCATGCTCAGCCTGCTGGGAGCCTCTGTGCTGCTGGGCCGTGCTCATTAGGATGCTTTGAGAAAAGTGGTCCTTGAGGACCCTGCCCTGATACTCCCCTGCAGAAGGAAGGCTCAGCCTGGACTTGACCCTTTACCTATTCACCTAAGCTGTTCTTAGGCAATGAAATGTGGAGTTCTCTTAAAAGAAGCCCTATTCTGCTTGGGCTGAAATCTAGAGGTTGGCTGCAATCTCCCCCTAGAAGGAAGGAACCCAAACGATGGGGACAGAGTTTCCATTTGCAGAGGGGTAACACAGCCAGGAAATTCCCAATTACTGGATATAGTTTCCAGTTTGGGTGAAGCCTCACTTGTTGTTTCTTTGATAAGTCTGGATGAAAATATTTTGATTATTTTTGTTTGTTTGTTTGTTTTTAAGGCTGTTTTGTTTTACCTTTGTTAAAAAACGTTTTACTTTTTTGTTTTTTGTGAAGAGGTTGCTGTGCTGAAATACTTGTTTTTGTAAAATGTCAACTTAAGCAGGTCCACCCCTCCACCCCCCTGCACATACAGTTGCCTCAGTGCCACCAGGGTCCTTCTGCAGCTGCAGAAGTATAAGAACAAATAAGAGAGACAAGCATGAACAGAAGCAGAACAAATGGAAAAGTAAGATGCTCAATGAAAAATTTAGAGAAGCATTTTAAGCAAGGGAAGTGTTGCTCCTTTTCTGTTTGTTATATGCCTTGGAAGCAAGGCACTGCCTGCTTGCAGGGGGCTGGGCACCTGCAGCAAAGCCCTGCTCTCCATTTGCATGTTTCCTTGCACTAAGGCAGGGAAGATGATAAAATGCTTTTCATCAGAGGCACTTAAATAGCAGGATTCTCCTGTACAAACATGCTTTCCTGCCCTGATGTACTCAGGAGTGTATCTTAGCCAGGGCCCAGGGGCTGTGCACAGCACATGGCTGTGGTGGCATCCCGCACTGGGGCAGGAGGTAATGAGAATTTCTTGTCAGACTTGTCCCAGGTCCCCTGAGCCAGCACTGCCGTGGCACTGCAGCGATGTTTGGTTGTTCTGGGATGGATGTTTCCTCTTGGCTTCATGCCTTTTACAAGAGCACAAATGTAATGTCAAAAGAAACCACTTTGATAATGTACTAAGAAGTTAAATATTTTATACAGTACTATAGTGATGTGATGTATTGCCTTCCTGACATTGCTTTTTGCCTGAGGTCTGGAATTTGGGCTCATCTGTGGGACTGGATTCCTGCATCCTGTCCTCTGTGGTGCCTCGTGTGCCTTTTTCACAGGGTGCTGAATTCCCTTCTGTCCCTACAAAATGCTAAGAAGCAACTCAATCCCAGTTCCTGACAAAACGTGAATTCTGATTATCCCATGGTTATTGTTTGAGCTCTCAGGATCGATAGCACTATATTAAAGCAAGGTACTCACTCCTCAAGGCACAAGAAGATTTGTGATGATAAATGTCTGTCAGTCTGTGAGTGAGCTGGCTGCCAGCTCCTCAGAGGAGGCACAGGCCAGGGAGTCCTCACACAAATGTGTTTATCTGCATGTCTGATTTGCACTCCATCCCAATCAATATGGTTTTCACAGACTAGGATTAGCTGGGTTGCCCTTTATACTCTGAGGTAACTCAAACTACTTCATAAAGTAATGAATTTGGCTATAGATAGCACAGGTTAATGGCATGGTTGTTATGTACTGAGTTACAAAGCTTCCATGTGGCCTCAGATATTATAAATCTGGTTTATGAAGACTGGGACTATTGACAGAGACCCCATCCTGCCTTATTCCTTCTGCAGCCTGCCAGGGATTTTTGACAATCCACTTTTAGCAGCTTCCAGCACAGGCAGAGAGAGACTTTATCTCTCTGAGGAAAACTTCTGGGTGAAAACCAACTAGTTGTTTTTTATTTGCCAACATTTGTGAATGCTTGGAGGGTAAAAGAGAGCCAGGATAAGCACAAGCCAGAGGGGCTGTGCTAACTCTCCAGACCAAGGTAGGTTTGAACTATTCTGAATGACACTGACTGGACAAACCCAGCCCAGCTCTCTGTCCTCCCCAGCTCATCTCCAGCTAATTCTTGTTCCAGGCTGCCCAGCTCAGTTTAGCAGCTGCTGAATGTCACATGATGATTCTTCTGCATTTTTATTGCCAGATCTAATGATAGATTTTTAAAGGTGCCAGTGGAAGACCAGCACCAGTGAGATCCATGGCACTGGATCTGCTTGCCAAGGCAAACCAGGAGCTGCTTACACAGAGATTTAATGGCTAAAAATGCCTCAAATGGCAGCTGCTGCTCTAAATGCACTTCCTGTGTGGTCAGTGTTTGGGGTTCACAGCCCTGCACATAGTGAGAGCCTGACCCCCAGGCTGTGAATTCCCAATTTGCTGGGGAGGGACCATTTTCTTTGGCTGCAGGTGGAAATGACCCTTCCTAAAGCCACTGATCACTAATTAAAGCAAAACCCTCGTAGCAAAGTTTCCCTTCCAACCCTGTATACTGAGTGCAGCTCACCAAGGCCTCCAGGCATTTCAGCAAAGGTTTGGGGTCATTTGGGTTAGGCTGGCTTAAAAGCCACCTTTACAAGGAGGTGGATGAAAGGTGTTGATAGAGACGTCCCTCCTCCCCAGTCCTCTGATCTCCGAGGAGAAGAGGATGGATGAGGGCAGCAGCAGGGAGGGCAGACCTGCCAGCAAGCCCTGGCTTTTCACAAAACCCCAGGGATAGCCAGGAGGGTGTATTAAATTTGTATTTTTAAGTCCTGGCCACTGGTACCAGACTGGAGTGAGCTGTACTGTAACCCCATGGTGGGACACTGCCCTTGTCACAGCCATCCCCCACTGCTGTGGCCCTGCTTGTAAAGAGCATTGCAAAGAGCAAAAAAAAAGAACAAAGATATGTTTTCATTAAAAAAAGGAAGTGGGGAGAGGAGGGCGAGGCGAGGAGCAGGAGAGATGGATTGTGCAGGAGCACTGGGTGCGGAGCAGCCGTAATTAATCACGGTGAGAGAGGAGTGGGAGAAAATCCTACAGCTCTGTCGGGAGGAAGGGTTTGCTGCTGTGAAACGATGCTGCTGCCCATGTCCCAGGGTGCCTGTGCTTGGGGGCTGCTCCAGGCATCCCCAGCTCCCAGGCCCAGGCTCAGGCTGGGAACACCCAGCTCCTCTCCCCTCTCTGCTTTGCCCTGACATCCAAATCCTGAATGTCTCATTAACTTTCTTTCCCATGCAGATCTGCCCTGAATGGGAATGGAGGACACCATAAATAATAACTGGAGCACTGCTAAGGCTGTCTGAGCAGAGAGCAGTGCCTGCTGAAGCCTGTCCTCTTTGGGTGCCCTCACTTGTCCTTGTCCTTTCAGTTTATCCCAGTATTAAGAGGGATGCTGCTCCTGGAACTCCTGAGTGCTCCTGGTGTGGTGGCTGCAAGAAGGGCTGGGGGCATTTTCAAATGAACTAGGGCATGGGCTTCCCACAGGTATCTGTATATCCCTGTCTGTTCCATCCTGGCCTTTTGAAGAAAATTTGACCCTACTGATAACAATAAATGCAGGGAAAGAGGCTGGAGCTCAGTCTCAGTCAGCAGCAGTACATGCCAGTGCTGGGCAGAGGGGGTGTGCACACCAAGGGACTGGGAAGGTGAAGGGACCTCACAGGACCTCACCATGTACTCAGCTGTACAGCTGAGAACAGTTTTCTTTACATGTGCAATGAATTTGCCAGAAAAGAGGTCTTTGGGCTCTTTTATCTTTTTTCAGTATATTTTTTTGAGCCTAGTAAACAACTTGGCCAGTGATTAATAAAACATTTCACCTTCCCAATGCTTCTTCTGCCCTCACCCAGGGGCTGTTTTGACAGTAGTGCAGTATGGCATACAGAGTTAGGGCTGATTTTTTTTTTTTTTTTATGTTTCTTGTGTCTGTTAACTCAGTTTTTGGCTAAAAATCCTGCTCTGTATTTAAAAAGAAATCAGGGGGAGAGATGGGCAGGAAAAGGCCTTGGTAATGGAAAGGTTTTAGTCTGGAGAACAAAGAAAAGTTCAGTTATTTCATTTATTGAAAAAAAAAATCTTAATCCCTGTGTGCTTTGGTTTGATCTGAACCAAATTCTATTTCAAATTCTGCTATCTGACTTGGGAGAAAAACCCCCAACCCATGAGCCTATAATAATAACTGTAATAGTAATTGTTGTTATTTTTAATTTTGGTACAAAAGTCCCTGGATTTAGGGGAGGGCAGCTCTTTCCATCAGCTTAGGAAAACTATTCACATGGTCAAAGTTAAGCACACAGCTAAATCATTTGAGGAACAAGACTTTCTGCAGGCAGATAAGAGCCTAATAACACGATGATGAGAGCCCAGGCTTCCACTGATAGCAGAAACTAATATTTGTGATGCAACAGTCTTGCATTATTCAGTAGTTAAAGATAATTCTAAGAAACAGAACAGCTTGAGAATTAGCAAAACTAGCAATAAAATATTCTTAGCTGACTCCGGGGGGAAGTAAATTGCCATGTACAGGATTTGCATTCATCTTAATGTTTATTAAAAATGAGACAGCACTGCTTTCCACACGCTTGGCCGCAACACAGATCACTGGAGTGTGACCTCCTGGCCTCGCCCAGCCTGGGGACCTGCTGAGGCCTCACCAGCCATGGCACGTGCGGGTCACTGTCGGGGTGAGAGTGATGGGGACCCAACTTCCACCTGGCCAAGTCCCCAGGGCGCCGTGGGCGACGGCCACCAGTGCTAATTGCAAATTGCTAATTGTGTGCCCAGCACTCGCTGCTCAGCCCGGCACCAGGGTGTTTGTCCTCTCTCCCAGGGGTGAAACCACCAGGGAAGAGCAGCTGAAAAGCAGGAATGTTGGCCCTGAAGGAGATGTGCTGCTGTACACAGCACTGCTGACATGAAGGATTTGCACACTCACAGCAGCATCTCCAGTCGTGACTTTGCTCCTGCACTTGCAGAGAAGGTGGAGAAATACAACTGGGAGAAGCAAGCTCAGGTTTCCTCTGCAGGCCATCAGCTGGCCCTGGGGGCTCAGTCATTCCTTAAGACCTTTTTGGGCCATTCTTGCTCCCTGGCAGTGGGCAGGTGGAGGGGCTGGATGCCCTGATGCAGCAGTCAGGGGTGACTGATGTGTTAGCAGCAAGTAAAGACCCTGGAATGTGCTGGAATTGTGCTAAAGCACAACGACCTGGTGCTGCAGGAGTGAAATCACCACCCAGCTGATTTGCACCCACAACTCAGTGCAGCAGAAATGGGCCACTTTGGGATGTGGGAGGAACCTGCACCACCTCAGCCATAATCCAAACAACATGGGCCTGAGGGAAGCCGTGCTCCTGCCTTTAATGAATACAGATTTCTGCAGGAGCACCCAAGATCTCCAAAAACCCACTGATGTCTGTGCACCTGGACCACACCTGCAGCCAGACCAGCCCTTGCTGGCTCACTGTGAGTGTAAGAGCCATGAACAGTGGCTGAGCTGATGTGGACATATGGGGAAGGAAAATGAAACAAACAGACAAAATAGTAATAATAAAAAAAGAAGCAAGTGAGACTACTCAAAAGGGGGACTTTATTTTTATTACACTGGAGCCAGGCGTCACTGCGCCAGTTCAGCTTTGATACACAATAAATCAGCAAACCTGTCACTCAGTTTGGAAACCAAGATTGCAGTGGCACTAAAAACACATTGAAAACATTTACTTTCTTCCTTTTTTTTTTCCCTCTTTTGTTTTTGGTACAAAAATGGTACAAACAACAATACAAAATATTTTGTGCTGTTGACGGTTACAAAAAAAGGTTTTTGAACTGGGTTAACGGACGCAAACTTTTGCTTTTGCGCTTCAGTGTGAATACAGCAGAACAGCAGAAGTCTTCCTTGAGAACAACCACAGTCATGCGGGCTGCTACACAGCTTCTCCATCAGAAAGGAAACATGCAAAACCATCATTAAAATAAAAAAAAATAAAAAAGAAAGTGCTCCAATTACACATCTATATGTTGTTGTTTTTTCGGCTATTAGATTTGTAGCTTCAAGCACTAACTACATTATGTACACTGTGTGTGAACAGTTGTATGTGGGGTTGGTAGGGACTGGAAAGACCTTTTATTTTCCCCATGGAACCGAGTTAATTTGTGTGGGAGACACCTACGTTGTCTGCCTGCTGTTTTAAACACTTGCACTCATGGTGACACAGCATTTCCCTCCCTCCCCCAGTATTTTTTTTCACGCTTACAATGAAGAGCTCCAAAAGACATCACAAATAAAAGTTCTGTATTTTACCTTTAAGATGTTGGTTCTCTTTTAGATTAAACAAAGTTGCAATCTTGGCATATTGTGTGGTACAGACTGCACTGACCATTACTGTTCTTCAAAGCCCTGGTGTCCACCCTACGTGAAGCAGTTACAGCCACCTCTGAAACCCCACTTCTGAAAGTGGATTTGGACCTGACTATCCCTAAAATCCCATGGGGAGCAAACTCCCCATCACCATCGATGGCATTGCCTGGTCAGGCAAAAAAGGGAAAAAAATGTAAAACACAAACCCAGAAGCGAAACCATGACTAGAACGTGGGACACCTAGAACAGACTTGCCTATTTACTGTCATTAATTACCTGCTGAATCTTCTCCTTGCCTTGCAAAGCATTTCTGTGACTGACACTGCTCCCAGTTTTAGGCTACATGATTAACAGACCACCAGGGCTGTGGGTCATGCTCTGCCAGGGGTGGCTGTGGGTACAGCTGTGACACTGGCCCTGCACGGTCCCTGGCTTAGGGAGGTGCAATCTTCATCCTTAGGAGGTAGGGAGGCCACCAGACATGTCCAGCCCTGGGAACCCACTGTCCCCATCCCTTAGCAGGGAGAGCTGTGGTGGTGTCCCCTGGCAGTGCTGTGGGGTAATAGGGTGGGACAGTGGTGTTTTAGGGACAGGATCCCCTCCACCTGCCTGAAAGCAAGTCCTTCCCCACTGCCTTGTAGGGTACAAAGAGTAGGGATCACTTCCTCAAATAGTTTCATGTTTTAGTTTAGATTAGTCAGGGAAGAGGGACTCTGGTCTCAATGCATTAACTTCTCCAGTGGCCTCTCAGAATAAACAGCAACTGCAGGCTCAGCCAAAGGGTTCTTTGCCTCACTGCAGATCCTTGTAAGTCACCATCACCTGCAGCTGGTTGTCACTGTGTCACATCCATGAGGATCAGAGGGGGACAGAGTGATGGCAAAGTCACCTGGTCAATGGGATCCCGTGGATTAATGTAAATTTTCTTAGCTAGGTTACAAACCATCAGTAACACGAGCAAGCAAAAAAGGTTTGTAAGAAGTGATCTGTTTTCATTGCTGGATGTGCCCCTCGCTTACCTTCCACCGGTCCCACTGTGAGAAAAGGGTCCTGATGCTGCTTGTGGGGATGTAAAACTCAGAGAGGGAGGATGCAGGGAGGAGAAAGGGGAAAAGAAAGAGGAGGAGGGAGAGGTCCTGCAGAGGGAGACTGGGCAGAACTGGGTCAAAACACAATAATCTGGTTGGTTTGATTTATAGGCTCGTGGGATTGGAATGGCTGGACGGCAAATGCTGCAGAAACAATATCCGCTGATTTTAAGAAAAAGTCGCCAGTGGAAACAGGTTGGTTTATTTTTAATCACTCGAAGAGTTTTGTTTGACTTAGGCTGCATAAATGTTCTTGAGAACCTGAAATGTTTAGACAAGCTGAAGCCAGACAACATCATCATCGATGGCCCGGAGCCGCCGCCCACATCCCTGCCAGCCCCTTCCCTACCTGCAATCCCCCAGCCCAGCCAAGGCCGCAGCAGATGTTAAGCACCGAGAGCAGGGATGGAGCTGCTCTCCCAGGTGAGCAGTGCCAGGTGGATGGCAAGGCCCAGCTCACAGCAGAGACCTGGCTTTGCAGGATCCACATTCCAGGAGCCGCACGGAGCCGGCAGGCAGAGGCACCAACCCAGCGAGGGAGAACCATCGGCACCGCCCGGCCCTCGAGCTGAGTCCTTCTCCCGGGTCGGCGATGGGGCTCTGGCCACGGACACCGGCAGCAAGAAACACCAAGTGCATTTTTATTATTCAGCTTCTGCAGAGGTGCAAAGCCCTGGTGGTGAAATATTCCAGCCCGTGGATTTTCCAAAAGAAACAGGGAAGAATCAAGAGTGCCATGGGTAAGGAAGAGAGGCTGCGGGGCCTCTGCGCCAGGTGGCTGGGAACAGGGGCTGTGAGGTTTGCCAAGAATGGTCAAGAGGAGGGGGATGGCACAAGGCAGACGCAAATCAAGACTTTCATGGTGGTCACACAAGATGACTGAGTTCATAATGATGGAATGGGAATCTGGAAGAGTGTCAGGTGCTGCCAGCCCATGCCTGTGGTGTGACATCCTCCCCTTGCTGCTGCCATTAGCGCCGTCCCTCTCCTCTGAGGTCCACACTATTGCCTCCTGGTCTCCTCAAGAACCTTGGGTGAGAGTGAGTTTGCTCTCCGAGCCGTGAAAGACAAACTGACCCATTGACTGACCGACTGACCGACCAAGACAAAAAGAAAGATCTCATCCTTGGTAGTTAGTAACATCCTGGTAATGCTGAAGTCCCCTCGGGCAGACTTTTACCATATTCCACTTCATACAAGACACATTTCAAATGCTCATTAATATACAGAAATTGCATTTTATAGAAAATATGATACAATGAAATATAAAATGCACTAGGAGCATTTCAAAAATCTATAGAGACGATCTTGCAGCCCAGTTTACCCTCTGAAAGGCGCCCACTCATCACCGCAAGCTCTCGTCCTCTCATTCTCGCTCTCATGTGCACGCGCTCGCTCCCCCCGCCTCCCCCCCTTTAACTCTTAGCATTCAACTTGAGAATCAATAGAGATATCAAAAAGAGCGTGATTATCCCCTGGATAATCACCTTCCAATACTGTGCACATTCTTGGATTTAAAGGAAAATATATCTAAGCACTTTTACAAGTTTTAGCGAACCCACTGCAAAATCGTCTGCAGAATATAAAACACAGGTAATCCAAGATTTCATAGCACATTAATTAAGTGGCTCATAATCCATTAAATGTGGTTTATATTACACATCCATGCAGTCTAAATCATTTTACAAACATTAGACATAAACCCACTAGTCCAAATCAGTAAAGGAAAAATGTAATAAAAAAAGCTAATAACTATTTGTTATTGGTTAAACTGACCCTACATATAAACTAGGTAGTTTGCTACCATTTATAATACTGATGTTGAATTATGCCTGGATGCTGCGAAACCTCTTGCTTACTTGGCAATGCTTGAGCATATTAACCACAAGATACTTAACAGGCCCTCATTGCACTTCTTCTCCAAAAAAACACATTTACTACAGATAGCAGCGCCTACCCATCGAATAGAAAGGACACACATTAGCTGAG
Organism: Phainopepla nitens; assembly: GCA_013400175.1. Taxonomy (NCBI): domain Eukaryota; kingdom Metazoa; phylum Chordata; class Aves; order Passeriformes; family Bombycillidae; genus Phainopepla; species Phainopepla nitens. The sequence continues at coordinate 103,812 of VXBQ01016219.1, forward strand.
TTACACGATGTTGTTGAGCTTTGGCTACTAATGCTCCAAGGCATTAATGTGGTACTAGACTAACTCCCTACTTAGGGATGGGAGAGGTGTGGCTAACCTGTCCCTGTCCTTGGCACTGCCTCGGAGAGCAGCAGGTGCTGGGCATCCTCAGGGATGGGGGACACCGCCACCCCCACACCGCCTCACCCCGCCGGTGTGTCCGTCGGTCGTGGGAGCCAGAACACGGCGACAGCAGAAAAACAAACAGATGGGCCTTTGGTCATGTCACGATTTACTTTGTAGGGTTTTAGGCAAGGGCTGTCGGAGATTTCTGTTGCAATAACCAAAGGCTTTATCAATGCTATAGTTCTATGCAGCTACATTGATTGTGACCAGGGGCCAGCAGAGCCCTCTGGTCAGTATTTTGCATCTGATAACACTGAATTATATACAACATGATGACTAGTTCACCACCTGCTGAGGCTTAAAGATGGCTGTTAAGATTTCGACTCAAAACATCTCCCCCCTCCCCACCCCTCATTCTCTTCCACCCCAGAATGAGTCACCCCCTTAAAAAAAACCCAATAAAACAAAACAAAACAAAACAAGGCAAAAAAGAAACAATCTCCACAGTTCCTTTTTGTTAACTCCTTCCCAGCTAGAACTGGCTTAGGGTCACAGGGAGTGCTGCCCAGGATGGTTGTATGTTTGTTTTCATCACTCCTGAGATTGAAGGGAATCTGACACATGCACCAAAAGGCACTTTCAAATATATATATATATA
>VXBQ01016221.1:3491-23174 GCA_013400175.1 Phainopepla nitens
CATTTGTCCTCCCAAGTCACCATTAGGTGTGATGGGACCCTGCTGTCTTGGAGATGGATGAACACCTGCATGCCCATGGGAAGCAGTGAATGAATTTCTTGTTTTGCTTTGTTTGCATGCACCACTTTTGCTTTCTTTATTGAACTATCTTTATCTCAACCCACAAGTTTTCTAACTTTTATACACTTCCAATTCTCTCCCTGATCCTGCTGGAGAGGGAGTGAGCTAGTGGCTGCAAGGGGCTTGGCTGCTGGCTGGATAAAGCATGACAGATGCTTCAGCAGCCCTGGGGACTCTCAGCTCAGAGCAGCCAGCAAACCCTGCCTTCCAGGATGCCCTGATCAAGGTCATCTGCCATGTGTATCCTCTCCTCTGGACCACAAATACAGGGGTTTGATGGTTTCCTTTCTGAGGAAAGGTACTGTCATCCTCTTTTGGAAGCCCCCTGTCTGAAATTTTGATACACCTCCAGAACTGAATACATCTGTGGATAGCTGTGGAGGATCAGGAATAAGCATGTTTTGTCTTAAACATTCTGACCATTATGACAGGAGTGATAGAGGAGAGAGTGTGCTGAACAGGGCAGTGGGTTCAGAGCCAAATTCCTGCTCCACCTTGAGATTCATGCTCATTCTCCCCTGCCCCAACTCACTTCTGGAGGAGAGCTCAAAGGGTTGGCTGTCCATGTCCAAACAAAATGGCACAAAAAGCCTAGCTCGCATAAGCGGCTGCACCTGGTTAACTAACTATAAAAGGAAGCGCTGTCTTTTTTCTCTCTTTTTCCTTTGCTTTCTTTCTTTTGCAACTCCACTCTGGACTATCCATGTGGCAGGATCAACATGGGATCTAAAGACTGGTGGTGTTCTTTCTTCTCTCTCTCCTTCACCTTAATTTTTCTCCTCCCTTACTTTCCCTGGGTTAAACATGGCTATCGTATTCTACCCTGTACTCCATACTGAGGTTTGTTGTGGAAGTGCAGGAGCTTATGGAAGTGTTGTGGCTTGTTAGGCAGCAGCTTTCAGAAGTTTGTTGTGGGAGCTGAGAACTCATTGAAGTGTACTGCATTAAGGGCTTGTTAGCCATCACATTTGTAGCAGTCTATTATAGAATTTAAGGGCTTTTTAGTCAACACTTTCTGAGTCTAAATAGCAGGCTGGTTGCTGGAGTTATGGTGACTGTACAAAAAAGCGTAAGAGTTGCCTAACATATGACTGGTGTCCTTGTTTAGCCTGATGAGAGTTTACAACAAACATCACACCCTATATCAATAGGTTGTAATAATTGCTTCCACTGAAAAAGATATCCAGACAGAAAGATGTTGTTGGCCTTTACCACTCTTGGACAGCCTCTTATCCTGCACCTGGGCAGCCCCCACCTGACCTGGGGCTGGGTGCCTTCTTTGCCAAAATAAGTGTACTGCCATAGTTTGCAGGAGGTTGTATGTAAAATTTGGATATCCAAAATAGAATATGTCCAGGGATTTCTGCCACATAAAAGGTGCCAGGACAGAAAGTGATTGCTGGCCTTTCCCTCTGCTGGGCAGTCTATCATGTGCAGTAGCAGATCTGCTTGGTGCTTGCCTTGCCACATAACACTGCCTGAGGAAGGAAAGACATAACTTACAGCTGCAGATGAGAGACTCCCACCTTGGTAAAACCTCATTTGGGTAGCTGAGCTGAAGGCTCTCTCATGGTCCAGATACTATTTTGAGAGACCAAAGCTTTTCTTCTGTCCTTGCAAGCTGCCTACTTATGTACCTCAGGTTACAAACTCGGGATAAATTAAGGGCTCAGAGACTGGGGTTCTTCATGTCTGACGTCCCACTGGGAGTGTCCAAATACCCATTTCTAGCTTGTAAAGTCACTTTTTCAGGGCCAAAAGCCTCATTTGAATGGTCCAAAGCTGACTTTTAGTACCCAGAATCTCTCTGGGACTCAGAGTTTCATTTTAATGGAGTCCAAAACTGCCTGGCTTTTGTCCAAACCCTTATTTGTGTGCTCCAAATGCTGCTCTTAAGGTGTCAAGAGCAATCCAAAGGGCTAAGAGCATCATTTTGAAGGCCCCAAATCTGATTTAGAAGGTCCAAAGCCTCATTTGTAGAGACCAAAGTCTCATTTTCAGGCCTAAACTATTTTTCTAACTTCCAAAGCCTCCCTGTCAGGGACCAAAGCCTCCTTTTTAGGATTCAGTCTTCAATTTGACAGGCTCAAAGCTTTCTTTTAAGCCTCCAAGGAGGCATTTATAGCGTGCAAATCCTTGGTTTGTGGTATTGAAACATCCCTAAGGGCATTAAACATAACTTCAGAGTTCAAACCCTTCTTTTCATTTCCAAGAACCCATTTTTAGAGCCCTAAGTTTCATGTTGAAGACTCAAACCCTCATTTGTAAGAGTTCAAAGCCCTCTTTTAAAGCTCAAAAATTCCACTGCAGTGTCCAAAGCCCTCTAATTCTCACAAAGGTTCTGGAGGCCAGAGATTACCTCCTTTTCATGGTCCTAAAAATAATTTGTAGCATCTCACATATTCTTTTCTTCTAAAGCCACTGTTTTGTGGCCAGAATCCTCATTCCTAGCCTCCCACTCTCTCTTTCATTACTCACAGACTTTTTTTTAGGGCCTAGTGTTTCATTTGGAGGATACAAAACTCATTTGACACAGAGAAATCGTCTGCTCTAATTCCAAAGTTGCATTGAGAAGGTCAAAAGCCTTGTGTTTTCTTCCTAAAGGTCTAGTTTTGGCTCCCAAAGCAGCTATTTTTGGGCTACAAAGCCTCAGTCTCAGTGTCCGAAGTCTCCTTTTCAGTTTTCAACATCTCCTTTTGGCAGTCCAAAACACTGTTTTTCCTCTCCAAAACTTCCTTTTGCACACTAAACAGGCATTTTTATGATCCAACTTGTAGAGGGATTTCTTATTGAACAAGGGCATGGGCTACCCCTGGAAGGCTTGGACAAATCAGACTTGGCCCAGCAGGGGCCTGCAAAGGCCTATGCCTTTGAAGTCACCTTGAAAGAGTGAAGTAGGAAGTCAGGCGAGACGCTGGAACCGTGAAGGGGGGCCAAGTCCGCAAGCTTATGACACATGCCAATAATGTAGTAGTTTATATGCATGATCATGAAGTTAGGACCAATTAAGTAGAGAGCTATAAAAACGTAATTTTCAGTATAAAAGGCAAAGAATTGATGGATAAAGACAGAGTGACATGTAACCGCATCAGTGTGAGTGTCATATCCCGGCCGGTTTCTTGTAATAGGGCCCTCCCTCACCAATTAGTTCATTTTTAGGGTCCAAGCCACATCTTGATTGTCCAAACCCTCATCTGCAAGATTCAAAGCTCTCTCTTATGGCCCCAAGCCTCATTTATAGAACCCAGATCTTTGCTTCCAGGCTTGAAACAATGTGGACCTACTAGTTCAATTTCAGAGAAGGCAGAAAAGATGCTCAGTGGGTATGAGCACCTCTCTCAAAAAGACAGGCTTAGAGAGTTTGGGTGTTTCAGCCTGGAGAACAGAAGGCTCCAGGGTCTTCTAGCACCTTCTTGAAGACTCCAAAAGGGTCTCCAAGTGTGGTTGCCAAGTTCTCACACGGCCTGCTCAGAAGCCTGAGAATCAGTGGCCTTCTCATGCTATTCTGGGAAAAGGAATGCAGGTAATGAAAAACAAAAGTTATGCACCTGCACTCTACGTGATGTTGACTTTCTTCTGTCTCACAAAGAGTTGTTTTCTTTGTTTCACCAATAGGATCAGGAGGGTATCTCTGTTTCTCTGTACTGACCAATGCAGTTTCACCTTGCAATCCTTTCTATAAAAAGGCTCAACTCCACTCGACTAAAGCTTTCCTTGATTCACCAAGCCTGAAGAATCAGAGTCCTTTTGTGTTGCTGCGGACTCAGCAGCGACATCCAAGAGAGCTGGAGAGTTACATTGCACAAAGGGGTACAGAGTGACAGGACAAGAGTAATGGTTTCAAACAGACAAAAATTAGGTTTGGATTAGATTTTGGGAAGAAATTCTTCCCCAAGAGGGTCGTGAGGGCCTGGCACAGGTTGCCGAGAGCAGCTGTGGCTGCCCCATCCCTGGAAGTGTTCAAGGCCTGGCTGGTCAGGGCTTGAAGCTATCTGGTCTAGTAGAACATGTCCCTGCCTGTGACAAGGGAGTTTGAACTAGATGATGTTTAAAGTTCCTTCCAACCCAAAACATTCTAGGATTCTAGGATCCTACTGTTTTGTGATTCTGTGATTTGATTATTCTATGAAATTTCCTTTTTAGGGACCAAACACTTACTTTTAGGTCCCGTATGTGCATTTTTAAGGTCCAGTGACTCATGGCTGCCCTGCTGGGGGCGCACCACCTGCCAGGAGCCTGTCCCGGCCTAAGGTCTCCAAAGGTTCAAGCTTCCTGGTGGAAGTCACCTGGTGGAAGTGTCACCTTAGGGAGACAGCAGGGGGATTCTCTTTTAGGCATCTGTAACACCTTGAGCCTGGGAGGAAGGTCACCTGGAGAGTGTCTCAGGTTGAAATGCAAGATGTAACCAGAAGTATGTATTCTATCACCAACTGTTGAAACCAGGTGGAATAGTGTTCTTTATCTCTTCTATGACCCGTCCCTCATAACTCCCCTCTGTTATTGGGCCAGCTGTTAAAACTAGGTGGGACAGTTTTCTTTATCTCTTTCATGACCTCCTAAAGATATCTTCTGTTAATGGGCCATTGAGTCTCTGAGCATGACTGATTAAAATTATATCATCCCGTTGTGAGATGCTCTGCCCAGGGGCAGGAGACAAGCATTCCTACCTAGATAAAAATCTGAGATTTAGAACACCAGGGGAGCCTTTTTTCCACTGGATACCCAGAGGAAGACCAAGTCCCTCTACACCACCACTGAACCTTCAGAGGAAGACCACGTCCTTCTACAGGAACATTGCTTCAACAAAACCACATCTGTCACTCCGGGAGGACTGCAGCCACCATTTATTTGGGCTTGCTACCAACACCCTAACCAACAGGGTGTCAGGTTGTATTTTGACTCTGTCAGTGGTTTTTTGTACTACTGCCTTTTTATTTTAATTTTCCTAGTAAAGAACTATTTTTCTTATTCCCATATCTTTGCCTGGGAGCCCCTTAATTTCAAAATTATAATAATTTGGAGAGAGATGGTTTACATTTTCCATTTCAAGGGAGGCTCCTGCCTTCCTTAGCAGACACCTTTCTTCCAAACCAAGACAAGAGTGAATCAGGGCTTTCCCATCCCCCTTTTCAAGCAGGGGCACCTGCAGCCCCTTGTCCATGATCATGCACAGAGGACTATGGAATATGTCCAAGGATAGAGCCTCCATGGACTCACTCAGTATCCTCTGCTGGTGCTTGGGGCACCCTTTACACCTCCCTTTCTGAACTGCAAGGGGTCCCTGCTAGCTTGTCTCCAGCCTGACCAGGTCCCTCAGGGATAGCAGCACAACCCCTGGCCTAAGCACCACTCTTCCAGTTTGGTGTCATGTGCCAATTTGCTGAGCATGTCCTCTGCCCCAGAAGACAGATCATTAGTAGAGGAAGATGTTAACAAGGATCAATCGCAGTGCTGATTCTTGGGAGACCATGTTTGTTCCTGGCACCACAATAGACTTGGTGGCACTGAGCAGCACCCTTGAGGCCCAGCCATCCAGCCTTTTTCAGTCCAAATCACTGTTGGCTCATTCAGTTCATGTCTTTTTGAGTGACTTGAACTCCCTATTTTAAAAAGAAAAGATTGTCAGTAGGGCACATGCAAGCATGCAGCTTTCAAAATCCCATTACACAAACATCCCACAGGGGATATTTTCACCAATTGCCCTAAAACCTACAGAGAAGGAAACACCTTGTAAATTATACGCACAAGGCTAACAAGGGGTTTTAATTCTGGCTTTGTCTTTTCTGCCTGTTTGTTCCAAATGAATGTTTCCTCCTCCTCTTTGCTGACTCGTGGTAGTCTGTGATCTCCACAAACCGTCTGCGGAGATCATAACCCTGCTGTAGTGATCTGTCCTGCTCTCTCTGCCTTGGCAGATATTGCTCCCAAGCACTGGGTGCAGTAGCCCTCTTGGAGCTAGCATTCGAGGACCCTTCTGGTGTATCATCCTTTGAGTCTTGGTCACAATGTGGAAGGTTTCTTCTCCACCAGCACCTCCTCACTGACTGGTGGTAGTCCGTCATCTCCACAAATCGTGTGCAAAGATCATAGCCCTGCTGTGAGGACTGGCTTTGCTCTCTCTGTCTTGGCAGGTGTTGTACCCAAGCAGCCTGGGGTGCAGGAGCCCACCAAGAGCTTCTCTTGAAGGGCCCTGAAGCTGTGCCATTCTTGAGAGCATGGTCACGACCTGGAGGACTAGCTCTCTTTCTCTTCCTCCCTGTTGAGTTGTTGGAGTCAGTGCTGTTAATGAACCAGTTGCAGTGATCATTGCCCCACTGCAGAGATCTACTCTGGACCTTCTCCCTGGGATTTGTCTTCTGGCAGTGTGTTGACATAGTCCTACCAGGCTGACCACGTGTCCCCGCCTGCTCACTGCTGGTCTTCCACTGACTGAGGAAGGAATGGGCATAGGATGGTGTCAGAGAGGAAGCCACCATTCCTCCTATTTTCAAATCAGAGCATCTGGAGGAAAAAAAAGTGATCTCTGTTTAGGGCATTCCTTGCAGACTTCTCTGGGATTCAGTCATTTTCTTTGAGTGGTTTCTACAGCAGAGAGATTTCACCAAGGTCACCAATGAAAAATTTGATAGGGGTCTTCCCACCAGGTTTGCCCCTGTCAGAACAACTCCTCATCTCTATTCTCCCTACAGCCTCTATTTCACAGAATTCTAGAAAGGTTTGGGTTGGAGGGTTCCTTACATACCATCTAGTTCCAGCTCCCCCTACCATGAGCAGGGACATCTACCGGTTGCTCCAACCTTCATCCAGCCTGACCTTGAACATTTCCAGGAATGGGGCAACCACACCTTAGAGAAGCTCATAGACAACTTCTGCCAGTGCCTTCCCATCCTTACAGGCAATAATTTCTTTCTGATAACTAATCCAAATCTCTCTTTCACTTCAAAATTTTTTTACCTCTTGTCCTATCACTGAATTCCCTGATAAAGAATCCCTCTCCATCTTTCCTGGAGTCCCCTTGAAGTCCTCTCAACCTGACCTAGTTTCAGAGAGCACACAAGGAGCAGCTTACACAAGCCAGCAAGAGAAGGATTGATATTATGTAGTTCAGATCTGGTGGCACTGAAGTAAGCAGGAAAGAATTGTCTCCTATGACAGAGGATGAGAAGACAAACAGCAAAGCCAGGAAAAGGAAACATATTCTGAACACATGACCCTGGTTATTACCTGGCATAGAACAGCAAATAGGCTTGCTGCCTGAGAACTGCATGGATGCCACAATTATCCACAGACTCATCATCCATCTTGTACCATAGTCCATTGCTGGCCTGCAAAGAAAGTCATCCATCTCTGGAAAGGAGCTAGAGGTTTTCTCCACAACACCACAGAGAGAGAGCAGCTGAACAAAGAGTACACCAAAACAAATGTAAATCAGCCCTGAAGGAGACCTTGTCTCCCAAAAGCCTTGGATACCTGTAACACTGACAAGGAAGTTTGTCTTCCCAGCACACATGTCACTCTATCAAGAGAGAAGTTGCTCTTTACCTTTGTGTAGCAGAAGAAGTGTCCATCAAGACAGGTGTCACCGCTGTGCACCACAAGAGCATATAAGGAGTAGAGGAGGGGTTCTCCAGTTGTGTCAGACATGTATGGCCGAAGATCCAAGTACTCGGGATACTCAACAATCTACAGAAAGACCAAGTGGGCTCACAAATTATCCTGAACTACCACATGGAATAGCCCTTCAGCACATAATGGTTTGGGCAGCAGGAAACTGTTCTCAGCCAAAGCAGTTCTGTTGGAGCAGAGTCCAGGATGGTATTCTCATTGGAACTCTCCTCTCCTTATAACAGAACACAAAAACCCCAACATGTGCAGCTTCTGAAAGAGTGTACTGCTTTGGGGAATTACCTGCTTCAAAGAGAAAGTTGCACTGCAGTTGCATACATACCTTGCTGATCTTCTTGCCTGTGTGATCGGCAGCCCTTTCCAGGCACACTGTGAAGACCTTGGGCACACGATGGACTGTAACCCTCTCAGAAGCAGTTACATTCTTCTCACACCTTGAAGCAAAGCAGAGCCAAGTGCTGAAATGCACCCTATCTTTGTCCAACAAGACCAGACAAGCTTTTGTGTCTCACATATCCTTAGAGTATTTTAAGGCTATTCCATGCCATAAGGTCACATTAAAAAAACCTGTGTCTCATTACTGTGCTTTAAACCTCCATGAGAAGATGATTCTGCTCAATGACATGAAGCTCCTTCACATGGAATCAAATGCTAGTAAGTTGTTAGAAATCATCTTACTTGCTACATTTGAGGGAGTATTTTCCATCCAGCTTCTTGGGTGTCACAAAGTCCTCTAGAGCTGTGGTGAGGGATGAGGGTGCCTGGAGAAGTGAGAAAGGAGCCACTGAGCTTTGGGAAATGACCATGCCTGAACACTTCCAAGGAATCAATAAGAAGATCCAGGCAGCTGACACTGAGGAGACCCAACATGACCCTGCAGGGGAAGGAAGGAAGTGCGGAAGGTAGTGCTGAAGGAAGTGCAGAAGGAAGGAAGTGCAGAAGCATGGAAGGAAGTGCGGAAGGAAGTGAGGAAGGGAGGAAGGGAGGGAGGGAGGAAGGAAGGAAGGAAGGAAGGCTGAACATTTCCTTTTTGTCCCAGGAGTTCCTGGGACAAAAGTTTCCTCTGTAGAATGGGGATATGAGTGCCATGGTCTCTGCAGCAGGAGGTACATTCTCTTTCCCACCCACCACTAAGCTCCCTTGTGCTCGCAGAATCCATTTTTAAGACAAATGCTTTGGATCTGGAAAGCTATAGGATGTCTTGAAGCACAACTGCAAACCCTCTTACTTTGATATCCAAAAGGACATGCAGGAAGGCCTTGTAGGAATCAGAAACTGCCTGGCACCTCAAGCATGTGACTAGAAGGAAAATCAAAATGCTGAGTGAAGGAGGAAATTAAATGATGGCGACAGTTTATACTCATGATACCAATTATGCCAGTTACAGGACCAGCCATTTATCACAGACAGACAGAAGGGTGAAAACAATGCCAAGGAGAAAAATAGATGCGGAAATGTTACCTCTGGATTTCAGAAAGCCCCCAAATATTTGATAGATGATGGTGGTTGTTTGAGAAGAGATGTCCACACTGGAAATAAATGGCAAGACAGAGTTATCCCCTCTTCCAAGAGTTTAGCTTGGAAAGCCGTGGGGATAGCTTTTTCTTGATGCGAGCACATCCAAGGAGTCCAGTGGACTTGGGAGCATGGGAAAGGTTGTTTACTTATGCTTACTCGCTGCTTTCACTCAGACAAGCTCTCTGCATAGCCTCAAGAGCACAGCGTAAGAACTCATAGGCATCTCCGGCCATGTCAGGCTCAAATTCTTCTCCTATGACTAAGAAAGAAATTAGTAGTTCTCACCTACAAGAAAGGGAGAGAACCTCTCAAAGCATCTGAAATTACTTACATTTGAGGTCCCTGACGACAGCTCTAGGCCAGATGACATTGGCTGAACAGTGCAGGACTTTCCTAACATGTGCTTCCATGATGCACATCATGCAGAAGCCTTGCCGATGACCTGAAGAAGGAGGGAGGGAGGGAGGGAGGGAAGCTCCTCAGGTTAGCACATCATCCCTAGCACTGAGAAACCGAATGGAGATCTTGAAGTTCTAAGAACAGTCTTGACTTCTCCCAAGTTGACAATGTCACAGAATCACTAGGTTGGAAGAGACCTTTAAGATCATCAAGTCCGACTCATATCCTAACACCTTCAACTAATCCATGGCACCGAGTGCCACATCAAGTCTTTTTTTAAACAAATCCAGTGATGGTGACTCCACCACCTTCCCAGGCAGACAATTCCGGTACTTTATCACACTTTCAGTAAAAAACTTTCTCCTAACATCCAACCTTAATTTCTCTTGCTGCAACTTAAGACTGTGTCCTCTCATTCTGTCAGCTGTTGCCTAGGAAAGGAGACCAACCCCTACCTGGCTACAACCACCTTTCAGATAATTGGAGAGAGTGATAAGGTCACCTCTGAGTCTCCTTTTCTCCAGGCTAAACAACCCCAACTGTCTCAGTCGTTCCTTACAGGGCTTGTGTTCCAAGCCCCTCACGAGCCTTTTTGCCCTCCTTTGGATGTGCTCAAGTGTCTCAACGTCCTTCCTAAACTGAGAGGCCCAGAACTGGACACAGCACTCAAGGTGCAGCCTCACCAGTGCCAAGTACAGGGGAAGAATGTCTTCCCTGGTCCTGCTGACCACACTATTCCTGATACAGACCGGGTGGCCGTTGGCCTTCTTGGCCACTAGGGCACACTGCTGGCTTATGGTCAGTTGGCTGTTGACCAGGTCCCTTTCTGCCTCAGCACTGTCCAGCCGCACTGTCCCCAGCCTATAACATTGCAGGGGCTTATTATGGCCAAAATGCAGGACTTGGCACTTGGACTTATTAAGCTTCATCTTACTGGACTCTGCCCACCTATCCAGCCATTCCAACTGTTCCTAACAAGCCCGGGACATTTTAGTGGAGGAAAAACATTTTTCAGAAATTGTTTTCAGAAGTTTTTGGTGCAATAAACCAAGAGGGTTTAACTTGCAGGGACAGAGATTCCAGGCTAGAAAGAGATACCTTCTTGAACATGGACCCACATCTTGTGTCATCTGTGGGCACACAAAATGGAACAATGGCTTCTTCTTCTTCTTCTTTAACACAAGCTCATGGGACTGACAAAGAAGGGCTACTGTTCTTCTAAATACGGTTCTAGGTTCTGTAATCCTTAGGATGTGCTCAAGAGATTTACAAGGAAATATTCCTGAAAGTACTCACACAACTGGCTATGCTCACGAGAAAGCAGGTAGTTGGCCAAAGGGGGTGTGTATGTCAGGCACTGCAGGATGACATTGATGTAGCAAGTACTGCCCAAGTTGCAGAGTCCTGCTCCAGGTCTCCGTCTTTGCTGCCAGTCCATGCAAATCTCCTCCGGGGAAAAGAGGATCTTTTGTGGCAGAGCCATTCCCTTAGCGATGCCTGCAGGGAAATACTTGATGAGATGTGAAAATATTGTTCCTTGAAAGCACATTCAAATGTTGAGTTCTCTACAGGAGCACCAAGGACAACAGCTCTAATCACCTTGACAGAAACACAGGGGAAAGCCTAACATCCCATTTACATCTACTGGTATGGAAACAGTTTTGTAAAACAGTCTGTTCCCCTGCTTAGTCTGCCAAAAATCCAGCAAACTCCCACTCTGATTTCTGGACCTCAGACTACCTTTCTTTTTCCCTAGAGCCATGGATTATCAGTTCCTTTTTCCTCACTGTAATGTGAAAAGAACCAGCAAGTACCTACGCCTGTCAGGTCTTTCTATGAGCAATGTCCTCTTTCAAAGTCTTGTGCAGTAGTGACAGAGTGACCAAATGCATTTTCCTGTGTCTAACCAAAATCACCTGGGTCAGTCTGGCTGCTCTCAGGAAAAACCTCAGATTTCACTCTAGTTTGTTGGCACACTGACACTCAGGAATGAAGCACCAGCCATGTTGTCTGTGGGCATTCACAAAGTTCAAGGCTGCTGGCAAAACTGTTACAGGAATTGTTTCCTGTTGCAGCCGTTGCTCCTCTCAGGAACAGATGGAAAAGCTATGGATGACAAAGGATCCAGATCCTCCTCCAGAAAGATCAGATCAGAACTCAACTCGTCTCCTATTGAGAAAGAAAATAAATGTTGCTTGAAAATTAAAAAAACCCAAATGCGACCCACAGAACAGCTTTAACTGTCAGAATCATTTTGTTGGTGCTTGTGGCCACTGCCAAAGACAGAAAATGCTTGAAAAAAATGCAGCCATGCAAGTAGCAAAGAAAGGAGCTGAGTTATCCTGAAGACCAGCTCAATCTTTGCTGGTCTGCTCCTCAAGATACCAAGCACTGGGCAGGTGAGGTCACAATGGCTGGACAGGTGCCACATCTCTGCCCCTTTGTGACACAGGGCTGCATGGGGAAGTCTCCTGTCATGCCCACGGAACCCTGTGGCTACCACAACCCACGCACCTCTCACAACTGTAAGTCACTGGACCTCCCCTGGCAAAGGGTTCACCCACCAGCCAAGCTCCTGTCTCTTCCTGGAGCTGCAGCAGCCAGAGCAATTAAAGGCTTTTTTGAAGGCTATGAGCCGGGTCACTGGTTTGGCTGGTACACTCGCAGTGCTGGGGGGTTTCTGCTTCCATAGTTCTCAGATACTGGAATGTGTCCATGTGACTTGGGTAGCAAATCACCTGGGCTCTTAGGGTTCATTTCCAATGAATTTTCTCTGCCCTTAAGGTCAGCTTCAGGCTGATCCTGAACTAGCAATACCAAAGGAATCCCTTCAGAAACTGTGCTGGGTGGACCTTGGATGGCTGCCAGGCCCCGAACCCAGCTTCTCTCTCACCCTGACTCTCTCATCCTTGCTGGTTTTTTAGCACCAGGATTCTTTGGAATCCACCTCTCAGGAGAGCACATTAGAATCCAAAGCCTCATTTTTAGGGTGCAAACTCCTCACTGAGGGTTCAAAGCCTTATGTTCTTCATGTCTGAAGCCTCACTTTGAAGCTAAACCAAATTACTTTTAGGGTGCAAAACCCCTTTTTTAAAGGTATTCCTTTAGTATCCATACATTTTAGTCTTTTTTTTTTTTAGAAACTACAATGTCATTTTTAGGGTCCAAAAGATCTTGGTTTAAGTCCAAACTGACCTTGTTTAGGCACAAACCCCACAACTCATCTGAAGGGCTCAGAGCATCATTTTGAAGGCTCCAAGCCCTATTTGGAAGGTCCAAAGCTTCATCTGCAGGGTCCAGAGCCTCATTTGTTTTGGTCCCAGAGAGAAGATCTATGGAAGCTAATAAGAGGGTTTGGACCCCAGAAAGACTCTTTGGACTTTCTAAAGAAGGCTTTGGACTCTACAGATGAGTCTTTACCCTACAAATGAAAATTTGGACCTTCCAAATCAGGTTCTACAGGAAATAAAAGATAATATAAAACAGGTTGGAAGCTGAAATTAGGGTTGTGGCCCTAAGATGGAGGCTTTAGGCATGAAAATAATTAATAGGTGAGATGTTACAAAAGACGCTTCAGAACCTAGTGATTCTTCTCCACCACCAAGAAGTGAATCTTTAGGCTGTCATGGGGAGCTAAATGCCAGCACTAGCTTTCTGTCTTGTTACCTTTTGTGTGGAAGCAACCCCTGAACATGTTCAATTTTGGATGCGGTCTCCTAAAAGTGAAGCTGGTCCTTTTGAGGTGGATCTCTGGAATGGCATAGCTCCAGGACTATGAGACTGCTCACTTCTCTGTGCAGATGAGGATGATACGGATGTTGTACTACCTTGTACAGCAAGAGCTGTTGTTGGATGTAGCCAGCCACTGTGTCCCAGACATTTGCTCTGGAAAGCAGAGGAAAGCCAGGCTGTGCTCTGCATCTGCTGGCTCTCAACTGTCCTAGCACCCCTGGGCTGTGAGGCATTGGCAGGTGTGTGTCACTGCTGTCTGCAGCCTCAGATGGAGACACCCACAGGACAGCTGTTGTGTCCCACAATGGTGCATGGTGGATCCCGGCGACAGTCCTGTGGTGTCTGCAGATGTCTATACCTCAAGGGGTGATACTGGGCATCATGAAGGTGGGCTCCATCCTCTCTCAGAAGCTCATCTTGGTCTGCCTTATGCTAGTGAATTATCCTCAGTGGCAAAAGCCCTGACAATCTCTCAAATCTGGAGCACTCTGTCTCAAGGGTCATAGCTGGTACGCAGAAATTTTTCAGCTTGTCCAAAAAGCTATTGAAGATGAGCCACTCGCAGACAGACTGTTGCAGCGACATGCTTCCCAGTGTGACACAGGGAACATCCACACCATCACAGAGAAGGAAGGATGAGCACTCTCATTTCCCCACTCCCCCCGTCCCCGCAATAGTCTCTCGGGACCTACTTTGCTCATAAAAGCATGAGGAAATGGGTCTTTGGAGTCTTAAAAGAAGAATTAGAGATGGCCAAATTGCAGACTCAATTCTAAAGAGGGGCTTTAGTGCCCAACATTGAGGCTTTGGAAAACTAAAAAGGAAGGTTTGGGGCCAAAAATGAGCCTTTGGACTCACAAATGATGCTTTGAACCTTGGGCCTCAAAAATAAATGCTTTGGAGCTTCTAAATGTGTCTTTGAACTCTAAAAGCATAAACCTTGGCAATTATTAATTGCTTTTTAGAAATTTATCAAATTTTAGAAATTTTGTAGTCTAAAAATATGGGTTTGAACTTTAAATGGACTATATGTTTTCCCAAACACATGTTCTGGTGATTTAAAATGTATGTGGTTCTCCTCTTTGTGAGGATTGCATCATATAAATAGTGTTTGTACCTGAAAAGCTCAGGATTAAATCTGAAAAATAATCCTTTGGACCTTGAAACTGTGGTTTGGGATTTAATTTTTTAATTTTTTAATTTTTTTTTGTTTGTCCTTGGGATTCAGATTCAGATTCTGACCCTAACAATGAGGGGGCTTGAACTAAAATATCCCTGTGCTATAAACCTTCGTCTCAGCACAAATCCAAAACATAGGCCCCCTAAAAGGTATTATGAAGCAATTTAACTTAATTACAGGCCATAGTAGTACTACTGTTCCACATAATCCCTTAGGCCCCTTTAGGAAACTAATAAGACTCACTTAGGGATGGATCTTGTTTGCATAGGCTGCCAGCTGGCAATCCTTGTTCTTTCCATATACCCCACTCCTCTCCCTCCCCAAAAAGCAAGAAATCTAGAACACTGACAATCAGACTCTTCTGAGATGGGAACAAATTATAGCTTTCTTTATAATAATAAATGCTTACTACACTGTGTGTCTGTAATTACCATAAACACAGTAAAAGCAAGCACAAACATCAAGGAATGTCTTCATGTAGAGTGTCCTGGGTAACCCAAAATGTGCCAAAAAATTGTTACTGCCTCTTTAGGAGCCTGAGGATGGAAAACAGAACAGCAGCTGGGCAGCGCCCGGGCTTTTTAAAAGTCAGAGCGTGCAGGAGGAGCATTGTCTCTCTTTCTGGCCTCGTGGTTTGCCGCTTGGTTTCTTCTTGCTGCTTAGCACTACTCGCAACAGCAGCAACTGAGAAACTGTGTTACCCAATCAAAAACTGTTTCAAAGTAAATTTTGCAATACCTGTCGGCAGCCTCAGCATTGCGCTGAGAGGAGTGGAGCAGCCCCGCTCTGTCCGGTCCACCGCAGCACCAGCAGAGCCTGGCTGACACAAGCAGACACAGAGCCGCCCCAGCTCAGCTGCCTTGCCTTGTCTTGCTGTCTTCTGCCGAGAGGAAGAAATACCTCCATGAGTTCTAGCCCTTGACCGAGTACCAGCAGCCAGAGGGTGCTGGTCACCTTAGCCAACAGAGCTGCCACTGCCAGAGAGATAAGAGGGATGGCTGCCACCATCTTTCCTTTGTCTCCTCACATGCAGTCAGCTGTGGGAGCCACCGTCTGGGGCAAGGGGTCAGTCTGCCATTCTGAGTTTCTCTTTGTTCCTGAGAGTCCTTGAGACTTCAGTCACTTTGTAACTTGTGACTGTTACTGTTAATTTTTGCCTGTTGCTGTTTCACCTGGTAGTAGACTGTTATTTTTTCACTTTTTGTATCTACTCATATTTGTTTCTCCTTGGTGGAAAGGGATTGATAAGGAGAAGAAGCCATTTGAAAGCATCCACCACTTAAATTGCCTTAAACCAAGACATAGAGGAAACAGAATCTCCAACTTGGATCTCAGAAAAATCAATCCGAAGACCAAACCCAGTAAAATTGTGCGGGAAAATTCACAACACCAAAGGCTAATGTTTCTATTGACTTTGGGCAGCAGGTTTGTTACCGGGCCTTGCCAGTTTGGCTCCTAAATAGACAAGGGTCTGCACAAGCCTGAATTTCTGAACTTTGGGGTAAAATGACAGGTTAAAGGGGGGATATGGGGTAGGTGGTTAGGGAAGGCTGTACCTTCCTTGTACCTCAGCCAATGGGGAAAGGAAGAGGGCAATGTGTGGCTGGGAGTTTCGGATAAAAGGGAGGCAGTGCCCTTTGAAACCTCAAGAGAGAAAAGACCTGTGGGCATGTGCCCCAGTGGACTGTCTCCCTTTATTCGAATAAAGTTGCAGGACTCCTCTGTCTCCTTTTTGGACATAAACCTCTGCCGTTTTGTGGATTTTCCTGGCAATTGAAGGCTCAGTCCAGGATCCTTCCACTCTTTGAGTCCAATGCATGGCGAGAGGAGCTGGAGGAGCTCCTCACCAGTTTTGGTGACCAGCTCCCTTTGGCGATGTACGGCACCAGGTGATATATTGGGTACCTGAGACTATCCAGGAGACAGACGAGAGGTGAACAGGGGGTCCATGAAGCGATCTTCAGGGACAGGTAAACCAGGGGGGTCCTTGAAGAGTCCATAGGAAAGGACATGGATTCCCAGAGTCGAGAAGGGTTTTGGCAAATCTCACCATTAAGTACCACTTTGGGGTGTGATAAACACATTTTATAGTTTTGGTTGTTGCAATTATTAAAGTGGATGCTATATGCTGTGCATTATAATATAATGTTAGCTTTTGCAGAAGTAGCTCTAGTTGTGAAATAATAACCAAATGCTTTTATTTTTATAACTAACTGACAATCATTAAAATAACTCAGACATATTTTTAAGTATCTGATGTTGGTTTAGAGTACTTGTGGTTAACTTGCAATGACTGAAATAGCTAAACCGTCTGCATGGTCAGATAACATTTGAGGAATGGGCATGATGAGGACCCCTGCTACTGACACTTTGATTATCAATAACTGCCACCTGCTGAAACCACGGAACAGGAGGCCGTTGTAAGGAGGTGACACATAACCCTCAAAACCACATCCAAGATTACTTCACATGCTCTAAAAAGGCAGATCAGAGGAAGAACCATGCTAAAAAAGTCCTGGAACATGTAAACGAGTTCAAAGAAGTGTCTGAATATGTATAATCATTTATGAATATGTATTTGATAAATGCAATAGAAAGGGTATATAAGAAGAGTTGCTATGGTTAGCTGGTGTGCCTCTGGCTACGGCTATGCATCCAGTGCTGTTACTTTTGCTTTATTGATTTTGTCCCCTGTTGTCCTTTATTAGTTTTTTTGAAATTCATCTGAAGAGTGGGCTTCATTTTTTACTGGGGAGTAAAACATGGCAGGAAGCCTACGGTGGGCAAAAAGGAAAGCCGAGAAAAGGTTCTCAACTATAGGGCTGACAATCCGAAATACTTCCAAAAGGTCCTTTAGGAGAATTTTGAGATGGTTTGCACATTTTCCCAGAGGTAGTTACAAGGACATGGGTGCCCAGAGTGGGCAATATGAGGAACGTGGACAGCCAGAGGGCTGTCCAAGAGGAGCCAAGAAAGGGTCTTGGCAACCCACGTCCAGAGCAGGTAGTGCGGTGTTAGTTTGGGAAAGGATTGGTTGAAGGGGAGTGTGGAGAAATATGGTTAAGGCAAATAGCAGAGGGAGGCTATGTGATAAGGAAAGAATAGTGAGGACTGGGAAGTTCCCTGCCTTATCTTCAAAATCTGTGGTCTAATACAGGGCCAGCTGAAAGTCTTTTGAAATCCTGGCTTCCAGGAGAGGAAAATTATGGCAGTATTGTTCCTACACCCCCACCCCTCCCCAGGTCATTATGGAGCCAGGGTGGAGAATTTGGGTTTGTCTGCTTGCTATTCAGGACTTGAGGGGGTTTCTGTTTGAGATCAGATGGGACCATCAGCACAGGCTGGGAACCTGTGGAGAAGGTGCAGGATCGAGCATAACCTATGGGCTCAGTTCCAGGAGGTGCCCAAAGCCACCACCCCTGTGGCCAGGGGCTGCAGTGGACCCCTGGGCCCATGAGGTTGCAGGATGCCCTGTGGTAGGGAAAGCCACTGTTAAATTGTTCCATTTTCTGCCTGGAGGGGAGACTTGGAGTGTCTGAAGGGAAGGAAGAGGTGATGGAGAGAAAGGTGGAATGTTTAGGGCATATTTTGGCTGAAGGCTTGCAGTGTGTTGGTTCAGAGGGGGTCCAGAGAATCTTAGAGGTGCCACTGCCCAGGACTGAAGGGGAGCTGTGACAATTTTTAGGATTAATAGGGTATTACAAGAAAACTAAAAGAAAGGTTGAAAAATGTCCCAGCTTTAGCTCTCCCAGGCTCAGAAAAGGAGTTGGAATTTTATATGTACTGGTTGCAAAGACTGATTTCTCCTGTGGGAATTATTCATGAATGTGGAAATACTCTTTGGAAATACTGCTTTTCTGGTGATCTCATGCCCAGACTTAGGAATGGTGAAGGAATTTGCTAAGCAGAGAAAATGTATAGGCTATTTCAACTAAGTTTAGTTTATGCTTAAGGTACCCAGAATTGTAATAAGCAGTGTGGTCCTCTGGTACAGGCCTGTGCCAAAGGAATTCTAGTGCTAAAATGTTTGCGAAGTGAGGGGATGGCCCCACTGTTTGCTCTAACTGAAGCTCTGTTGTCTGCAGTTGTGCCGTCACAGCTTTGATGATAACTGAATGCAGGGTTGTTAAACTCTGGCACCAGGTTCTGGGTGGATGACCAGCACTTGGCTGTTTAAGTGTGAAAAGGAACAGGAGGATTTAGAATTGAGAACACAGACTCCTGTTTAACTGGTTCCGAGAAAGAAGCCTGAAAGGAGGCTCATGTCTCTATCTAGGTAACAGTTAGATCTCCAAACTCGAGCTAGGGAAGATTTATAGGACCCCTCTGCCAAATGGGGAAAAAACCTGCTTCTGGGAGAGTGTGGCCTTTAGGGTGCCCTTGGCAATGTATAATTGCCACTTGCAATGGCAGTTTCACCACCTCGAGGAGCCTGAAGACTTCAGCTGTATATTTGACAATCTTCTTTTGTGCAGTCAGGAGTCCTCTTTGTCTCCATATGGCTGCACGGGCATGAACAATTCCTTAAGCATATTTGGAGTCAGTCCAAATATTAACTTTCTTTCCTTTTGCCAGTTCTAATGCTTGAGTGAGGACTGTCAGCTCAGCCTTTTGTGTTGAGGTTCCTGCTGGTAATGGGTTTGACTCAATTACCTCCGAGACTGTAGCCACAGCATACCTTGCCATTCGCACTCCCTGTCTCACAAAACTGCTGCCATCAGCGAACCAGTTCATGGCATCTGGGAGTAGCTCCTCCTTTAGATCTCAGTGGCCAGAGTACATAAGTTCAATGGTCTCTAGGTAGTCATGTACTGCAAGTTCAGCTTCAGACTTTCCTTGCGTAAAAGAAGCAGGGTTAACAATACTGGTCATCTGAATTTCAATACTGGCCAGGACTGTTCGGTATTTTAGGAACCTTGAAGGAGACAGTCAGTGGTTCCCTTTCTGTTCTAAAATGGCTTACACTGTGTGCAACTCTAAGTCATCTTTTGTCCTACTGTAAACTTCTGTGCCTCTTCAATGTTCATCATCACTGCTGCTACTGTCCAAAGGAAGGTGGGCCAGACCTTGCTCACAGTATCAAAATGTTTAGAAAAATAGGCTACTGC
>VXBQ01016224.1:8999-46649 GCA_013400175.1 Phainopepla nitens
GCGGCTCCTCCCGGCCACAGCGGGGGCTGATGGCGGATGCGCTGGAGCACGCCTCGGGCCCGGCGTCCTGCCCGGCACACGCCTTCTTCCCTTCCCCAAAAACGCGCGAATTTTGCTCCAGAGGTTTAATGCAGCCCGATTGAGAGCTGGAACGGCCTTGGCTGAAAGGTTGTGTTGGGTAACATCACCCCGGGATCCCGTACCCTCCTTATCTCTGAGGGTCGCTGCAGTGCAAAGAAATCGTATTGACAATTCCCAGCACCGCCACAAAGAACTCCTTTAATGTTTCAGCGGGAGCTCCCACTGATACCCACAGTAGCACTGCAGCAGTATTGGTAACATTAATTATTAGTGAATCTAATATCTAACACCACAGTCTTACAGCTGTTAACACCTTTTGTTCAATGATATTCAGAAAATGATATTTCAAGTTACATCTGCCCTTTTAAAGGCCTCTGAAGACCTTCTCAAACAACATTACATTGACCTGAAAGATCGCCCCTTCTTCCCTGGTTTGGTTAAATACATGAACTCTGGACCTATTGTGGCCATGGTAAGTGCCTTGATTTTAGTTTAAGATTACTTTCTTGAATATATTTGTCTTGCTGTATAAATTCTTAAGAATATTCAGAGATAGTGTTGCAGAAACATTTTTTTTTCCAAACTACCTAATTCCGGTAGTGGCAAAAGAAAAAATTAAAATTAAGACAGTGAAATTACTAAATAATGAGAATAGTGCACATATAAAATGGGTATTAAAATGCCCAGTGTATGAATGTATAAAGCAGAATTCCTGAAATCCAATCTTCTGCACCAAAAAAATCTGTTTTGGGCAAAAAAAGGTCAGGCTCTCTGATACAAAAACCCAGCTTCTGTGTCATTCATTCTTACATTCCCCCCAAAACAAGGTACTTGCTCTGACAGCATCTCCTGGTGTGATGAACTGGGAGAGAACACTCAGCAGGGTGTCCCTATTCCACCACAACACCAGGGGTTGGGACTTGGCTTTGTACATTAATGCTGAGGCTGGGTAAAGTATCCCCTTCACTGCAGTAGCAGTGCTGGCAGTCCTTTGTACAACTACTTGCAGATCATATGGTTTTTTCCCTTGTCATCTTTCCAGGCCTAAGAGAGACTCAAGGCAAGGTTAACATCGTTAGTGGTAGAGCCTTTGTTTCTTTGCAAAGTATGGTAGAGCAAAGATGAATTATTGAAGTATTTTGCATAAGCATGGCTTGACAGAATTTTTGTGGTTTTTACCTTTAGGTATGGGAAGGACTGAATGTGGTTAAAACTGGGAGAGTAATGCTGGGGGAAACCAACCCTGCAGACTCCAAGCCTGGCACCATCCGTGGTGACTTCTGCATTCAAGTGGGAAGGTTTGTGCTCAGTCTGTTAATTGATGTTAAAAACTCAACTGCTCCTACTCACTGTAAACCTGCCAACACAAAAACTGCTGGCAGTCTTTATTCTAGAAAGCCAGCACTGGTGGTAGAGACCTTAGTCTGTTGGTGTTTCATTTGCAGGTCACAGTGCATAGCTGCTGCTTAGGAAAGTGCTCCAAAGCTGACTTTCTTTGCAGTGCAGCTCCTCCCCAGAGCAGCATGTAAGCTCAGGCAGGGGCTGGTGTAGAACAGTAGCTCTAGAGTGACCCTGGTAGGCACACTTAGCTCCTGGGGGGAGTGGGGGTGTTGGAACACTCTGCCTGAAATAACAGCAGTAGTCTCCCCCCTCTAGATGCCTCATCTAGGTTGTAGCAAATTGAGAACAAGGCTGCTGGGTGGGTGTTTTTCTAGGGAGCAATGCTTGTGTCCCTCCACAGGAACATCATCCACGGCAGTGACTCTGTGGAGAGTGCACAGAAGGAGATCAGCCTGTGGTTCAAACCCGCCGAGCTCATCGACTTCAGGCCCTGTGCCCACGACTGGATCTACGAGTGAGGCTTCCCTCAGGGATCTGTGCCTTCCAACTCCTCCTCTCATTCCAGCTGCTGCCCTGGGAGCAAGCACACTCACCTGGGTGCTCAAAGTGACTGTCAAATAAATGGATGTGAACTGATTGCTTGTGGTGCCTTCCCTTCCAACAGGCCCCTGTTCCAATACTGGTAGAAGTCATTTTAGTCACTCAGGAGCCACTGACACGTGAGCCTGGCACAGCTGCTGGACTCAAGCAGTGCAGATTTGCAGAGGCAGAGCTGAAGGGAGGCTGGAGCTACTTCCAGCACAGCCAGAGGGGAAAAAGGGATACCACAAAATTTCCCTCCTTACACAAATATTAATACAGAATGAGACCAAGTACAAAGCTTGCTCTCTGAAATGCTTATCTAATTCACCTTCTCTTATCAAACCCCTTACCTTGTGCTCAGGGCCTCACATGATTTGTTGTCACACCAACATACTTAAAATACTCATGTCTTTGTAGATTGTGGGTATTTTTAATAGGGCTAAGAGTGTCTTTTGAACAAAACAATCACTATTCAAAACCAGACTTTTAATCTTTTTATTTTGTGTAAAAAAGGCAAATTTAGTGAATTATTTTCATCTTGTACACAAAGTTATAATTTTAATGCTTTTCACATCCATGCTGAAAATCTGCAGTCTTGTAAAAATGAAAGTAACATTAATTTTTCCAAAAGCATTTTTCACTGAGTTATGTACATTGCATGAGAAAGCTTTAAATACTCTCTCACTGACCACACAAATTACCAAGAAAATAAAAGATTAAATTTGTACAGATATTGATCTATATATCAAATACATACAGAAATGATGTAAAAACCCATTTGTTTAATCTTGATTCCCGCCCCAATATTTTCCCAGGGGCCAAAGCTGATGCCTTTTTTGTATAAATGACTGTGGCTTTTCATTTTAAATATGAAAAAAATCAAAAGGAAGAAAAATTCAGCTGAAATCACAGTTTTTTAAAATCCCTTCCCAATAAAGGATTGTTACCAAATATATTAGCACCATCGTACAAAGATCAAGGGAGGGTATTCACATCACAGAAAACAACAAGAAAAAAAACCAAAACAAACACTGAAACCCGTGTTAGTATCCGTAGAACAAGGAATCAATAACTGCTGTAGCTTTCCTCAGATGCAGCAAGGAACAGGTTAGAGAGTTCTACTGAAAATAACGTAATAATCAAAGATCAGCAGAGAGATCTGGAACAAGCAAAGAGGGGCAGCAGCCAAGGCAGGGACAGGGCTGGGGCTGCCTCGTGGTCAGAAGAACCTGCTGTGCCAAATGCCAAAATCAGTCCAACCCCACTGAAGGTTTTAGGTGTCCAACATTTGGTGCTCTCTCAGCCAGGTACCAGGGCTTGAAAGCCAAGAGGAGCATCCCAGAGCCACGGGAATGCTTTGCAAAGGCAGGAGCTGCCACAGGGACACCCCCAGGCTCTCTGGGGATCACATCCCTGCTAGCACCTTGCTCAGGTTCTCCCTGAGCTTCTCCTCAGCACGTGACTTCCAGCAGCTCCTTCCATGGTTTGCTTAGCACAGGTGTCACTGGACTTGACAATCACACAACTGAGGCATATCATGAACTCAGACACAAAAGACATTTCACCAACTGCTGAAGTCACACGGGTACCCGAGAACGTACATCACCTCACAGACTTTAGTGTTTGATGAATAACAGAATATCATAAAGACTGACAGACTTTAGAACAGATTCTTACATTTCTCCCAACACAGGAAGTGTGTTAAGGACCAATTTTCCCTCTTGACATTTGAAGACCGACTCTGAAATCAGGGATGAGCCTGGGCAATACTCAGGGCAATACTCAGTTTAGTGACCCAGCAATGCACCTCACTCATTAACTAGCCCGACCTCCTACATTATGACACACTAATTAATGCAACAATTCTTCTACTCAAGTCAGAAGCTGTTGATGAGAGAAGAAAGCAAGACTGTGAGAACCTTGTTCCAGCTGATGGGACAACCTGCAAGTGTTGCATTACAAAAAAAAAAAAAAAAAAATTAAAAAAAACCCCAATAGTGCTATACTTACCAAATGAAATCAATGCTTGCAGAGCTGGATTTTACAGCAGATTGAATTGAGAACACAGGAAAACAATCAAGGCTCAAAGTGTCACTACAATGGTCTCTAATCCTAGTTCTTCAATCTAAGGTGTTCAAAATAAACATCATGGGTGGGTCAGAATCTGAGATAAGGTATTTGAAGTCTACCAGGTCCAACAAAGTCCATTTTATGGCTATTTCAGAGAGCTAAATGTCTTTACCACCTGAAGTTATAGATTCTTGTAATCAGATGAACAGATTCTGTCAATAGAAGAAGCTGTCGTTATTTAAGAAATTTTACCAGTAAGGGAGAAAAGAATTCCAGACATTCCTACACTATACAGGACATGTTTTACTTCCAGTAGTAAATACAAAACTTTACATAATTAACCCCTCTTGCATAGAATGAGGTAAACCTGTGCATATCACCAATACTATGTACCCAAAGTTGGAGCAATATTTTAGAAAATAATCAAATTGCTGGTTTTCAACTTTCTATGCACTTTTTTTTTTAAGCTCAAACAACAATATACAAAAATGGTCTCCTGGGGCTCTATGGGTTGACATCCTTAAAGCATTTCTTGAGCTGTAGGAATACAGATGTTAATAATTTTGGATCAATTTTTTTTAAAACCCTAATTTATGGTCAAGAGTCAGATGATCGTTGTACTGCTCTGAAGGGGACCTGTCAAGACCCAGAAGCACTTACAGAACTTATGAGATAATTCCTGAGAGTTTAGTTAATGAACCTTACTGGTAAAAGCTAAAGCTCTTGATGCACATTCTTCCAGTCACAGCTCTGCAGGGCTGATCAACCACCTCACTCATCAACTCCATTGACAAAAATGCACAAAGGTTAAAATATGGAAAGATAAAATCCAAATCATTAAGAGCTCCTGCAAAAATACTTGGTGTTTAAGCAGTCATCATTTTCACCCTCTTCTGTGACTTTTGCCTTGTAAAAATCTGGAAGTTTACCAGGTGGGGCTAATGGGATGCTTGACATGAGACAAGAATTCCAGGCAACAGGCAAATCCAGTTTATGAATTATAGACTAAAACCTTATGATTTTGATCCTGTTCTCAAGTCTCAACTCCTGTGTTACACTATTGCAGCCAGACATTAATATTGCAGGCTCTGCAGGACTGAACTAATTTTTAATCCACAGTGTAGGGCTCCTTTCAGCTCACCTGAAACCATGTGGCACATCAGTTTGGAACGCTTACAGATAAATATTTAAGATGGTAAGGAAACATTTAGGGCTTTCTGAATGGGAAAAAAAAAAATTCACAAGAATACTCACAAGTTCCTTCCCACTACCAAGGGAGTCCTTAGTGACTGTCCATCTAAGCTGCTTCTTCAGTCAAAATTCAGAGCTACAACTAATCTTCCAATGAGAGAATTTGCTGAAGTTCCAGTTTGGCATAGGGCTCTGTAAACATTTGCTGAAGCATTCCAAGACTACAGACATTCATATACAGACAAGAACTTTGCAGATCCAATCCAATGCCCACTGCAGTCGACGGAGACAAGGCTACTGATATTAATGGGCACTGAATCAGAACCTAAGGAACGTTAAAAAACAAAACCTTATATAAAAAAGGGTATTTTAAACTAAATAAAAACACCTTGAAAAGTTAAAATCTTCCTCAGGCGATGGCTCCGTTGCACTTGGGGCTACTCACTGAGTAGAGCTTTACAGGACTATCTTCCACATATAATTTATGCCTGTAAATCAGGGCTTTAAAGCCTTATTTTCACAATTAAAAAAACAGAGGCGTGACCAGTGCAGTTCACAAGAGTCTAAAAGTCTCCCAACTTGTACCAAAAAGGTTCATTTGTTATGACAGTTCATTTGTATTTGCAACTATATCTTCCTCCAACTGCTTCCCACAATCATGCTAAATAAACTTTAATCTTACCAAAAAATTAGAATTTCAGTTCTTGTTAACAATGCACAATAAATCTGAACTTGAAAATATTACAAAAATTCTTTCAAAAGCTTCAAATACAACACAAAAGTGTCCTTTGTTTTTGTTTTTAATAAATTGAAAAATCTTTTTCACTAAAATAGTTTCCCCGCCCTTCCAAAAAATTCTGGACCGAGAGTCTAATTCATCTACATTTAGCAAAGCGCCCCAGGCACAGTCACCTGAACTGCACCATCCAAGTGGGAACAGAAGCAGTCAGTCTTGGAGAAAGGTTCTTTTCCTGTCACCAGAGCTGTCCCCTGGCTCCTGGGGCTGCCTCAGGGCTCCTGTTTGATGTAGTAGCTGGCGGAGCCGTTGCTCTCCTGGTCGGAGGTTCCCTGCAGGAAGCTGTACTCCTCCCCATCCAGCAACTCCTCCTTCAGCTGTAACGAAGTCACTGCAAAGCAAAGTTCACATTAGACATCTACAGCATTTAAAGGGCAACTCCTTCTTACATTTACTTATTATTGATACTGGGAGCATCCCAGATTCCCCATTTACTTCTATTCTGCATTTTAATGATGCTTTAATGCTCAGGATCCCACAGAGAACACTTTGGGAGTGCAGATGGAACCTTAAGTTATGCTCCAATATTAACAGATTTTGAATTTACAATAATATATTCTCTACCAGATTTTCTCAACAACTGAGAAAACCACTTTAACTTTTAAATCACTTTGCTTCCTATTTAGCCTTTATGCAAGTGAAAATGAGATTGGAAATGGCCAACAGTTAACCTAGAATTCAAATTACCTAGCCCAGTTACTGCAAACAGTTTATGTGAGACAACAAAACATACTGACAAAGATTTCTCAATCCATCATTAAAATTTTAAGATTCCAGAAGGTAAATTTCATTAAAACAAAACATTTTTTGTTGTTTTAATCTTCTCTCTTCTTTTGTTAAAACTAAATATAAATCAAATTAAGACAAAGATGTTATGAAAAGCAATAATGTCACAATTACTTTTCCAGTTTCATTACAGAATAGAGATGATTATCAAAATATGAGCACAATGAAAACACTGAAAACAAAACATGTAAATGTTCATTAAAGGTGCAGTACCCACATTAAAGGGCTGATTCTACAAAAATAAATGATTCTCTATGACCAAATGAATGATAAAAGCATCAAAGTTTATAATTATTGAATACAAAGTTGCATAAATACATTGTCAATGTTTCTTGAAATGCAGAAATATGCAGTGAAAGGAAAAAAGCCCAACCCAGAACCTGATGCTACTGATAGCTTACAAATTACTGCAGGCCTGTTTGATTATTCTCTTATAAATATTCTATGTTGAATCAAGCTCTTGAGCTAAATAAAAATAAAATTTGAAAATTAAGATAGTAGAAGATGTCCAAAGTTGCTGCAGCATAATGCAAGCTCTGCTCATCTTTCTTTAATAGATTACTCCTCCCACCTATACAGCCTACAATCCCTTCCTTATTTTTTTCTCCCAAATACTTTTCCCTGCATCATGCCCAACTCTGACCAAGATTCCTGATCTCTGGGGGCAACAAAGTGCTGTGTAAATGATAAGGCACACAACAGACAACCTGGCTATGCTGCAATGCCTCAAGCAAAGGCTACACAGAGGGCAGGGATACCAACCAACCCACCATGCATTTTCCCTTCTCTCCCCTGAGCAGGAAGCTCCTGCAGGTACAGGAGTAACAGCAGTTGCCATGGTTGGATTGTCTCTGGCTCATTTGAACTCAAGTCCTGACATTTACATATTTAATGGTATCTTACTTTATCTGTTCCTATTGAACAGCTTTTAACTACAATCCTCAACTAGAAAAAAAGCTTAGTTACAGCTACAAACCAAAGAAGAAAAAGCAAAACTAATGGAAGTCATCCAGCTGAAGGAAAAATAACAGAGATGGGCCAGATCCTCCCTTTTTACATTGTCCCAGTTACATGCCAGGACACAGAGACAGACTGTGTCTGATGCCATGACATTCAAACCTCCCCAAACCAACACAAATGGAGCAATATGCTCCAGAGTTGGGTGCATCTCTGGGAACAGCCTCCTCCTCTGCCAGGCTGGCTGTACGTTCTGTTTCAAGATGAAGCAGTCCAACAGGTGAATTTCAGTGCTTAAGAGATCATTTCAGATGACTGAAAGATGCAAAGTACTTGTGCACCCAAAAGCAGCACCAGGAATTCACTAGAAAGCAAAACCACTTCAAACAAACCAAGGGGAAGAAGTGCTGAACTTTCTCCTGTGCTCATGACAATACAAAAGGGGAAAGAACTGAGTTTGAACCTTACTGAGATCTCCCATGGACAAGAAGTTTCAGAACAGAAGCTGTTTTGTTACTAATCTTCCACTGACCCCATTCAAAGCCATGCAAACAGCACCTGCACATGTCCTACAGCTACAGCAAAACAGGGCAGTGAATGATGCTGAGGAATATGCAGGTAATTAATGAGTTCTGGCCAGTCTCAAACATGTTCTAAACTGATTAGATGTTATCGAGGTGATGCCTCCTTCCAGGAGACTGAAAAGGTATGGTCTTGCTGGTTTCAATATAAATACAAACATCTTTGGACAATGACAAGGCTACAACACAAACAAAATTAATTTTATCCAGCCTTACCAAAACTCTGTGGTGAAAAGTTCCCCTCAATTGATCACAGAAAGCATTGAGTATCAGAAACCAAGGAACACAAGTGTTTCATGGGAACTGTGAGATCTAATGAGACAGAAATTCAGACTGTGCATGTCTCTGCACTATAGAAATGCAGCGCAGGTGTACATTTGGCATAAGAGAAGAACAATTGTGCAGAAATAGATCCTCCAGAACAGTCTCCCCTAAGCAAGGCTTCTCTCTGGCATCTGTTAAACATGGCATGTACACACCAGTAGGAACATGAAACTAAAGGGGCCCTTGAGAAGTGTTGAGAGGTGTGCAGAAGAGACTGAAGGTTTTCCTCAGGGTCTAAAGGTGGCATGTGGGCTCCTTTTCTCCCAGTCTGTTAATGAGTAACCCATGGACAAGAGAAACTGTTCTGGATGTGCTCCAGAGTCAGTAGGGAGTGCTGACAGGGCAGCCTGTGCAGACTAAGGCAAGCTTAAGGGAGTAATCAAGCAAATCTGAAGCTAAATCTATCAACCTGGCAGCTGTCCTGCAGGGAGAGCAACATCCAGGCTGTCTGACAGCTCCTGTTGCCACAGCATATTTGTTAGCAATAATTTGCTGCATTATGTTGCCAGAGGTATCAGGAAAAGGGAAGAGAAGAACTACCAGAGCCTTGACATGAACCTGTATAATTGAAGATTGATTACATTATGTAAACTATACTTAAATTAAGTTCAAAATTTTAACTGACTTCAATATTACTGATTAATTTTTAAGTGTTTTTCTCTGCTCACCCATACAGATGCACAATTACACTGCTTCAAATATATTTTCTTAGTAATCCAGAAAATGCCAAATAACACATTCCAAAGATATTTTCCCAGATAACTGCCTTTTTCTGACAAAAAGACAAAAATGTTTATTTACAGCATATCGTTATTTTCTCTGCAAAGCATAATACATAATAATGACCTACTTACACCCAATATTCCCAGACCTGCATTACCATTCAGTTTTGCAGGGTGCATTTTTATTTTAACACTCTGCAGAGCCCCTCTGGGATTCTCAGTAACCCACACCACAACCTTCTTCCTCAGGAGTTCTAAATCAGCTGCTATGATTAATTCAGTGACATGGTGCATCAGTGAGAATGAAAAGCTCTCTAACAGAAAAAATTAAACCAACTAAAATTCAAAGGAAAAAAAAAATAAAAGTAAAAAGCAAGATTGGATGAGTCAGCATGTGACACCCTGGAGCTTCCCACTCTGCAGTGACACACTGCTGAGAGCAGTTACCTGTTTGGAGGCTGGGACTGAACTGCTGGCTATTCCTGGGAGGCTGGAGGGCCTCAGGGGCTGTCTGTGCTGGAAGGGCTGGGTATGGAGGAGGAACCAACTCGTCATCCCCAGAGAAGCTCCTCCGCACCTCACCTGCCAGGGGTGGGCTGGACAAACTGACAGGTTTCTTCCCAACTGGTATCTTCCTCTCTAAACATCAAGTCAAACTAAAATAAACGCTCGGGTTAAAGTGCATCAGGCAAGTCTGACTGTTCACTGAGAAATGGCTCTGGTTGATATTCACCCATTCTCAAAAACCAGGGCCTGTACAAGGGCACCACTCAGTGAATACTGGGAATATTGCTCTCAACAACCACACTGTAGTCCTTGAATTCTGCAGGCTATGGGTAGGACTTCAAGGGCATTGTTTCGTACCGTGACCCACTTATTTCATGCTCTCTCAGTGAAATACAAATGCTGTGAATTGCTTCTGCTGCAGCTACACTGCACAGTCACACACACATTCCTCTGCCTGGACACCCAAGACATCCTGGCTCGGTTTCAGGCTGCAGTTGTTTCAGTGTGTGTCCCTCAGAGACAGAAGGATGCTTCTGGGGAAATAATCGTCTCCAGACAAAGTTTATCACCTCTAAAAATACATGCTCCTAATTCCCTTAGAATGGTATTTCCCATTTTTACAGTGCCTTACAAACAGAAACAACCATTGCAGTGCTTAGAAAAAGAACTTCTAAAATGCTCTTGAATTATGAAACACAGCACTCATGAAAAAAATGTTATTAAAACATTATTCCCATACAAATTACCATGTTTCTCCTTTATCACTAAGATGCTCCCATTCTGTGCCCAAGGCATGTTCTCTGTGGTATTGAGGGTACAAGATCTGTAACACAAATCAGTGCTTTCAGCTACATCAGAACTGTGGCTGCTGATGCTTCAGTCCTATCAGCACTGTCAGACAGACAAACAAAAGCCCAGCCCTGAAAAGGTAACTGATTATGCATACACTAAAGATACCACCCTGCTTAAATATTCTTCTTATAAGACAACTTGAGGATGAGCCTTTTAGAGAGATTAATGAGGCAGAATGGTGTCTACAGAATTCCAACCTTGAAAATATGGAGGTCAGATAATCATTTCAGTAATCTTATTCTGATATATACACCCAAGAAAGAGCAGACAATACCAGCAGATATTGCATCCTTCATTAATAATTAATTGTCTGGGCATGCTGGCATGTTACCCTTCAAGAAGTCACCTGCACAGCCTTCTAAGCAGCAGGCACACGGCACAAAACCCTATTCACTGGAACAAAAACTATTGGAAAGGGAATTGGGGGAGATTCTCAAGTATCCCCAAAAGCATTCCCGAAGTGAATGTGATGCAATCAGTTCTGCTTCCCAGAGAACACGTGCACTCCCAGGGCTCCAGGAAGGAGGGGACACTGCAGCAGAAATCTGCATCATTGCACACAGCAGAATGACTCAATGACATCCTGGGCTGTGCTGTGCTGTGAGCACATGAGAAAAATGTGTGGAAATAACCCTGCCCTGCTAAAACTAATCTAATATAAGGCAGGGTTTTTTGTTAATCATCTGTGGTGACTTTACAGGGTACCACAAAAACATCACAGCTGCATTATATGGTTTTGTGACTGAAATCCTTTACAAAATAACTTTCTACTTTATTTGCAAGTGCTGAATAAGAAAAAGCTTCAGAAGACATTTTTAGTGTTCTTTCCTGTGACTCAGCACTGCCATTGCCATAACCTACTTAGAACAAACCCATATAAGAGGCAGCCAGCTCCAACTGTTCATGACCTTGTTCTCTCATCTTCTGGTAATTAAGGGGATTTCTCAGTACTGAGCAAACAGTCCAGAACAAAATCAGAAGTTTTCCTTGCTTCCACAGGCAACATTTACCTTAGGTTAGTGAGAAATGAAGAAGAAATTTCCCTGGACTAAATTTTCTAAAGGTAGACTAAAGCTTCCTATGGCACAAAGTAAGAGGAATTATTTTCAAGGTTTGGGTCACATTTACTGCATGAGGGGTGGCAGAGGTATTAGGAAAGGGATAAGGTAAGGAGTATGATCATCTAAGAACAGCTTGCTAAACAAAATCTGCTCAGACAGTGCAGAA
The DNA here is from genome assembly GCA_013400175.1 of Phainopepla nitens. Taxonomy (NCBI): domain Eukaryota; kingdom Metazoa; phylum Chordata; class Aves; order Passeriformes; family Bombycillidae; genus Phainopepla; species Phainopepla nitens. The sequence goes on from VXBQ01016224.1 coordinate 21,017, forward strand.
TTACCCAAAACCAGGTCCTACACAAAGGTAATTAACCACTGAGCCATATTTCCCTAGCTTAAAGCAACAGCACTCACAGCTTTCCCTGCATATTCTCAAATCAGGAGTTTTCCAGTACCTGAACTCTATTTAAAAAATACTGCTGCAAGATTCTGAAAAGGATTTGGATTTTACTGTTTATTTCCTCCAATTGCAGAAAGGAAAACCAGTGCAATGTTTGAGGCACTTAGCAAGAGGTTCTAAGAACTTCCCAGACACCTGCTTCATCTATGGCACTCACCAGCCAACTTTTTTTCATGCCCAAAGATCAACACAGCCAAGGTTTTATTCTCAATGACTGCGGAAGAAGGTTCCAATTGGCCTTAACAGATCCATTCACAAATTCACCAGGAAGACAAGGTTTTAACTCCTCACATTAGTTCTATAAAACAACAAAACACTCTGGAAACAAGACTAAATTAAGCAAGCTAATTTTATATTTTGACAATTCGATTCCAAGGGAATCAATTACTGTGCAAAGTACCTGAACACTGCAGATTCTTAAAAACATCATTACTGTGTTTTACTGAGACAAGAACAGCCACATACAGCAATGCTGTTTGTTTCTGAAAGTAATAATACAAAAGCTTAATTTACATAGATACCTCAACCAAAAAACCTGGCAAATAAGTAGCTTTTTTTTGTTTCAAAGAGAAGCCAGTTAGATGATAATTTAAATTTTCTACACCTCATTCTTTCTGATCCCAGTAACTTGGTTGTTATTCCTTTACCTGTGTTACAGAGAGCAGAGGGAAAACTGTGTTGACACCTGAGGATTTTGTACAGGGCAGTACAACTACCAATATAGTACACAGCCAATATATTATTTAACTGAAATTACGTCAGAATACAAAAATATTTTAACCATTGTCCATCTACAATTCATAGATTATTATTATTAGCAACATCTACCCTACCACGAGTTATAAAAAATTGTTATTTTCAATGAAAAAGTTCCTTTTGTGGTATACTGCACCTTTAAGCATAATACCTGTTTAGACACAAACATCTCCAAATAGAACAGGGACTTTAGGCAGAGACCACAAACTTTAAAACAACAAGCAAAGTGCAAACACTATTTTGTCACCCACTTTTCTTATGTCCTTTGTACTGTTGTGATTTAGCTTTTTTCTTCTGTTTGGATGAACTTGACTGGCTATCTCTTGATGCTGCAAAAAATGAAGAATTCAAAATTTATGCTTATTATTTAAAAAACCCCAACACTCTAGAATGTGTCCAAGCTGCTACACAGTTACAGAAGTTTTCCTTAGTGACTGAAAAAAGACAGATATTTACTGTGAAAAACCAACTTGCATTAAACTATTTAACATGAACTCTCTCATTATCCTCTCATTAAAAAACAATTCTTGAAATGCATTTCATCAGTTATTATCACTTGATCTGACAGGACAGGTTATGATGTACTAAATTAGATACAGCTTCTGCATAGGCTGAGTTCCACCAAATTCAGGAGGTGAAGCAGATACATTGGCAGTCTTAAAGCAATAGAAATTCTCAGCAAGCTCCTCCAGAACTGACAAGAGGCTTTTTCCCTGCATCAAACCAGCATCTTCTGGCATTTAAAAATAGTAAAAAACACTCAGAAGTACTTTAGAAATCAAAGTGGGAAAGATCAGAACTGTGAATTAGAACTTGCAGGCATTAGCAAGAGTTTTTTCTATCTCTGTCATGCCTGGGGACCTAACTGGAAAAGATGAGGAGAACGAGCCCCTGTGCAATTCATTCCCATTAGTGACAGAGCAGGACTCACACTGCGGGGCTGGAGGCTGGAGCTGGTACCCAGTGAGCTGACACCATCCCACAGGATACAGGTCTGGGGACTCACAGTCCACCCACTGGTCGTACTCATCCTCCCAGCCATCGAAGTGGATCCTCAGGAGCCGGTGGATGATGCGCGTCACCGTGGCCACGCACACCAGGCGCGGCTCCATCAGATCCACGGCCTCCAGCTTCATGCCAACGTGAAACCCGTGGTTTGGGACTTCCTGGGGAGGCAAACAGCAGCAAACAGAGCTCTTCATTAGGAGAGTTTAAGTGCTGAAACAGGGATTGCAATCAACTTTATATAGGAAAAAAAAAAAAATATTGATGAAGATTCCTGTACCTCTCTGCATCTGGTTAACATTTCAGAGATACCAATCTTTGTTTACTCAAATGGTTCTTATCTCTAAAAGTCTTAGTTTTTCAAAACTGCATTTAACAAACCGGTCCATCCCATGCACTATGCAAAAATGTAAAGAAAATACTGATTCCAGTACAAACACGTATAATTTCATTACCTTATTGAAGAGCTTTACTGGTGCTGCTATTGAGTCAGTTTCCCTGAGGTAGTCAAACCATTTAAAAGGGAGTTTTGCATAACCTGTGAATTTTAAACAACATTTTCATACATCAACTGCAAACTTCCTGTGTAAGAACAACAGCAAAAATAGCATATTGGGAGTGTGTTACAGCTAAAAAGACAACAGAAATCAAACATTAGTATCAGAAACTTCCACTCTCTGAGCTTTGATCTAAGGGACAAACAGCCACCTGGACATTGTCCATTTGCAACAGACAAGAAGAATGAAGCACTGGGTAACATAAAAGGTATCATCTAAGTTCAGATTAATCATTTTATCTAGAAGTTTTTATCCACGCAGATTCTTATCACTACAAATGCCCTACACAAATGACCCAGAACAGATCATGGAATTAAGAACATTCCCTGAGGGGAAATAGCTCCACTATTGAAACACTTAAATTGTCAGAAACAGAATGGTAAGAATAAACATGGATATTTTAAAAGTTTAATAAGGGTAAAAATAGCAGTAATATGTAATATGGAAAATTAAAGGATTTTTTTAAAGCTATTATAACGGGAAGAAAATCATCTCTCAAAAAATATGTGTAGCTGCTACTGAATATGCATAAAACACAGGAATATCTTTTCCTTTGGGCAACTTCAACAACTGCTTAAACTAATAATTCTCTAATTCTAGCTGGAGCAACAACAGCCTGGAGGATTTCTCTGCAGCAGCGATGGACATGCTGAAAATCTGCAGTGCAGTGGGCATGGCATGGGAGCTACAGGGGAGGTCTGGATCTCACCCCTGTGGAGGCAGAAGGCTGCCACACTCAGTACTCACAGCCCAAAATTCAATCCCATCCCTCAAAATGCCTAAGCATCTTCATCTCCTACTGATGTCAGCATGGGATGAAGATGTTTGTGAGGAATGAGCTTTGCAAAGTCCAATGATTTCAGAGCAACTGAAGTTACCCACAATGCTAAATGCAACTTGGACAAGAGTGCTCACACTCACATGGACTATCTCCATGAACAGATGCAGCTGGAGAGTTAATTAATAATGGCAATACTGTATCAGTTGTGCATATTAATGCCCTTCTTCTCAATGGAACGTTCCTCTGCTACAGCAACGTACTTGTAGTCAAGTTCATCACACACAGGAAATGTGCACGTGGGCCTTGTCAGACCAGGCAGAATTAAGAAACTGTCCATTTTCCAGCCCATAATTTGGAAAGCAAAATACCCTCCTCGTTAGAGCTAAGAAGCTTTGATCACTTTGATCCTATTAAAAATGCTAATGCGCATTATGCTCTGTATTTTACTGCTAGTAACTCCTCTTCCAAATGACTTTTAGATTATTGCACGTGTGATTTATAACCTCTGACTGATGACACAGGACTTAGGAAAAACTGCAGTAAAAGGGAAAATGTAAATGGAGGTAAAAAATTAGGTTGCCATGATACAAGAAACACTAAGTATCATAAATGTGCTAACAACAAAATCCACATTCTGAAAGTAGTGTTTCAAGAGTGAAGAGGTAGTCTCATCACCAAAGGCAAGTTTTTCTCCTATTCTGTCTCATCAGTTTCATATATGTATTTCTAAATTGATTGATATGTATTGATATACAAGCATTTCCTCCCATAAAAGCTTCTATTGGAAGAGTCTCTGCACCTTAGATTTTTGAGGGATGCTGGTGCCCATGAATTTCTAGGCAATAAATTCACTAAATGAGCTGACTGAAAAATAAAACTAAATCTGTATAACTGCACTTTTCACATACTCCAGGGTGCCAGTTGTCACTGTACAACAACAAAAACGATATGAAATTACTTCCTTCAAGTTGCATTACATTGTAGTTATTACCTAGAAAAATAATTCATTAAATACAAGTAGAAGCCTGTAAGAATGAGAATGGAGGGAAAAAGCTATAGAAAGTCATTGTCATCTGCTGTTATACAGCTATGATCCTCTTAAAAAGTGCCAGACCAAGGCAAAAAATGGGAAAAGGGAGGCAAAGTCTTCTGTAGGCACATGTGCTTGTGAACAGTTTTTCCTCACACAGGGGTTTATTCAGTGCACAGTCCCAAAGCTCAAGTTTGTTTATAGCCTTCCAAAAGTTGACTGGTATAGCTATGAATTAGCCAGAGATTCTTTACAATGTTCATTAATTGTTTTGGTGGCCAGGACTTCCTAACCAGTGACACTTTCTGAAGAGCCCTCTTAGTGACTCCCACACTTCCCATTGACTTAGTGGAATTCTCAATTTCTGACAGCAAATGCACATTATTTCAGCCAATAATAAACCTAACTTCTTCTAAATTAAGAGTTGGTTACCTGTAGTTTGGATTATTAAAGTTAAGCTGATGGATTTGTTTCAGACTTGACAAAGTCCTAAGAAGTGACCTGAATTTTGCAGGCTGAGTTAAGAAACAAAGCATATGGCACATACAGTATCACTGAGCAATATTCACAATAAAAGGTGTCAGAATGCTACCTGTACCTCTGGGTGGAGTTAGTTCAATCATGTTAATTTCACAGAAACCAACAGGGAAAATAGAAGGGGAAGTGGCATGGTAACAAAACCAATCAGACCCATCTGCTGCTTCTGAGCCATCAATCCCAATCATAAGATAGCCATCTGCTAACACCTTGGTAAAGAGAAACAAAATTCCACATTAAATACCTTCAGCTGGGTGAGAAAGCTAGAAAGAAAGCATGCCATGTTTCAAGAGTGAAAGCAACTCAATAATAATGGAAGCACACTTAGAAGACATTCAATTATAACAAAAACCCTCCAAATCATACCTGTTTCCAGGACTGTGAATACAACTGTTACATGCACCTTTGATAACCACAAAGTTATGAGATCAACATCTCCCTTTTCTGATCTCTAGTTTATTTTTCTTATGAACATCACTTCTACTTCCAAAGCTTTATAACTCAGTCTATTCTTCAGCTTGTGAGGATATTCAATACACTGTTACCCAAAATCATAACCATACTCCTCCTCACTGGAAAGGTTAAACAGCTCAGCTAAGCTGCTTTTTACATTTTCTCTTTTAAAGCAGATTTCACATGGATTGGCTCCCTTTCAATCAAGCTAAGAAAGAAGGACAGCCTTAAAATATCTTCGTAGACTTCTGCAAGTCAGCAAGATGAGGTTTGGTTTTGAACAGTTGTGAAACACTTGGTATAATTAGCAGAATATTTTCCTGCAAATTCATCTCACAAACACATTCTAATTAAAGGTAAGGCTGAATTTCCAGACTAAAGTCAAATTTACACGAGCACATTTTCATATCAGTTGTATATAGACAATTGACAGACATATCCCATTCACTGTGTGAATGAACTCCACTAATTTTTGTTTTGAGCTTTTTGTTTCAAGGCTGAATAAAGGTTAGGGAAAAAGGATTCCTCTCTGCCTCCCCAAAACACACATTTGCTTTCTTACCTTTCTGATAGTTGCCACACATATTGCTGAAAGGTTTAGGGGGTCTATAGCTTCCAATTTCATTCCTTCTTTAAACCACTCTCCAGCTGCATCGACCTCTTTCACCTAAAGAATCACAAAACAGCAGCAGAAACAAAGAATTTAATGAGCTTGGAACAGAACATACCCCAACTCTGCCAAAGCAACAGACAAATATCTGTTCTACAGGCTCTGCTTACATCAAGGAGGTCAGGGTGGATAATAAAAGCAGAAACACTTGTGCTGGGCCAGGCTGTAAACAGAGTTTCAGATGTGGCTTACACACAACAGGAACTAAAGGTCCTCAATCAACTCTGCAAAGAGTGTTCTAGCTACTGAACTCACCTTCATAAATAAGTGTGGGGGTGCATCAAAATGTCCATCCTGTTTCTTTGTAATATCTACAAGAAATAATAATAATGCTATAATATTGTTCAGAGGTTTTGTTCACAAAGCACACAATATGTTTTTCTGAATATGTTAATCAACACCACACAATCACTGGTGTGGGAGGCCCACAGTTTATAGTAACACTACCAAGAAACTCGGGAGGACATCATCCATCCATTCTTCTTGCTGACTTCAACCTGAGCTGCTTCTATAACACAATCATCATTTATGGAAAAAACCCAATATCCAGTATTTACAAGACCATTTGATTCTGTCACAAAATTGATGAAAGTATTACATAGAAGCTTTTGCAAAAAATGGGCATGTAAACTACTTTGCACTACACTATGTCATAAAATTACATATATGTGTGTGTGTGTGCGCATATCTGTATCTATCTGTTTATAAATTTCTTCAGTGAAAGTTGAAGCATTGGGAAAACTGAAGGCCTTTCCCTGAAGAGAAGCCTTGTGGAATGCTTTATAGAAATTCTGTCTCTGACAAGGGATACCAGCTCAAAGGAACCGAGAAATAATTAAAAACCCAGACTTTCTTTTTTGTATAGAAGCCTTAACTATTTCACATTACAATTGCTTCTGTATTTTAGGTAGCAATGGCTTTAATTGTGTCCCCTCTATCAGACTGCCACTTCACTTTTCCAGCCCATTCCCTAATGCTCTCTAAATAATGTAAATACGGCAATATAAAATATTAGACAGTCTTTAAACTTGCAAGTAAATGGAAATTCTGCATCTACTATGATACTTGTCCACATTGTATTGAGGAAAACAAGGAGTCACATGTGAAGGAACTAGAAGTTTGTGGAGCAAGGCTGTAATTCCAGATCTCAGCATGAAAAGTGAAGTTTATCAATGCTTGAAATGGGCAGTTAAAGGTTTTTCTGCCTACAGTTTGCTGACCTCTATCACTGAATCTTCTAAACACTACAGATCAACCTAAAGATTATTGTGGCTTTTCCACTGCTATATAGTATGTTAATTAAAATTTTAACCGAAATTCCTGAGTGTAATAAAATTGGTAAAACCCCTGGGCCACATTACATAATATTTTTAAATGTCATTATTCAGGGTAGTTTAAATAATTGTATAAAACAGAACTGCTCAAGCCAGACTCCTCTGTCCTAGGTTACAATGTAAATATGTGCCCAAAGCTATGTATTCCATCACCATCTCCATGAACTGTTGAAAACAGGAGGCATAGTGTTTTCTTGTCTCCTCCCCTGGACTATCTCCTGTTAATGGGCCATCAATGCCTTGCCCCATGANTTTTCTTTTGTATTACTGCAGGTACTTTAACCTGTTTTCTATTGTATTATTGCATGTACTTTACCTTTTCCTATTAAATTCCATTTCTGACTTGGAGTTTCAATGGTTTTTGCTTTCAAACTAGCACATCCTCCCAGCCAACACTGCCCATAAAACACCTCCCCACCAACCCACACTGACCAGATCTTTTGAACCTGTGTCCTATACTGCGAGACCAGCCGATGTGGTGGATGAGGGGGCTGTACATATGGCACCAGAAGTCGTCGCTTTTGTCCTCGCTCTCCTCGTACACCAGCCGGAGGCGGCCCCCGATGACGCTCTCCACCACGGCCACCCTGGTCCGGCACAGGTGCGTCTTGTCCACCACTTCCACCCTCATGGAAGTTTTGAAGGGGTACTGCATACTCTCAGACACCTTGGAGCAACACAAAACACACATTCTGTAAGAATATCCCCTGGTTTTGCATTTCCTGTCTGTTACAGCACAGTACTGACGCGCTTGGCGTTTAACTGAACTACCTGTTAATCAACCTGGAGAAGTGACACAAATTATTTCTCTTCTATTTCATTGTAACAAAGTATTTCAGAAAACTAAAAATAGATTCTACAATGCTTTAATTGTTTCAAGGTCATCCCTTAAGATGAGACACAATTCTCACATAAGCTCAAGGAATTTTCCACTGACATAAAGAAAGTTTGTTCAGTTGTTAACAGTGGGTGAAGTTAACTGGAGAAACAACTTAAACAAGAAAAACTTCATTATATTTTTTGTTCTTGCTTTGTCATCCACTCAAAATACAGCATTTCAAAAACAGCATTAAAATACCTAATTTTAAGGCATGGGAAATAAACCTCCAACATAATTAAAGCTGGCCATTTACAAAAGTATTTCTTCAAAACACACAGAAGAAAAGAAACAGATGTTAATCTGCTTTGTGAAAATAGATACTGATTTTTAAACACAGTCTTGTCACTTGCCATTTTCATTACCAACTTCCCAAAGGACTGAGATCTTCCCAATTTAATTTGGCTTCTAACTGAGCCAATGCTAAAATAAAAATTAACAACTGCAGAAAGAAAACTGTTTTTTTTTTAAACATAACATGCAGTGTAAAACAACAAATTAAATCTCATATTTCTACTAGGAACTGTATGCACCATCGTTTTTCTATTGCTAAGAAAACTTACAGCACACTATACAGCAGCTGCCACACCTGAAGACACGACTAAGAAAGAAACCTAGTCCAGAGCAAAAAAAATACTAAGATTTAAAACTCTGATTGTTATTCCTTCTACATCCATGCTATATTAATATATTCTGTTCAGTTTCTTGAAACACTGCATGATAAAAATCATTCCTGAATTAGAAAAATCAGTTTTCATTTTTCTTTCATATCACAGGGTAACTCATGAGCATTCCTGGGTTTTCTGCGGATTTTTTTTAAATGGGGTATTTTAAAATTAAAATTGACTAACTAGTTTTTATAGAAAGCTATTCTTTCTAGAGCAAACAATACATACTGACAAGTGTGGATATAACTGGAGAAGGGATTCCAAGGAAAACTGTATCTAAGGGAAGAAACTACTCTATCTCCTTCACTGCAAGAGGAGCCAATGTGCCACTGCAAAATGTATCAGTTCTTCACACTGTGCTGCAGTTTTCTTTACAGAACATCATTGATATTGCATCAGCCTTACCTTCTGAGAAAAGTCAGCAGGAAGTGTTTTGGCACCAGTAAGTCGTTTCACTAGAAAAGCTTTCCAGTTTGTGTATTTGTGTTGGATAGCTGTTGCAAATGAAGGGGAAAAAATAAGCCACTGGTTTTTAATTGTGCCCGTTAGAGACAACATTAGAGTCTGGAACATGTAAAGAAGAAATCCCAGAGGACTACTGGGACATTGCCTAGATGACAATAAAGACAAAAAGCCTCTCTAGAGAATGAATGCTACCTAAGTTTATGGGCCAGGGTAAAGAATTTAATAACAAAGTAGAAATAAATCAGTGCATGCTCCCATCACTGATTAGCCAACTGCTGCCACGCTGATCTTAAAAGTTTTGAGTTGTATCAGATGGGCTACTCCAAGAAACACTTTCAGCATCAGTCAAGCTGTTATTTTTCCAAAAGTTAAAATTATGAATTCATAACTGTTGAAAGAGTTGTTATGGTAAAAGAATACTTTGATGCCTGGACCATGAGCAAATTTAGTTTAATAAAGAGACTTTGAAATCAGTCAGTAAGGCTACTATGTACATACTTCGAGGAGGAACTAAGGGCTTCCCACTGGTTGCACACCAACCAACTGGGTGGATGTCAGACCCACAAATGTTGCACCAAAAGTCAAGACTTGAATCATTTTCAAAGCCTTCATATCTCAGCAGAGCATTGTAGCCTGAAAGAAAGCATTTTAAAAAATACAAGAATGAAAAAAGATTATAAAACGTGTATGAATATTTCTTGACCAATCATCGTGCACATTACACTGGTTTTCTAAATGTAATTTTTATTAGCAAGTTTTTTAAAATGGCACATTTCCAGATGCTATTAACGCACAGAATGGATTGCTTTGATAAACGTGCATGTATTACCATGTAAGTCAATTTAAATAAAATTAAAATTCTTGAACTATAAACCTTTAGAAGTTGTACAATTAATTACGCATAGTATCTGCTTTCTCACATCTTAGATCTGTGACCTTGAATTCTAACTTTTTACCAAGTGACATGCATAATGAGGCTTCTTGACAGCTGTTATACAGCCTCCTATGTGCCCTGCACTGCTCTTACTGCACTCTGAGGCAGTATTAAAAACACCAGAACAAGGACAGACATCCTCAAGCATCACAGCAGCCAGTGTAGAACAGTGACAGCACTGCAGTGTGCAACCTACAGACACAGCTCTGCCACCCTGACCAGGGCCAGCATTACACTCACCAGGTAATCACAGCCTAAAATACTTGATCCCTTCTCACAGTTCTTTTGATTATCTTAATTCCAACTAAAACACATTTACCTGCTAGTTTTACAATTCCAGCTATCCAGAAGACTTTGGTAGGTAGGCTGCAGTCTGTGTTTGGAACCTCCACTCGCACTCCTTCTGCAATATCACCCCAGCAAGTCCCCATGGGTGCCTGTCAACGTTGGGGTTAAGAAGTCATCAGCTCATCATGTGAAAATATTAATTTTTCGTTATCTCAGTGTTCTACAAGCAACTTAAAAAGACAAAACATTCAATATACATATAACAAACATATGGTTAGAAACCACTGTTTCTATGAGAACCTACTTTGGTTTTGATTTGATGACTATGTGTAATACTATAATTGTATCCAATTATTCCTGTGTATTTACTGAAAAAAACCTATACCATTCCAAGTTTAAATAGCAGTCAAGCAAAAGCACAAATTGCACATTCTCAAAAGTCAGTTTTATTCTATGCTGTTTCAATTAGGAAGAAACTACTGATGTTAGTAAGAATGGTGGAAATTGCTATGAAATTCTACTTGCAAGAAAATCATGGTACCTGTAGCACAGACATCAAAACCTTTAAATTCTGCAAGTCAGGCATGCTGCTGGAAGAACGCCTAAAAATTATTTCTTTAATTTATTCTGATGATTTATTATGGTGGGGTTTATCACCCACTGGTTCACATCCTCTCAGAGGAACAGGCTTTCACATCACCTGCAAGTGATCACTCCATGGAGAAGACAAAAAGAACAGAAGGCTCTGAGTGGCACCTTTTTAATGAACACCAGAAGGAAAGGACCAGCAAGATCCCTCACACTGCCCCACATGAGGGATTTGTTAGGAACAAGAAGGAATATCCACCTGAAGAACTCGTAAGGGTTTGTAGAAGCTGGTGATAGAAATTAGATTTAGTTTGCTGTCTCCAGAAGAACATTTCGTTGAACAGAGCATCATGAAACATTAGTCAGAGATGATATTATAGATACCAGAAATGCATATAGTGCTGAAGAACCTAAATTCTTAACAGCAACTCAACCGAAGTTTCTTGGTAACAAACTAGAAAATTTCTCAGTCTGCACTAAACTTGAGACTGCCTAGGAGAGGGAGATTCATATTTTGGGTGTTTTATAACAACAGTCACATCAATTCTGAGAAAAATAAATTCTAATAAAATCAGTTCACAGATTACCCAGCTATCACAGGGACAACTGAAGGAGGGATCCTCTGGCTCATTTCTGGCTCATCATAAATGATCCTGTGTCTCATTTACAAAGCTCTTTGCAAACCCAGAGAACTGAATCACTCAGTGGGAATAGCCTCCAGCCACACAGAATTTCTGCTGAGAGCTACAAGTGAAGAAATCTGGACTAATCCTAAATGACTGGAAATTACAATATTAGAATTTTGCTGGCAATCAGCAATTGCCACTTAGCAGCACTAGAAGCTGACTTTATCTTAAAAAAGGGAAACCCATCACTAGTTGAAGTATTTGAGGTTATACAAAAACTTAAAAGTAGTGTCAACTCTTAAAGGAAATGTAAGTATGCCAGTTTTTATTCTTGAAGCCTGGTCTCTTCATGTTCTGCTATGTCCCATCTACACCAGTCTAGACCACAGAGTTCTCTTCTGCCAACTGGCAGCCAGAGGAAAATCCAACTGAAAAGATGATGGCTTATTTTCACACACAAATTATGCAGATTCAACTCAAGTCCCATCCCATGCTCACTACCCTCTCTAAATTGACATGTGTAGGTTTTTGAATTGAATTGGGGAAAAACTTTTCAAACTGCGTATTTTAGCAAATCTTGTTGTCTGTATAGAGATACAGATGAGGCCAAACAATCAAAAATAACAGTGCTGAATAATTTCATAATCCAGCTGCACTCAACTGAAGTACATTTTACTGCCTGCTCATCTCTTCAGTTGATTCAGAGAGAACAGTACATCAAAACACTTCTCCTGACATCAACCTGTGATGGAAATTTCATTTCTAGAGCGTGGATTGGTATAGACGGAAATAGCAGAAAGTTAAATTTGTCCTTGTCTGTGAAAACATTGGTTCTGCTAGTTCTCCTACACCAATCCATATGGCTCACCCTTTCAAGAAGGAAGCCATTCTGTGCAGCATCACTGCTGAAATGTCAGACAATGGTACTGTCCTGAGGGATGGTTTACAGCACACCTGCTACACTGCACCATCTTAGCCTCCTTCTCTAATATCTCATTAGGGATATTCTTGAAGCAGGAAGAGCTGGATAAACCAGGGCTGTGACAGCCATCTTCCTTCAAGTCTCCTCTGTCTCATCTGATTAATCAATCAATGTTTGAAGAGTGCTTTTAAAAACTCAAACCACACTAGAGAAGTGTTAATTCTTACTTATCTGCTGGCTGGAAGTGACTGCAGTCTGGATTGGCATAGTGTGAACTAGCAGAACCATCATTTACAGGTAAGAACAAATTTACCTTTCAGACTCATGACGAAGAGATCCACTTCACATCACTCCCAAACAAGGAAGAGCTGGTTCCTGGCTTTCTGCTCCGGGGCATGACCTGGGAGGGGTCTATCTGTGAGCACCAAGGGCCTTCTCTGCAAGGTAAGGTGCAGTCAGGAGGGGCCTGTTTGACAGGAGCACCTAAAGGCCAAGCATTCCCACATACCTGAACAAAGAGCTCACATGGCTTAAATAAGTGATTCCTAAAGGTTCTGGATGGCATCAACACTGCCATGATTCCACACATTCGATTAAATCAGGAAAATCCTGATGGTGATGCTACCAATTCCTGAGTTGTATGGAATGCTGAAACCTCGTGTGTGAGCAGAGCCCCAACAACAGGTAATGCCAGAGGAGAAAACGTGCAAAAGGGTTTAAACAAAAACCTTCAAAGCAGAGCACTGCCACCCAGTGTAGCATCCTGGAAATGCTCCCTTAAATCACTGGATATAGTTTAAAACCATAAGAAACCAAGAGAATGAAAATATTTTGGCTCAGAATAAAATTCAGCTAGAAGAAAGAACTTCAAGAAATGTGCCTCTCACTAGCATCAGGGTGGAAATAAATAACTGCTCTTAATTGTGCATAAAATTGTCCAGTAAGTAGTACTGAAAAACAACTCAAACCACTGTAATTTTCTTTCAGTTGTAGGAATGGTTTGAACTAATAAAAGCATCTATAGAAAAGAGTAAAAAGCATTTAGAGGAGAAAAAGTGGAATGCAGGTCAGCAATGAGCTCACTGTATGTGACTAAGCTATAACTCAATATTAAAAACATTAAATTGAGTTTTTCCTCCTTGCAGCAGCTACTGCTGTGTGCCTGATTAATGCAACTTGACAAAATAAAAAAAGAGGCTGCAAAGTGCACAAAAAGGAATTCTGGCATTGTCATGGGCTTCCTATAGGACATAAAGCAGTTCCCTACTTCAGTTTCCTGAATGCTGAAGTCATGGGCACAGCCACCCCACTGCTACTGAATTTCATTAGTGTTACTCAGCACTCAAGTCTGGAATAAAGGTAACACACAAAAAGTACATCAAAATACTTTGAAATTAATTCTTATCATAAAGAGAGAGAGAGAGAACTTGCCAAGGTTTAGATACTTTAATTCCAAAATGTAACTGTTTCAAAATGAAGAAAAAATAACTTCCCAGGAAAGAAACAAAACCAGAAAAACTGATATATGAAATCTACATCAGACCTGAGATACTGAAGTATGCCAGGTTATTAAAAAAATAATTAATAAGCCAAATCTCACATCTCATAATTCCCTTTTCTTTAATATTGATCCTAATGTTCCCTATCAAATATCCATACAGATACAACCAGTAAATTCAATATATTTTATTGAATAATGAATTCAAGGGTAGATATGTAATGATTTTACTGTCAATTCAAAACTTTGGTCTTGAACAGAGTAAGTTTTATATATTCCATCACACACATACAGGTGTATGAAATCCATAATATGAATGGTAAACAAACATCAACTAATTCAAACTTTTACAAATCAAAGCAATACAGTACACAGAAAACAGCAATAATCCTTCCAGAAAGGCAAAAAAAAATGTTTAATGATCAGTGGAGAGTGGGACAAAGAAGGATCTGACAAAAGAGCACTGATGTGTTTTTCAGATTCTGACTTGTTTAAATAATATTTTTCAAAGAAATGATTACAGTAAAGTTAAATGTAAATCATACCCTTATAACACTAACTCATATCCACCAAAGAAGTAAAATCTCCATGAAAACTGCAGGATTTGCATTTTTACTTGTATGGAAAAGAAAAAGGAGGACAAAAAAGAAATATCTTCCAAGCTATTTGGTAGCACTGTTGCCATTATGTGGTGAAAATGTTCGAGGTACAATGTGACCACGAGTGGGATTTGGTTCCCATTACTGGGGCACTGTGCAGTGAATGAATGAGGCAGTGAGAAAGGAAGATACAACTCCTTCAATAAAATGTAATGCTGGAGCATAATTTCCAAGTGACCTGACAATTGTAGCTGTCTCTAAGGGAGGAGGCCACCCATCCTGAGGAATCTGTAGACAGACTAGCACAGCCCATGTTATCAAATGATACTTTTTGATAGCACTTATGAAATGCCTTATTCCATGTACATGGCTGTGAAAGCACAGTGCAAACATGCTGACTCAATTTGATACAAATTCCCCAAGCTCTCCTAAGGCAAGGCTCTGCTCCGGGCAGAAGCTGAGGCCTCTGAGCATAAATGGTACTATTCACAAAGTGCCAACTGCCAGGAGCCCTCAACTCCCACTGGTTTATGAGCTGAGAGGGCTCAGCAGGAATTCCTGAGCTGGAGAGAAAATACATCTCTTCTCCCCCATGGACAACTTCCATGAAGCAAAATGTTTGTTTTGTTTACAACTTGCAGCACATAATTTCAAGCAAAACAAAAATTTTCTAATACAGAACACTTCAAAATAAAAAATATGCTGAGAAAACACCTTCTGTAAATGCTTTTACTTAAGAGACAGAAAGTATTGACAATATTTTAAACAATGTCTAATTACTGGAGCTTTACAAACACATTAAAGACAGATGGCACTAAATATTCTCCTCATCCCCTAATTTCTTCAGTCATTAAAGAATGTCTTTTTGTCTGAAACTTTTTAAACTCTGAAACAAGTAAAACTAACTTTTTAAATTTCAGCTTTCTAAACAGCCTTCATTTTCCCTCATACGAGACTACCTGGCAGCACGACAGAGAGAATCTGACTAAAAATTAAGAAAGAAACCCCCAAATCTAAACATGTAACAAAAAGATCAGTCCAACACCATGGAACAAGCCTGACTTAATCTAAAAAGCCTTTTGTAACTGTTTTCAGCACAGCTTGACTGGGTTGATTTGTTACTCTGAAGTACATGGGATGATTTTGTGACTTGAACATAAGAAAAGCAATTCTTGAGTATGTGAGAGCCTTCCTTTTTGTTTATGAGAATGTATAAATGATGAAAGTAACTAATGGTGTACAGAATGGTTTTAGAGGACAGAAATTATCTAAAAAGCAGTCATACTCAGTTATATTTCATAGGTCATGAAAAATATTTGGATATGAATGTTTCGGAAAAATGAATTCAAAAAATTCCACAGACTCACTCATACACACAGAGAAGGACAGCACAAACTGAGAAATACTCACGTGTTTAAAGCAGGTAACAGGAGCTGCTGTAAAGCTATTACTATTGATGTAGTTACCCCAGCTGAAACCTTCCACGGGGACAGCTGCTAAGAGAAAGTGCTTTTAGTTAGGAAGCTGCTAATGAAGCACAAATCTTTTGTATTTTTGTCTCATCTCCCTTTATATGCTGTTACCTGCTTTTGTCTTTGCCTGGTTTTGTAAAGTTGCTTGGTACTGGGCATATGCTGCTAATTTAGCCACTAAGGGCTGTTTTTGTAGAACTTTAGCCTTCTTTGTTGGAGGTTTACCCTAAAAAAAAACAAAAACAACCCAAGTAAATAACATTTCCAAACTCCCATCAGGAAATTTCCACAGGTCTGCAGCTATCTTTGGCCAATTTAAGCTAAAATTAGAAGTACAGAGAGACTAAATATCACACAACTACAAGTATTATAAAATGAATTAAAAAACCAGTAGTAAGGAGTGTCCAAAAGATGACTTTTGTACCACTATCCAAACTTGAACAGCATTACAGACTCACTGTTGTTTACCTGAAAAATAGATCTCTTAAAAGAAGGTAAAAAGGAAGAAATTTTAATTTAACTTATAGCAATGCAAGTTCTTGGCATTTGTTGCAACAAATTTGAGACAGGGTATAATGATATTTTTTGACATTTCTCTATCATTTCTTGAACACTACAAACATGCCTGGATGATTATTTGATTAATATTTTAAGTCAATGCACACGTACCTATTTTGCATCTCTGTAACAAAAACCCTCAAACACTAGAAACTGATCTTAAAACATGCAGCCACGTGTACAAATACCCGATTTGAGCACCACAGACGACAGAAAGGATGTAAAGAAAACGGTGTCTGTACCGCTACCTGAAGCCTGGCCAGAATGCTGGCCTTCTTGGAGTTGGAGGAGTAGCTTCTGGAGCAGGACACGCTGCAGAAGCGCTTGGTTTTAGAGTAAAAAGCATCCCGGACGCCAACCATCCCACACATCTCACATGTGGCTAATCAGAGGAGAGAAAAAAACCCCAAAATGTTAAGAGTGTAGTTAAAACCGCAGTAATAATTCAGAAGGAGGAGGACAGAGTGAAGGTCCTGGAGGTGGTACCATCAAAGAGCTTCTGAGGGTTTGACCCCAAAGGAGATTGCATAGGAAAAGGAGTTTAAAACACCACCACTAAAAACCAAGAACCTCGAGCTCACTGGTGAAACAGTGCCTCTTCCTGCTCCCTATTAATTTCACCCCTGGTGCAAGTGAATGACCCAGCTAAATCAGCTCAAACTGATTTTTGGCTTTTCATTGCTCCCAAGGAAGCATCTGCTTTGAATCTGGGCCTGCCGATCTTGATTTCCTCTAAATATTGAATACTTCCAACCTGAAATAAAACCAGATCTCCTGTTTGATTCATAAATAAGTATACCTCAAGTACCCCAGTCCACCAACGTTTTCTTCTGGCTAGAATCATGTTTCAGAGGTGGACAGCATCACCCACAGTGTATTCCATGATGAGTAAGATTCAGAGATCAACTAATGCCAGTGAGACAATACCCAAATTCTACTCAGAGAGAGCTCTGCACTCATCACTAGGATTTCACATAAAATATTTTTCCCTGATAACAAAAGAAATCTTCCCTCTTAGATTTATTTTCTAGTATCCTCCAGCTCATAGTTAGTGAGGAGGGAACAGGTATACACTAACAAGTTTTATCCAGTAACAGTAATGAAGTTTTCCTAGTATAGGAAGAAATACATTTAAACATATTGCATGTGTAACATAAATGGCAGAGAGAAGGTATGCCCTGACATAGACAGAACACACTGACATTGCCCTTAAAGCTCCAAGAATAAAACCAATGCACGAGAACACACACATGCATGTGCAGACACAACACATTTCACAGGAGGGCAGATGTTCCCATACTATTTCTTCCCTATCAGCAGGATTCAAATCCTCTCTTATTTCAGTTTAGCAGAACTCAAACAATTCCCCCTCCCAAAACCAGCCAACCCCAACCCTTCAGCTGCTTTGGTCCCTTTTTCAGTTAGGGCCAACATTTGGGATGGGACCTTCACAACCCAGCACAGGCTAAAACCCATCAATATCCAACTCCTTGCACTCACACAGCACACACTTACCCATGCCAGATTTGCCATCTGGATAAGTATAAACTTGCCCATTGTTCTTGATAATTGGGAGACTGGATGGCAAAGGAGCAACCTCCTCCTCACTTTCATCTGAGCTGGAGCTGCTGCTGGTGTCCTCACTACAACTATCATAACCGTCAAACATCCCGAACGAGTCTCGGCGTTTCCTTTCCACTCGGGAACTATGTTCTGTCTAAAAAGTAAAAATAACCAAACAACAAAAAAACCAAAGAATAGCAGAATGTTCTGAATGCAAAGATTTTAAAGTCAAGCTTAAAAAGTTTCACAGGTCAGTCTTCAAAAGCAGATAATTTAAGGCACTGCTATGAGCCGTGTATTGCCAATTACATGAGCATTGGTATAATCTTAACTGGCCAATTTTTGATGTTTTGATATACAGGAAGGAAAAAAAATATCTATCTCATGATCCACTGAGAATACACAGGAGCCATCCATACATTTAATTTCCTTGGTATCTTTAGAGTTCATTAAGCCTGATGTGCTGAACACTGACAGCCACACGGATCTTATATGCAAATGAGCACATTCCAGATGGCTGCAGCCAATTCCACTAAAATTCATTCATTTGAGAAAGCTGGGCAGAGAAAAGACAGTTCAATCAAGAGGGCACTTATACCACAGGAACAGGAATGAGAGGCTCTCTGCTCTCATTGGCTTGTGGGGTTATCCATAAATCACTCAGCTCCCCTATGAGTCCGTGCCTCCGTGTGAAGCAGGAACACCTCTCCAGCTCACAGGGCTGCTCTGAGGATTAATACATTAACCATTATGAAGAGCTCAGTTACTATGGCAATAGGGTCTGTACAAATGCTGAAAGAGAGAAAGGTGACTAATTTGCCACTGTCATATACAAAAAACTTGTTACATAATAGATTATCTATAACCAAAAAATCTGAAATGGGATAAAACCACACAATTTTGAAGAAGGCATGACAGTTAAGCAATTTCCAGCAAAGACATTAAAGAAGCCAGAGGTGAACTGATTTACTTTTTCTGAGGCACATCCAGTACATGCATTTTGATACAGTGATGATTTTTGTTTTATTAAGAACTTACACAGCTCTATTGAATCAAGGCTACTCCTATGTGAGCTGACCTCATTAACCTAAAAAAATATTTTATGTTTCATATTGTTTCCATAATCTTAAACAGTAGCTACTAAGTCTGAGAGGGAAATAAAAAATAAAGAGAAAGCAAAGAAATTCTACAATAAAAGCACAAGCTAGGGGAATGAAGTACAGACAAGAAAATAGAAGAAAAATTAAGAAAGCCTTTGGCTCAATTTCCTTTTCCAAGTGCTAATTTTATTTAAGTAAGTGTAGACAGAAGAGTAATGTGATTGGGCTTTTTCTTCTTAAATTGCATTTGGATTCATAGCTTCAAGATTTCATCACAATTCTCCAAATCTCTTTCCTAGTGTGTATGCCTAAACATCTTTATTGTTAGATGGCATTCAAGCCTTTTTCTGCCATGCTATCCCTTTATTATATTATATCCTCCTTTGCAATCTAAATAAATCCTATTATGGAAGAATTTCCTAATAGGTACAAGGGAAAACTGATTTCCACACTGACCCAATCCTAGCATGCAAGTATTAAAAAAAAAATATTCCCCAAAAACCAGTAAGCACAAAAGGTTATGCAATAAGGCAAACACTTTTAACACACTTACAGTAGTTCTGAAACAAAACAACAAAAAAAGTCAGGGTAATGTTAATTATGAATATACTCCTCAGCCAAAAAAAAAAAAAAAATTAAAATTGTATTAAACCAAATCAAAGTTAGGATAGGGCATAACCTGACAACTTCCTCAAGGCACTGAAACCAGCAATCAGGGTGATTGTTAGAGAAAACACTGAGCCATGGCAGACAAAGCCCAGCCCTGACCCGTGCTGGCAGCAGTGTCACCTATCCTGGGTCACCTGTCCCATCTGCCACCAACATGCATGACCAGAGACTTGTTTGTGTGTGCACATGTGTGCAGCTTAAGGCAGGAGCTGAGCACAACGTTGCCATGGATACAGTGTCCTGCCAACACTGCCAGGAATTTTCAGAGCAGAAGATGAAAACTAGTCATCTTCCTCAAGATTTCAGCAGCTCCTTAATATCTCACAGCATTCAAGTTCTCATGCCCTCATCCTCTCTCAAGATAGAAAGTGTGATTCCATATGAACCATGCCCTCAGCACTACCAGAGCACTATGATGCTTACAAGGTTTTATGGACAGATACTCAGTGTTCCAGAGCCCAGGGAGGGATCTCCCTCTTTCATGCCCTCATCCTCTCTATGTCAGCTGGTCTGACTGCACTAAGAGATTAGGGCTCATGCCATAGCAAGGTGTGATTCTGTGGCTGCAGCACCAGGCAGGCTCAGGACATCCCCTTCCCACTCCAGACTGCAGAACCCTGCACCCACAGGGAGCCAGCTTTGCTCAGTGACACCTCACTGCTGGCTGAGGTCTGAAATGCTGTTACTGCTCAGAAGGAATGGAAGTGCAGCCCATTCCCAGTCCCTCCACCTCCCCATGCCAGGGAAGGTGGAAGAAGAACCAGGAACCTGGGGGCAAGGGGAAGGACCAGAAGCTGAAGCACAGGGCAAGGTAACAACAGTGCACCTGGCTCCTTTTGCTGTGCTTTTGCATCACTTCCATTTAGAACCTCAACATCCCTGCTAAGCTCTCTTTGCCAAAATATCCACAGATGGGAAGAAAAACAGTTTCTCTTTGTAAATGGAAAGTTGGATGCTCAATTAGGAAAAATCATTTTTCAGCATTATAGAATTCCAAAAGTAGCAATCATCAAGGTTTTGAGTTTAGCTACACTGTCAAAACAAATCTCATGTATCACCTTTATATTTACTTAATATTCAGACAAATTGTTCCAATTCAAAATTATTGAACATCAAATCTGCAAATCAAAGCAGCTTTGTTTACCTTTTTAAAATAATACTGTAGTTTTTATAAAACATTTGTGTTCTAGCTTTTGCCAGAAGATGACCACATTTGCCAAATAATTTATGCAGGACATTCTTAATGTTAATTTGTAGCTATTACCTGGGCTGCAATTGGGGAAACTACTCAAAAATGTTTTGTGAGATTTCAAAAAGGCAGAGCTTGCAGGAAAGAAAAAACCAAAATACCCTGTACACAAAAGTAGGGGAAAGTTAGGGAAGATGAATAGCTATGCTGGAATTTTGTTAGAGCAGATCAGAACACTTCTATTTTGATAATAAACACCACAGAGGTTTTTTAACCCATGTTGAAACTTTCTGATCTGTAGAAATCAGTGAACATGAGGAAGCCTCACTAACCCTTCCTGCAGAATTTGGATTAACAAAAGAAAAGGAGCTCTAACATCCGGAAGTGAAAACAGTTGGAGCATTGCTCTGAATTCAAAGGTCAAAACCACTTCTTACAAGAAGGACAATGTATACCTCAAACAGAACTATAAACAAGATAAAGCAGTGGCTTTGGTACAGCAGCAGCCTGCAGTGCCTGCTGAGTTCTTGCTAACTGGTTCCACTTTTTTCTTTTGAAAAATAAATACAAAATTTTGCAATTTCTGATTTTTCCAGGGCCTCAGTCTCCTTCCAGAAGCTCTCAACCATCTCATCAACAGTTCCTGAAGTGCTGGTGGCCTCTAATACACTACAGTGAGCTTCATCAGAGATACCAGGAAATTGGAACCATCTACCTTATGCACACATTCTCTGTCCCTTTGTTGGTATCCCTCCTATCTTTGGAAGGGGCAAAAAGAGAACCCAGGAAAGGACAAGTCAAAGTCTCATCTCATCCCTGGTGAGGTGATGGAAGAAGCAATATTGGAAGTCATTTCCAGGCATGTGAAGGACAAGCAATTCTTGACAAGTCCCTTAAGGACACAACACCTTGTCTGTCTGAAGCAGCATCTCCCCACAGCAGCTGCAGGGCCTCGGATTCAAAAACAGGGGTGCAAAAAAACCCCAAACAACCCTGAAATCAACATCAAACCAGTTTCCTACTCTTCAAAGCTGGACTTAGCACTAAAAATCATGCTGAGGAGATTGTCTTTTCCTCAAAATACAACCCATCAGTGTTCAGCTTCTAACAAAGCAGGGAACAGCCTCCTGTCTATCCACAGAAACTGCTTGGAGCAGGAGCATGGCTTGCTATAAAACAGAACCTTGCAGCTGGTTAATGCCAAAAGAGCAGCAGCTTGAGTAACTACTCCACTAACAGAGTCTATCTGTACATTAAGCAGAAGTAATGCACAAACAAAGGAACAAGACAAACTTTCAGGCACTCTGGCTAAGGTTTATTTTCCTAATAAGATTACAGGTTCCTCAACAGAGGTTTTCAGTCAGAGCACTGTGAAATGTAGCGTGAGCAGCACAGGCAAATCACCCTGCACTATTTGCTCGGGGGGTTTCTTGCATACTTTTCTTTATTGAAAAGATGGGTGGAGAAAGGAACTCTTAAGAACTGCTTTCTTATTCTGCCCAACTTCCCATTTTCCTGTTCTTCCCCTCCTCCCTGTGAATACTTGACAAGAGAGTATTTTTAAGAAATACTCTTAATTAAGCATTACATAAGGCAAATGGTATGAAAAAGAATCTAGTTAAGGAAACTGGTTTCCCTGAGAGCAGGAAGGCAACTCTAAACAAGTAAGAAAATTATCAGTTTCTCACTCTAAACATACATTTATACATATATATATATACACACACACATTGAATTTGATCAACACATTATAGCATACATTCTTAGAGTGCAGTAACTACTCTTATAACACAAAAAAGTGAGCAATCCATGGCAAAACCCCCAAACATTTCATGTTATTTAGACACCAAACATTTACTCAGGAAATAGCTTTAGTGCCTTGATAAAGATTATGCTTAAGCACTGGCAAAATTTATGCAAAAGAGTTCTGAAGGTAAAAACTTGCAAGAAAAACACCTCATGATTATGTAAGCAAACCTCTTGTCCCAGCTAAGTGCATCTGGCCACAGAGGATGGTCCAAAAGAGCCACAGAAAGGTTTCAAAGCACTCCAAATGCTTGTTGTTATTTTGAGTTTGATCTGGGGCTTGAATTCAGAATGGCAGCAGTTGGGAGCTCAGAGTACAAGAGCTGCAGCTCAGCAGAGGTACAGCAGCACTTGAACAGAGGCATCACTTCCTCCATGGAGCCCCAAGCCCCCAAGGGGACAGAACTACAGACAGATGGGATCTGAGGCCAAGGTCAACAACGAGGTCACCACAACCCCCAAGCCAAGGGGCTGCTCTAAGACAGACTTACTTTAATCACATTTCCTTAATGGATCCAAGGGTACTTCCAAGTTAGACTTTAATTTGATGCACAGGTTTTGTTTTCAGAAGTTCAGTGATGCTTTATGCTACAAACTTAATTTCAGCTCTGGATGTTAAGGAAACGCTAAAATAGAACTAATTTATTACAACTCTTCTGAATGCAAGTTGGCCAAAATATTTACAGTAGAATAGCAGCTTGTCCCTGTGGAACTGAAGACTAATTGTGCCTCAGAACATAACCAAAAAAGAAAATTCAAACATGGTACCAATTTAAAGAAAACACACTTTCAGCTTTCATGAAAAACAAACAAACAAAAACCCCCAAAGCTAAACATCTTGGGATTCTTGGAAATCAGAACCAACCAAACTTACTTTTTTTATACAAGCAACTCACCTCTATCTGGAAATGTGCCTTCCACTCTTATTATAAGTAAAATCTCTGCTGGAAAATTACAGAAATGTTTTTTCCTGTCTCTTCATTTGCTATGTATGACAGCATTTTGTTTGAAGCCAGTTTCTGCTGTTTGCCAATGGTTTTGTCCATAGCCTCTTCCCCAGGGGGTTTCACACAAGAGGGGAGACTCTTTCATAAAAAAATATATCACATTAGCAGGAAATTTTGGAGGGGGATGTGATGATTAATATGTGAAATATCTGAGTTTTGATAAAACTAGAAAATCTGTTACAAACTCCATTACGTTTCTACAAAGCCCTTACAGGAATATCTGGAAGAGGCAAATATTTCACTTTAAACACCGTGTTACCATTAAAACAAGCAAACAAAAAACCCAAGTAAAATAACAAATTTAAATGTAAAGAACCCCAAAACCACCACCAACCCCAAACCAAAGTCTCCAACACCTGAGTTCATACCACGTGCTCAGAGCCAGGTTCAACAAACGATCCCACACACCCAGAGTGCACCAACTTACCTGAGAAATGCAGGAATGCAGTAGTGCTTTGCAGAAGATATGAAAAGCCTTGCAAAATTAAATCAAATTTTAGAAGGTAAGAGAAATGAAAGCCAATGAGAGGGAACTTTTGTGCATGCTGCCACTGCTGCCAGAGGCACCTCGGTCTTTAGGGAACAATGAAGAGAATTCTGACTTCCAGTTTGCAATGTTCCTGCACAAGCCCACATGTTCTGAGGAACAACACCTCAACTACTCCTGGGAGACAGCACCCCTCTGCATGGTTTCCTATAGCCTACATTACACACTTCCTCCAAATGCTGCCTGGGCTGAAGGAGTGGATAAAGACAACTGACCTGCCAAGTTTTATTGTCTTCTTAAGGGAATGTATTATTTTAGTTCTCATTAAAGGCTCCAGGTTAGACTCTCATAGACTTATTCCATTTAAGTCAAAATCAAGCTGCTGAATACAATAAATAGGCAAATGCAGGTCCTCAAACCTGCAATATAATTATAATTTAAAATACAAGAGATTACCCTGCAGCTTTCAGTTTTGACTAGATTTAGATTTAAAAAATCACAACAGTTGCCAGCCACATTTTAAATTAAACTGCCCTTTCACACACAGAGTTTTTTTACCATAATCAGCATACGCTTTGTAGTAGGACTTCTAATTTTCAAAGCCACACCGGGCAGAAACTGCTACACTTTCAAACATTTCCAGCAACAGCCTGAAAGTGAAACTGGTTTCACGAGTTTACTACTCCTTACAAAGAGAACAAAGTCACAATATCAGAAGTCATAAAAATTGCACGGGGAGGGAGGAAGCGGCCGCAAAGAACCCAAAACTTTTGAAGCGCTGATATTAAAGAAAACTCTCCAGCACTTAACACGAGCACGCTGGAAAACTGAGCTTCAAAGGCTGGGACTCCGGGAGGAAGTTGCTGAAACGCGGCACTAGAGCGGAGCAGGGGGAGAAGCGCATCCGAGCAAGAGCTAAAACTTTTCCCCGAAGCAGCAGGGAAGAGGGGGAAGGACAAAACCCGACCCCGCACGGCCGGGCCGCAACAAAGGCTGCGGCCGTGCCGCCCCCACGTGTCCCGGGCGGACCCTCCCGCGGCTCCCCGGGACCCTCCGCGGGCGGCGGCGCCG
>VXBQ01016225.1:203-13722 GCA_013400175.1 Phainopepla nitens
GGTGGTGAGACCCTGGCACAGGTTGCCCAAAGAAGCTGTGGATGTCCCATCCCTGGAAGTGTCCAAGGCAAGGCTGGATGGGGCTTAGAGCAACCTGGTCTGTGACTGGTGTTCCCACCCACAGCAGCGGGGCTGGAACTGGGTGATCTTTCAGGTCCCTTCCAACTGAGGCCATTCTATAATTTTATATTTCTATGTTCAGATACTCTCACAGTCACAAGTAACAGTTCTTAGGTGTAAGCGGATTCAAACTGGAGTCAAAACAGCACTTAGTGGATCTAGTATGATAAATTTTGAGTAGCTTTGGAAAGTAGGTTACTAGACCTGGGCCAAACATCAAACTGTGATAGCACTACAGTGAAAAGACATGCCTATCAAACATAATCTGCTGCAATAATTTTCCATAAAGAAAGTTGTAGACTTGGGTAAATATATAAGAGGGAAACATACAAGGTAAAGGAGTAGATTTACACATACGAATTTGCATATTCAGTATGTGCATGTGGATATTTATTTTCGGTAAAAAAAACCATAGGTCTATTTTATATTTACAATGGTCACCATCTTTTTTTCCTATATTTCAGATACTAATGATTTTAATGCAAAACTGAACAACTTAATGGGCTGGAGATGTTTAGTAAAATCACTTTAATTGCAACCTTCACTATGTCCTCTGTAGACACTGAAGACTCTGTATAAAACCAGTAACATTTCACAGAAAATAATGATGCAAATTCTTACATCTAGGCTGTTTGCAAGACACTTGAAAAATATTTTTCTGCATATTTTGGAAAAAATAAAACAAAGAATTTTGTTGATGGAGGTAAGAAAGGTGAAGTGAAACCTCCAAGAATTGATAGAGGCCTTCCAGTTTATAGGTCAACCTACCTTAGCCTGTTTCAAATCACAGGAAAAAAATCCATCCACTTTGATTTTTCTTCCAAAGCATTGCCTTTCCACCCATTATTATTGGGAGAAAAGCATGGAGATACTCTGTTAATTTAACACTATTAAGATAGTATTAGCAATTTATTGATCCATAAACTGAGCATTATTTATTCAGCAGAGTACAGATTATATTTACTATTCAAATAAGAATGGATTGTATAATAGGCTCTTATGTATGTGTTTAATTTCCAGCTTCTCATTTCTTGCTAGCACTGGGCAGTCCAGTTAGATATGTAAGGGCTTGGAGGCAGGTAAGAAACAATTAGTATCTATTGATGACTGAAATGTTGATAGACAATCTTGGATGATAGGCAACATAGATAATTCGAAAGTGCCCATACAAAATAAAAAAAAGTTGAAAAACTGGAGGAAAAAAAAAAAGGAATTGTTGGAGGTGGAAAATCACATATTTAAAGAAAATTGTTCAGAGTGTGGTCATGTTGTTTTAATTTCACTTCAGGGGGATTTCATATGATAAATTACTATGTGATTATTTAAAGAAATTAGGTTTTTCTAATATGTTTTCTAATTTTCTAATATGTTTTCTAATTTTTTTCTATATGTTTTTTCTAACAATTTTAACAATATATTTAAAGAAAAATGTGATGAGGGTTCAGTGATAGCCTAAGAAACAATTCCTTTTCACATTTAGATTCTTTTGTCACATAATGTGAACATTTGGAATAGAACTCATGGCTCCTTTAAGCATTGAAAATGGCTCTCATGGATTTTTTTAATGTAATATGGAAAGTAAGAAAGGAAACTTTCTAAGAGTATCCTTGATCAAGATTAAAAAAATTCACTTGCTGTTAAAAAATTCAGCAGTCATATTTGTATAAATATGTCTGAAACACTCCATTGGTTTTGAATGTGTCAGCCCTGAAATGAAGCTAATACTTCTTAAAGATCTTCCAGCTCAATGCTAATTCCTGTCTCTAAGCTCTCGCTGTTGAAGGCATTAACTTCAATCAGAGACCAAAACGTCCTTCTGTCTAGAGCCCTGTACTATTAAAAATGCATTTCTTCCGAAAATAGGACATTTAGTACCACATAAAGAAATGGTCAGATATGTTTGATAACTTCATCTTGTGACACGGAATTTGATCTCTTACAGGAGGATTCTCTCTGTAATTTTTTCTGAATGAACTGCTATGAGCCCTAAAGCTGGTCAGTGTTCTGTTTATACAGAAGAGGTGTCTCACATGTCAGTTCATCCGATGAACCTGGAGCTTCAGCACCAAAGAACCAAATTTCCCTTTCCTTATGAGGTTCTTTTGTGAAAGAGATGACTGAATTTTAATGCTTACTATTTATATGTCAACTAAATGCATAATTTTTTTTTCACTTTAGCACTAAGAAAGTGCATTAGAAAGCAACTAGGCCAATTTTGAGAAAGGAAAACATAGTTACTCTGTAATTTCTTTTGAAACATTAAAGCAACCAAGAAGTAGTCCCAGCTTTTTGCTGGGGAAACTGCTGCAGAGTGTTCCTTCAGCAGGCATTTTTTCACTTGGCATGATCATTAAGTAATCAACTTAAATATATGAACCAAGGATTTTTTATGTTTTTTGCAGGTTAATATGAGTTATCTAGAAAGAGTATTTCTGGTGAAGTATTTATTAATAACAAGGCAAGGAATTCACATTATATTTGGCTCACAAATTTAAGTAACTCTCCAATACTGAGCAGTGGTGGTGATCAATGCATATAATCTAAATTTTTTTCTGATTCTTTCTATTGTCCAGTATAAAAAAACAAAAAAACAAAAAACAACAAATCGTCTATTACATTTAGACTACTTTGTTTTGCTGAACAAAAAATTTTGTTACATCTAATCACAGTTGAAAATTTATGAGTGCTTGGTTTTGTAAATAATTCAGTACCAGATTTACCATCTGAATGACTCTTAGAAATGATAGACTGTTTTCACAGTCTTGCATGTCATCATAAATTACTCTAACAAAATAAGTCAATATTCTATAATGGCACAATAAGAGAAATGTGATTGGGAAAACAGCATTTTATTTTATTGAAAATATAGGGTATGTCCTGAACATGATATATTCTCTTTTATTTCTCAGATATCAACAGTACATTTGCTCAAGGAGTAAGATGGAAGTGCTCATGATACAGTTATGCTTATGAAATCTTTTGAATATAAGCATTGTGTTATGTGTAACAAAGAGATGAAAGATTGTTTTGTTTTGTTTTGTTTTGTTTATTAATTCAGAAGTGATGGTACTAAAAACTTATAAAACTCTGCGTGAAAAAGACTTTTTAGCATCATATTTTCATTGATCTAAATCTTCATTGAGGAATTAATGCAACTTTGCTGTCTAGAATAAAATCAGGAAGACTTCTCTGCAGCTGAGGTTAAGCAAAGGTTGTGATATTACAAATTAGAACTAAATTGGAGATTGATATTGAGAAACTGGAACCTTGTTAGCTATACTAATAATGAATCAAATCTCTGAGACAAAGGGTCCCCAAAGGTGAGATAACTGGAGTTTGAATACAAATGGCTGTATTATTATTAACACATCCATTCATGGAGGCAGGTTTGTAATACATATTTGAAACTGGGCTCTCAGGGAGATTAAGCAAAGTCTATGTAGATAAAGTGTACAGGGAGGCTGAGATATATTTCTTTGATTATAACTACTTTAATAAAATGACCTGACAGAAATATATTTCTTCATGAAAAAATTCATATGAAAAGAAGATGGTTAAAGTTTCAAAGTCAAAAGCTGAAAAACTAGGAAGAGCATGAAAATAGCATCACACTAATGTATTTGCGCAATGGAGCAGTTTCTTGTTATGTTAAATACTGCTGTTGGACCCATGAATTTTTCTGTGCAAATGGTGTGTCATGTCACTCAATGGTCAACTATTCAACTTTTTATCCACAAGTGATGCAAAACTACATGTTCTTCAGATTTTGCTTTGTAGACACAATTTTTACTTCGCTCTTTTCTACTGTGCTAATTATTAAATTAACAGATGACTTCACAAATATGTTTATGCACTTTGGGTTATATTTCTTCTGGAAGATTTTTCCATTTATGAATGAGGAGCAGAGACACAGAGACATTAAGAAAAATGTTATCTTCTCATTTTAGAGCATTTGAAAAGAGTAAAAGGGTTGTTGGTTTTGTTCGATTGTTGGTTTGTTTGTTTTTCCTTCCCTTAGTATTGCCATCTTCAGTGCTATCCAAGTCTCCAGGTATTTAACACACAGTTCCCAGTGACTTGCAATTCTCGCAGATATGAAAATTTTTGAGGAAAAGCATTGTGATATGTGTACTTGTTCTGTATTCCAGAGGAGAGTGCTCAGGTAATCACAGAAGAAGGGTACATGTGTTTCCTGGACATCCCCCACCCCCCATTTTTGTTTTCACTACATCTTGGAGTTTGTTTTTTAAATAACTTTCTCCAATTTTATCCTCTCTATCTGTTTCCTTCCTGGATCATTTCCAAAGCTAATTAATGGATCTAAGTTTCCTGTTTGGGGCATTTTCAGCTCTTTTCTAAATTCTTGTTTGATCATCAGTTAAGTGTGGCTTCTGGTGTTCCACTTTTCATTCACATATCTAGTGGGTTCTATAGCAACTTCTGTATGAATCAATACAATAAATGTCTTCAAAACAGTAAGATGAAATGGTTGTCTCAAGTGCAAAACTACACCTCGAACATTTGACCTTCAACTCTTAAGTTAATGTTTGTGACTATTGTTGTTGTATAATAACTAAGTCCTATTCCACAAAAAATTTTCTTCTGTCCCTGCTTTTTTCAGGCTTTGCCTGTGGGTTTAACTGCATAAAAAGACAATCAGCCCTTGGGCACAGGGAAACATATAGGTGTAAACTTTTACCCACCAGAGCAGTATCTTAGCAGGTACTTTATCGCACCCACAGTTCACGTATAAACTTTGGCAATTACAAAGGGACACTTAAAATCCCTCTCAAGCTCCTTATTTCAGTCACATGAAAATGCACTTCTCTAAAGAAAAGAATACAATTTCACTGGGTGAGAGAAAGAATAGAATATGAAGTTGTAGGATGCTTTTTCCCCAGGGGAGATAATCTTGTACTATCCCACCTGTTGGAGCCTGCCTGGAGCAGAAATATTAACATCTTTTCTGCCTCCTTTAAAATAATTTGCTGACCCTTTGCTCAAATTTATGTGAAGTTTTCATGGACTGTTAAGAACTTCTGTGTGTATACACTGACCTATGTACTGTCCTACAAGTATAATAGGCTTAATCTTCAGTTTTGTCACGATAAAGCAGATCTTTTGGAATAGATTTTCAATAGGAGTAATGTGACATGATATCAATGCTTTGTGATAGAAAATAGTACCTGCCTGTGACAGGAGGAGACTGAATTCAGTGACTGCAAATTCTGTGTCAATCTGTGCTTTTCTAACCAGAATGCTTTGTATATATTTCCTAGAGGAAGGACTTCAAAGAAGAGGGTCTGACAGCATCTTCTTTTTAGGACTTGAATTGGAAAAATGGACAGAATAGAACACAGAGAAGGGCTGAATTGATCTGGATATGGTATGTCGGGGTTTTCAATGCTAAGCAGTCTTTTATCTGTAGAAGAGTTTTGTTTCTCATTTTTTTGTCTTTCATGTATATAGTGGCTCTGTCTGGGATGAAGATGCGAAGTTAGATTTCTTCATGGTAGGTTGTATGGTGCTGTGCTTTGCATTTGTGGCTGAAGCAGTGTTGATAGTATGCCAGTATTTGGCTGCTGCTGGAGAGTTTAATGTCAAGGCTTTCTTTCCTCTTTTCAGCCCAAACAGGAACAGGCTGGATGTGAGAAGTGGCTGAGACAGGACACAGTCAGGATACAAGCTGATCAAAGGGGCCTTCCATACCATTTTGCATCGTGCCCAAGCAATAAAAGTGAATAAAATGGGCCACTGGTGGTTGTGGTGTTTGTCTTCCTATTTTGTGTGCTGAGGTGCTGCTCTTCTGGAAGTGGATGAACATCTGCTTCTCAATGGACATTAGTGAATTAATTTCTCTATTTGCTCCACTTGCATGCATGGCTTTTATCCTTATCAACTGTCTTTATTTTGACTGATGTGTTTTTTTGTTTTCTTTCTATTTTTCCCCCATCCCCTGGGGAAAGGGAAGGGGACATGAATGAAAGGAAGAATGATTGGCTACCATCTGGACTCAATCCACCGCAATATTTAAGATAGAACTTTGGTAAAATTTAGGCACCATAATAATTTTTGATATGGTTTTGAAGATGAAGTCTTCAATTATAGTGTCAGATTTTCACTTTTTTGTCATTTAGGTAGAAAAATTTAATCAGGTAGGTTAGATCTCTGGATTTCATTCAAGATTAGATCTGTAAATTGAAAACTTTATTTTTGAGTTTCACATTGCCTGAAGTGAATCTTGCCATAGCCACAGGTTGAAGACCAACAATTCTCAACTTACTTGTGAACATTTTGTAAAATGGACAGAGTGACAATGAGTGACAATGAGATCATATGATGGCATAAATATAAAATCTCAACAAGTGGGAGGGAGCAAGTATTTCACTGGAGAGAAAAATAATTTATACATGCTTGAAGCAAAAGGTGATATGTGTCTGTGAGCATGTGTATTTTAACAAAGGCTCTGTCTTTACAGGCTGTGTAGGCAATCTCTCTTCAAATCCTTGTGGAACTGTTTAATCACAAAACCAACCTTATTACCATATGTTCTCAACTTACTTGACCTAGATATTCTAAATAACTGAATACTTTAATAGATTTAAAATAGTTTCATATTATGTTATTGTTTTCTTAACCAAGGGTACTTATGTCTCAAGAGGTCAAGCTTTGCTCTGAATGGCAGTTTCAAAATATTTCTCCCAATAATGCATGTTATTGAAGTATGACTTTCAGTATACTGTATTTAATTTTTTAATGATTTAAACTGTCAATGCTGTGATACAAGTAAACTGACTAAATAAAATTGACAATATTCTGCTTTATTTATCATTATTTAAAACATGCATCCGTTAACTCTTCCTGCAAAGATTCATTTATTTTTTTAGGTATGCTTTATCAAACAATCTGTGACGTTTGCAGGAATTTTCATCTTACTATCTATCTACATTATTTTCATTGTTTTTACTTAGAAAATATGTTTTTAGTTGGTGTGGCATTCTCAGATTCTGAGTGGCATGGCTGGCCTTATGCAATCTGGAACATGAGTTGCATTGTCATTCACTCATTAGAACTACCAGAAAAAGTTTTGTATGCAAGTTGCGCAGTGACTCCTAGATCTACTCAGAACAGATATGTTATTCATGGGATTGTATAGCTTTGTTCTTTCTTGGGTATTTTGCTCTATTTTGGTGTGAGAGTGAGGAGATCTGCAGGGGTAATAGATATGCTATGTTGGGATTTTTGTTTGTTTTGTTTAGTTTTTCTTTGCTTCTCCACTTCCCTTTTGATTTCCCCAGATCAGAAGCAAGGAATTAACTTATCTTTTCACAGTTTACCAGTGTAGTTTACAGGTGACTAGAGTATGCTAATGAATAGGGATCGTTTTACATGCTTCCAACTCTCACAAGCCCATGAATCTGCTACTGCAGACACACAAGACACATCAAACTACAAACTTTGCTCTCTTTGTATGTGGTTGGAAAAATATCAGAGGAATTCACCTTGCATTTTATATATCCTTTTATTAAATGATTTTCTTTGGATGGAAGGAAATACTTGTTTGTCTTCAAATACCTGATTGCTACATGCATTATCTAATACAGTTTACCTGTTTTTCTGATATCAACATGCACAACTTTTTCAGCAAAATACTACTATAGGTATTATAGTATTCTAGAAGGAAAATTATTTGCATCGTGCCTTATTTTTAGAGTAAAAACAGTTGAGGAAAAACCTAAAAATAGGTTTCAATATTTATTTCTTTCTCTATAAAAACAGCTTCACATACCTAAAGTGGTTTACTGTAAATGTGTTTTCTCTCTATCTGCATGTATAAGAGAGAAATGTTAACTCAGACAAAATTTGTATAATTTTTAATTATGAATCAGATATAGGAAGATAATTTTGGTTTTATATTAAGCTTCTATATGAAGTCTATTACCAAATAAATCTAAAAACATACACAAAAACTTTGACGTCCACTGCTACAGGTTTTTTAAGGTGTTCTAGCAATTTATGCTCCAAGTGTACTTGAAAACAGTCCAGTCATACATTTACATTGGGAAATTACAGTGACATGAAGGTTATAGGTTGATTCAAAATTGCATAGTCTGAAATCGTTCCTTTTCCAAATGAAGTATGACTCAGCTTTCAAGTCCAGTAATTTATTACAAGTTTGTATCTGGCTGAGACCACAGGTCAGATCTAAAATGTGGTAGGCAAAAATGGGCACAAAAAAGCTAGGTCTGCATTTTCACTAGTGCATGGAAAATGTACCCAGGATGAACTCAGCATCAAAAATTCTAATTATTGTCAAACTTATCTCAGTCACTTTGCTGAGACTGTCAAAGATGCAGGAAACCTGGCATATTTGTTAAAAAAATGAAGGCTGTTTCACTGGGGATAAGCATAAATGAGACTGGATTTGTGTATAAAGCAGCCGTAGCTGAGGAATGCCATTAGAGTGGAATTGGTTCTAAATGGATTATGCATTTTTTTATTATTTTCTATTTGTTAGCTATATTAGGTGATTAATATATGGAAAATACACAACAAAATGACTTCTGTATCTGTTCTGTGCAATCTTCTGTTATCCTTTTTTACTGCCTTTGACTTAATCCCAATGCTTCTTGGCAGCAGTGGACATATTCCAGGAGGAAATACCAGATGATCTACTTGTATTCCCTGGGTCGTGACTATAGATAAGATTTCATGAGAGAATTCAATTAATGAATTTTAGTACAAGTTTTTCCTTCCACTTTCTTATTCTGGGAAACCTTTTGATCTTGTTTTTTGTTTCTGGAATAATTTTGTTCAAATTTTCTTCACTGTTTTGAAGAACTGTGCAACAGGAAGTTCATAGTTTTAAATTCACCATTTTGATTGGACAGTCATTAGTATCTACATGTTCCTGAATCAAGAAATGTAAGTTGCAGTCTGGTATCAAATTATTTATGAGATGCTTTAAAATCAAATGCTGAAACACACAAAATGCTTTGCATCTGTTAAGTTGTTTGAGCTATTTCTGTAGCTGGCACCCATTGGAATATAATTCTGTTCCCCATTTTAGTTGTGAGGGAGTTAGAATCTAATTGTAGAGGGGAGCATATCATTAGTCTTGAGCATCTGCCAGACATTAAGTTCTTTAGTGGCCAACATTCTTACAGAGTCTTTGAGTTCACTAATGATTTGATATCATTTGACTGCAGAAACCTGCAAATAAAAATATTTGGAAACATTAAAGTTTGTTTCATGTTAACAAAACATTCTGAGTGAAATATGGACAAATAGGCATCAAGGCAAAGAGGTCTCTCTGTTTACTTTTTAAATTCTCTATTTCTTTCATATATTACAAGCAAATGCATTTCTGTATGTTATGTGTGTATATATGTATCTTGTATACTATTCATGTTAATTCTGTTGGGGGAGACACCATATGGAAAACTAGTTGATGCATTTTCGTCTTTAAATTATATCAACATGATACATTTCCTGGTGTCATAGAAGACATGATATCCCAGATGGAGCTGCACAAAATTTATATTGAAAACTCAGCTACTGACACTTTTAGAAAAAGAACATGCATCAAATCTCCATTTGATAGAGGGTTTGTTGACTTCAGAGGAGGAACTTCCAAACAACAAAAATCTGAAACATCGTCTGTGTCATAAAGTTCTTACGGACTGATTTCGGACTGTATACAGATGCATACTCTGTACAGTTCTCCTATAAACAACAGTCAAAAAGAAAGAAATATTAAATGTGAAATGACTCATGTAATAGGACAAGCTCAAGATATTGCTTCTTGTGTTATATTTCATTTTGGGCTATGATAGATTACCCAAAAGGTCAAGGAATATATCTAGTGTTTTCAGAAAAATGGAAACTAATCTTTCAAAAAGCAATTCTAATTTGGCATGATGTAATTAAGTTGTAGTAACTTAAAGGTAATACTTTGCTTACTTTGAGGGAAAAATATATTTTATCATGAAGTATCCATTATCTGCACAAATCAATGAAATTACTGTGCTCAGATATTCTGGTGTCAATTTAACTATTTCTAATAATTTAAAAACGTATCTTTTTAAAAGAAGTGTGAAAATTGTGGTTCCTCTTTCACTTTCAGGTTGCCTTGCATTATACTTCTCTCTTACAGTGGTTTGTAAAATCACAGAACTATTGAAAAGTTTGTGCTGAAATGGATATTTCCCAAAGATCCAACACCCCCCTCCCCCCCAGCCCCTTCCACGGACAAGGAGGCTAGGAGACTTCCTCTAGACTAGGTTGTGCAATGCCCCATCTGACCTGGTCTTGAAGACTTGGGTCTGCCACAACCTCTTTGGGCAATATGTTACATGCCTCACCATCCTCCCAGTAAAATATTTCAGTCTGATATATAATCTAAATATCTCCCAGTTCACAACAATTTTTCTTTGTCCTCTTACTATCCACCCATTTAAAAAGTTGTTTTCCCTCTCTCTTCCTTCCTGAAGGCCAGAGTGGGATCTCGCCAAAATCTTCTCTTGCCAGGCTAAACAACCCCAACTCTCTCATCTGCTCATTATATGAGATGTCTTCCTTCCCTCTCAGGAACTTCATGGCCCTCCACTAGACCTGCTCTAACTGGTTCACATTTTTCTTATGCTGGAAAAACACCAGAGCTAAACACAATACTCCAGGAGGAGTCTCATGAGGGCCGAGCAGAGGGGCAGAATCCCCCCCCTGCCCTGCTGCCCACAGGGCTCTGGATGCAGCCCAGGATACACTTGGTTTTCTGGGCTGGNACCCCCCTATCAAGCCTGTTCAGATGCTCTCTGGTTGG
Source organism: Phainopepla nitens (assembly GCA_013400175.1). Classification (NCBI taxonomy): domain Eukaryota; kingdom Metazoa; phylum Chordata; class Aves; order Passeriformes; family Bombycillidae; genus Phainopepla; species Phainopepla nitens. The sequence goes on from VXBQ01016225.1 coordinate 11,146, forward strand.
CATCCCTTCCCTCCTATGTCACCTGCCGATAAAGCTTACATTTTCTGTGCAAGTCAGGAAATTGCCAGTAGAAACACATTATGAATAAAACCAAACATTTCTCAAGGCGTTGACTATCCGGAATTTTGTGCTTCTATGCTCTAATTACCCAAAGTATTTCAAGTGACAAACTAAGAAATAAACAGAAACACTTGGACTATTCAGGTAAAAATCACTGCCATCTTGCTCTTACTGTGCTGTAATTAGCATAAACTCTTGCCATTTTATGCATAATACATAAGATAGAAAATTCTACCAGGCAAGAGAAATTAGTGACAGTATGTACCCCTTTTATCCAAGGAAAAAGACATAGAACATTCTTATTCCAACTGATGATTTTTAGGACAGATAGCATAGAATCCTATTTTTTCTTTCTGGAAATTGGAAAAATCTTTTAACTATCACAGCAAACTTCTTCAGTCAAGTGTTTTCCAGTTATTGCAAAAGTTTTAAGTACTCTGCTTGAGGACTCCTTCGTATGTTTAGAGCTCTAAAAATAGAGTGCAGAAACCAAAACGAAGCTGACTGAATTGCTGAGACCTGTTTCAACATTTACATGGTAAACACAGGTGGGTGAATCCTGTCAGCTTTCAGTCTTCACTTTCTCTACTACTTCCTTGGATGTCCTGGCCTTCCTTCTGACAATTTACTTTATATAGAATATGCAAATTTGTGGTTGTGTTTGTATTTCTAGTTCTTAGTCATCTCCTTTTGACTTATGGTTTATACCTTTTGGTTTATACCCAACCTGAAGTGTAATGCCAAAATCAAGATGTACACATGAAATGAGCCCTCACTACACTCAGTTGCCATAGAACCCAGACAGTACCTCACCAGTTTCATGGATGTTTTTTCAGATTTCATGTGAAAATTATACATTAAATTAGTTTCAGGAGTTTTTTCTCCATTAAACAACAGCACAGCTCTTGTTCATGTTCAAGCTGTGATGCTCTCTAACTTCCAGGTCAGCTTTTTTAGAACTGAGTCCAAGTCATGCTATCTGGTTGCTGTTCAATTAATCTCGCTAGTGCTCATAAAACTACATAACTGTAGTTATTTCAGATTATTTGAAAAATTTTTTCAAGGTGGTTATAAAATTTGTTCTGCTAGTAGTTATATCCAGCGTAGTATGTCTGCAAATATAATATGGGAATACAATACTATATCACTCATTTTGTTACAAAAAAATTAATACTGGCCTTGATTGAGAACCTATCCCTAGGGAATCCTTACTCTATTTATTCTTGTCCTTTAAAAAAAACCCAAAAAACCTAAACACTACAAGTTTTTTCAATCTAGTTCTTCACTTACCTTACACTGTAGTCTATTATTGTAATCATAGTTACTAATGAAACCCTTGAACAATGCTAGGCTTTGCATTGACTGCTGCAGAAACTTTCTTAGTCCCTCTTTTAAATTGAAATTGTGATTTCATTTACATACACAACTGTAACCCTAGAGTTTTGTACCCTACTCTAGAATATTCTTTCTCATCTTAGAGAAAATCATGTGATACCATAAAAAATTGAGGTGAGTAATCTATAATTCATAATCCACTTCAGTATTTTTCTTAAGATAGGCACTATTAATTTAATCTGTGTTATAAATGAGGTATGTTTGGGCAGAACTACCTGCCTTGTCTTATCAGTGGAGAGGGGTATATCAGGCAGAAACCTTGGACTATCTGAGATCAATTACTGAACTTAATTTATTAGTGAACATTCTTTTTTCTTCCCTTTATTTTCCTTCATTTAATTTCATTTAATTGCCTTTTCCCAGTTTCCAGGTTCCTAGCCAGCCCCAAAGGTAATCAGAAGTGGCTATGGGTGTTATTCCACATAATTTGGGGAGAATTTCATTAGACACAAGTAGGTGGAGAACAGTGAATGTCTTTCTAGTTCTGTTTTCCTCCTTACTGCCTTCTGTCAATGATAATTAATTATCTGATTAAAGTTAACCTTTCTAGTGAAAACTGAAACAAAAAGGGTCATTAAACATGTCAGACTTCTCTACATTGTTTGTCATTAGCCTCCAGTATCTATATGGCACGGACAGATTCTTTGCTTGGGTTTCCTCCTAATCTAATTGTAGTATGGTTTGTTCTTGCCCTTTATGTTCCTTGCTAGTTGTATCTCATTTTGAGGCTTGACCTTTCTAATTTTGGGCCTATGTTCTTATGGGTTTTTTTATGCCTGCCCTTAAATATTTACCATTTTTTTCTACTCCCTTGGCGCTTACTACTTGAGTGTGAGGACACTGAACAGCTCAGTAGGGAACTTTGTTACACTTTCTATCTTCTTTGACTTAGGAAAATTTACATTTAATACTGAGTATAGGCGTTTTTTAACACCTGCCAACCTCTTTTAAGAAATTATTGTCTTTTTTCTTCTTCCTTTATTTTCCCTTTCCCTGTTAGATTCATGTCTTCTGTGATCCTTCCTAGAGGTTCTCCTGTTTTAATTAGTCAAATTGACTAATTTTAATTAGTCAATCTAGACTAATTTCTTGCTTTTGACTTAATAACTGTTGGGAAAAATT